>CM068281.1:9278514-9647445 GCA_034703905.1 Chenopodium berlandieri
TAGCAGTCGGTCCTTGGTCACATACCTTCTCATTTCAAAAAAATCCTTGTAAGCTCAATGAAATGTGACCTTGTTTGTAATATAGCTTTTCAAAATACCTACACAAAAGAAGATCAAAACAAAAAGCAACACTATATTACTAATTAGCTCAAGAACAAACACCTTGCTGCTTTGAACTCAAGCATCCAATCATGATTGACGACTTATCAATAATCACAACAAATGAATATATATAGAAACATCAAAGGCCAGAATCAGGCAATCTATGAGACAAGAACATGTGAGAACACGAGGCAACGAGAATCAGGATTCTAAGGAAAAGACTAGTTGCCTCAGCAAATACCACTTAATACAAGCTAAATGAAATAAAGAGACAATGAAAAGCGAAATTCTTACATAGTATAGTCATTGAAATGGAATCAAAGACCACACCATTAAGGACTTTGCAATGGAAAATATGCCCTGAATTCCTAAAACCTTTATAGTTTATTTTTAACGGCTGCTTTGACTGCAGTCAATTCAAACATACAGTTAAAAGTATAACAATCTTCAACCTTAGCGTGGTCCAACTAGCATTCCCACATACAGTTAAAATCATGATGAATATCCCCAAAAATACACATTTCCCTTAATGACAACTAATCAATAATTCTCATCAATTAACAAGGATTTGTTAATTCCATCTGTCACCCAATAACACTAATGATTGTTCATCACTTTTATAACCAAACCATGCCAACTTGATTTCAATCAAATATTAACAGTAAACAGGAATAAACTATTCTAAACACAGTTTAAAGGAGCGTTTGTCTAATCTCGGAGATTGATTTATCATTCCTCGAACTCAAACAACGAAACAAGTAACAACTAGCTATACAAGCCTAATGCTTCCAAACAAACATGACCCAAAAAAATCGATGTCAAACGGGGCAGACTTCAATTATCAACACACCCACATTAGGTATACATTAATATGACCTACCAAATTGAATCATGACTGTACATCAAAGATGCAAAATTTGGGAAGATTCATTCACACCACATAATCACATATACACCCCTTAAGGATTTTAGGAGGAGAAAAGGAAAGGGTGTCATAATAGTGTATTAGTGTAGGTCATTCTTTCGTTCATGTGAAAGATCAATGACCTTTGGGAAAAATTTTGGCTACCAATTAAGGGCAGGGGAAAGGGGTCCTACAAACTAAAACCAATTATATAAAAACAAAAACCCTTAACATACAACAATCCCACAAACTGACCTAAGGTACCCTTAGAGCTGAGATCGAATCTCGTCTACACGATGGATAATTTCGTGACACCGCGTGCACCAAAATTTTAAAAACAACAAGATACCAATTGTCTTTAGAATGAAGAAATAGTTCATCCATGTCACTATCATAGGTTTTTCCTTCGCAATTCTAAACAAGTGGTCTAAAATGAGAGAAATTAAAAGGGAAAAAAATCGAGAACAAAAACAAACATAAAAAGTTGGCATCAAATGAAACCAAGAAACAGACATTAAGTGGGCCTTGTTCTAATACGGCCGTTTTGTCTTGTTTTTAGTCTCAATATTTCGACAAAAAAGACCCAATCTTTACATAGGTGAACCCCATTTGTGCATCTGTTGTCATTTTCTTTCTATGTACCTTGTTTTCATTCTCTTCTGAAAAAAATATGAAATTAACTTCAACAAACCTTAAATTATAAAAAAAAAAAAAAATACCACCAAAAATGTACATAATTTCACACCCATACTATGAAATTCAAGCTTAAAAAACCCCATTTTTTCATACAATCAAGCAATAAAACAGAGAAACAACAACTACAAAGAACAAAAAAACCCATCAAAAATTCTTGAACAAAAATCAAAAATTTGGAGAAATCATAAATACCCATATCAAAAATCAAAGAACCCATTAAAAATTTCATCAGATATAACAATGCAAGAAAAATCAAAATACAGAGAAATAGAAGGACAAACCTTGGAAAATTCTTGGTAGGAAGAAAAATGAGAGCAATGTAGACAATAAATGGAAGAAATTAATAGTCAAAGGGGTTTGAAAAATTGCAGGAAAAGAAATAGAGAAAGAACCCTAGAGAGACAAACACAGAGAACGAG
The DNA here is from genome assembly GCA_034703905.1 of Chenopodium berlandieri. Taxonomy (NCBI): domain Eukaryota; kingdom Viridiplantae; phylum Streptophyta; class Magnoliopsida; order Caryophyllales; family Amaranthaceae; genus Chenopodium; species Chenopodium berlandieri. The sequence continues at coordinate 9,280,636 of CM068281.1, forward strand.
AAGAAAGCAGGAGCAGAGAAAATACAGAGGAGACGTACAGAGGAGAGAGAAAAATAGGAGAGAGAAAGAGAGAAGAAAAAAAGAAGGAAAATCCTAATTTGGGAATGGGTTTTTATAAGAGTTTTTGGGAGGTTGTGAAGTCGTGGTCACCAAGTCAATTACTTGGAAATTTTCTAATTTATTACTCACGTCCTTCCCTGTATTTTTGCCCCATTGTCATTTTTTGGTCAAACTTTAAAAACTTTGACCATAATTTACAGTTAATTTTTAAAAGATAATATAATCATAAGTGGTCTGGTTAGATTCGGCTCATTATATATTTTATTAATATCATGTTTTTATATTTTTACGTATATAGAATTAAAGATATAGACGTTTTAAAACGCGTTTTGGAGACCGCGTACAGTTAAATAGGGCAAAAAAATTAGGAACAGAGGAAGTAATTAATAATATAGTTTTCATGGGAAAATATATACAAATAAATAAATACTACCTACCATTAGTAACCCACCTACCATTGTCACCAACTGAAATACGGAGTTTATAATGTTTGTTTGTATTTTAATTTGATGTGATACACGTTTTTATTTATTTAGGGTTATATAAGTTATACGCTACTTGATTATAAATACATTGTATATGTGCACTCTTTTTTTGTATAGGTTTAATTTAATACGGAGTGTTGTGTATCATTTTGGACTAGTTGATGGCTATGGTTTGTTTGTTAGAAAGATCTATTTTAACGCGATTATGTTAATGGTAGTATGTTAGGAGCTATGAAAGTTATTAGGTGAGCTTAGATTGCATGTCATGGTCTTGAATTTTTGATGTTGACTTGATCATGCTTAGGTGCTTGGCTAGTTGGCTACAATACAAATTCAAGTACACTATACGTAATACGTATACTCTTTTTTAAAGGTCTAGTTTAATGCTAATTACTACGTATTTTTTTTTCTGTTTTAGATGGCTCAATTTTGTCAGAACAGGATTGATCATATACGTACTAATACTAATTATAACAAGGGGCGTGTTTTGTTCGGCTTAAGAAAATAATCAGAATGAATTGAATTTAATCAATCAAGTGTACTGTAAATACGAGGCGAAATCAGACCTAATGAATTAAATTGATGTTGCAAACACACACACTAAGCTAGTCATAACGTGTGAAATGGAAGGTTAGAGCAGACGAGCAGTTGACCACTAGCAGACTCCCACAACGAGGCTAGGGTCGAACGAATTGAATCTCACGAAGCTTGATCATACTCATATTAATTGAAGTTATTGTGTCATCTTCTCCAACTTTTGTCGTATGGTTGAAGAGTTTGTAATGGGAGACAACCTTGTGGACTTGTGGTGGCATTGTTTTAGGGAATAACACAGGCAGCAAATAAATGTAAATTGGCTCCAATAAGGGGGTGGAACATTAAGTATCATAAAAATATTGTTCTTCGTGAGATACTTCTGAAGCGCAGAAGGATCTTATGTTGGTGTCACCTTGTCACCATTTATTTCTTGTCATATTTTCTGTTTTTGCTTCGAGGGTCACTCTTCCTTTTTTATTATTTTAATGGTAAAAAAGATCCTGATCAGATCAACCCTCACGGTTTTTTTGTCCTGTATATACGGGTCGGACCCTTGAAAGTAAAGGGGAGGATTTGAGGGTTTCTCTTCATTTTTACAAACATATTTACATGTTACTCGGAAGTTGGAACATATACACATATACTTCCTCAATTCTCTAATACAAAGTAATTTTTATAGTTTATTTTATTTAATAATACAAAGTAATTTTTATAGTAATTATTTTATTTTTTATTTTAGTTTTGTAGTAGATTATTTATTTATTTTTAAATTACCTAATCGTCTCGCTTTCCATTACCATAAAGTTATGCTCTTAAACAAGAGTATATGACTAATTGACTAGCTTAGCAAATCTATTACATGTTCATATTAGTATTTGTAGTCGTGTTTCACTTTGAATATGACAACTAACTAACATTGCGTATGAAAAATCAAACAAGAAAGCTTTTATAACCTTCAAGATGTTAAAAATGTATTAGTACAAATTTGGAATATTCGATCCAAACAAGCATAATATGTATATATGAGGCAATTTGCATAACATTCATGCAAAAAAGTATTCGCATGTCACAATTTCTATTTTCTTTTCTTAACTCCCTCAACTCTGAAACTTAAGGAATTTGGTTACAGAGTATAAAGTCTAAACAAGGGCTTATAATTCAAAAAAAAAAAAAAGAAAAGAAAAAAAAAAGGGGGGGCTTATAATAAAATAAGTTCACATAAAATTAGATGAAACAAGCCTAAATTTCTACCATGAAATAGTATGTGTATTTCCTTTTTTCCTATAATCTGTTAACTTTTCATGTAAATGAAAAATATTTTAAAATCCATTTGTAATTCATTGACAAAATACTATGAATGTTGGATGTATTGATCTACGGAGTAACAATGTTTTTAGACTAACTACTAACGTATAATTTTGTTATTGATTATGCAACGGTGTATAATTCATGGTATTTAATTTATAATACTCCGTATACGGAGTACAAGCATTTTAAAATTACTGGTACATAACAATAGTATTTCACCACTTGTATCAATTTTCGTACGGATTACGTAGTAACCATTAACTACCTTTAAAAATAAAGAAAATACACTAACTACCAACAAAACCGAAAGAGAAACCGTTGAAACGGGCTTTGGTCCCACCAAAAACGGAGAAAACGACAGACACGTGTCGCGATGGCTGAGGCACGTAATGACACGTGTGACCATGTCAAACTGACGTGTCCACGTTGGAATAGTGGGGCCATACACGTCCCTTTCTTTGACAGCTGTTGATTGGATCAACGTCGGTGACAGTTGAGTAGAATCTATTCGACGGCTTAGATTTAGCCACGTGTCCGAATCACACCCCTTAATCAAACGTGGGAAAATGTGGGACCCACAAAAAGGAGAAAGGTTTTCCGGGAAAAAGTTGGACCCAGAGTCTGAGCTGGCTACACGACTGTTTGTTTTTACATGGTCAAAACTGGAGGTTGACAAGACAATGTATTACAGTATTAGCCTTTTTAATACTCCTTTTTTTACTCTCTAAGTTTTCTTTAATCGGTCAATTTTATAAGTTTTTTTTTTTTATTTTTTATTTATTATTATTTATATTTATTTTTTTTATTTTTTTTAAGGTAAGGAAAAGGATCCTAATTATATTTCAATCTTTATGGTTTCTTGGTCCAGTATTTGCTGATGAGACCCTTTAAAAGTGAAGAAAAAGGGTAAGAGAGGGGATCTACATCCTCAAAGTGTCTTGAGTAGGATTAAACTCTTAATCTCAAAGTTGGAATATACTCCGTACAATCTTTCCGACAAGACCAAACTTAGGTCAGTAAGTATACTAAGTATTTCTTAAATGGGTTTGTGTTTGTAACGGAGTACAATATTCATAGAGGACATGTTCCTCACTCCTCAAGTCCTCATTGCTGTACCTCATAAGTTAAGAAAATTAGATGCATAAGAGTATTTTTTGTTCATTTAATATTTTTTGTTGTGTAAGTACTATCCTTAAGTAGTTGGGTGCACATACTCTATATACCCGTGTGTAAATAAAAATTGTTGTGTAAGTGTTAAAATAGAAGTGTTGATTATATGATTATTACTCCCTCTATGTTTAAATAAATGAAACATTTTTACTTTTACGATCGTGTTTAAATAAATGAAACGTTTTTTTTTTCTTTTAGTAATTTCTCTCTACTTTTTAATAATATTCTACTAATAATGGTCCCTACAAAACCCTTTACTTTCTTCTCTCCTCAAATCTATGCCCCACTACCTACTCTGTATTATTTTACTAAATTCAACTAACATTTGTAAAAGTTAAAACGTTTAATTTATTTAAACACGGAAGGAATATCTCTGTTAATTGAATATCTATTTATAGCACTTGTAACTTGTAAGTGTTGTAAGTCTGTAACGACTTCTGAAAATTTCTTTCGAATCAGATTAAGTCTTGATAAGGAAATTTTCGATACAGATCAATTTTGAATCATCTAATTTTAAGTACAATTAGTCATTTTTGGCTTTTCCAAAAAATGAAAAATTTCCTGACCTATGAAAAATTTCCTGACCTCAAAAAAAAAAAAAAAAAAGGAAAACTAACACAGGAAAGTTCCGTGAAAGCCAACAATTGAAGACTAACAACTGGTCAACATAATAGAATGAACATAGTCAGGAAATTAGATTTGTTCAACACTGAATGTCTTTTTATTTTTAATTTTTTTATTAAGGATGTATTACCATATTGGTAACTCCACCACCCCACCGCTAATTTTTTTTTTTTTCCTTTTCTTTTTCTTTTAAACGAAATAATTAATGGTAATTTAATTTATAAATGACATTTATGATCTTGACTTTATTGCTTTTCTTATTTGAATAATTCTATGCGGGCATGAAACACGCTAATCAATGTTACTTCTACAAAATTTTCCTTGTTACTTTTTTGTAGTTGGGAAGTAGGAGAAATCTAATTAATGTAATTATAGTTACTTATAGTTTTGTCAAAGTTTATTTATTTTAACCATTTGTGTCATCAATGACGAATTGACGACTATGCGATCTACAATTGAATAATTTATCATATTTGTTTATTACTCCGTACTCTGTATTAATTTTGAGTTCAACTATTATTTTACCAAATGTTTATTTGAAAACTCTTGCTAACTCAAAACTTGTATCATACGGAGTATATAGTAGCTGAAATTATGGTTGGGAACCAATCTTCGAGTTGCAAATATGTTGTTGATTTTGACAGATTGTGTGTTTAATAACTAGTTTAACTATTGTTTGCCGAACAACTATTTTGTGTTAATTAAATTCAATAGTAAGAGTTTAATTAAGCAACTATTTTTTTTTCATGCATTGATTATCAACTACCTAGTGAAATTGTTAGCATGAGACATGACATACTGGCTTTTAAAAATTTAACGACACACAAACGAATAATCGAACATTGTAGGTGGTAATGACTAACAAATAATCTAATTTAAAACGAAATTCAAGAAATAGAGTTTGATCACACGATCACATTATACCGAAGAGTGGAAAAGTTGAAAAAATGGATCATTAACTTATGAATTATATGAATGGTCTTACTTTTTGATTTAATATTGGGTGATGACATTGGTGTAGTATGACATATCAAGATGACATGAGCATTATGCCTTCTTTTGTAACCAAGAAATAGGTGTTGTTTGATTGGTGTAGGAATTTAATTCCCATAGAAATTTATACTTTATGGGAAGTTAATTTTTTAATGAAATTTCTAGGAATTTATAAAATGTGTTTGGTTGGCAATAAGGGAAATTGAAATTCCCATGAATTTTGATTTATCTAAGGGGGGCTAGGTAATTAATTTCCCATGTTCAGTGAGAAGTTGAAATTTCCATAAATTCCCACTTTCCCTATTTTTGTTTTTTTTTTATATCAACCTAACAACTACTCATTTTAATCAATTCCCATAAAATTTCAATTCCTCCATTTTTTACAATGTCAACCAAACATGGCCATAGTTTTGTTTTACAAAGTGGATGAATTGAACCACATAATGCTTAATCGGAAAAAAACGCCTTTTGGAAGCTTCTTCAAAGAAGAAAGATCCCGTTTTTCTCAAGACGTTGCAATTATTTATTTTTTTATTTATTTTTTTGTTGCAAACGAGGGGCTAGGCCCCGGAAAAGCAATTAATTTTCATGACTTTCACTTCTTTTTTTCATGAGGGGTTATAAAGGGATAAGACACATAACCTAGGTTGCACCGATACGGACACGGACACGGATACGGACACGGGTACGATACAGACACGGAAAAACGGCAATCCAAAAATAGGGACACAGGTACGGCAAATAACAAGACAAATAATATATCAAAAGAACGAGATTTTGACAACCTGTTTAGCAAAACACTAAATAATTAACCTTAAAACAAGTCATTTACCGTAGCTAAATAATATTCTCCTAATTCACATACAATAATATGCTATGAAATGTGTTTTGAAGGCGCTCGTATTATAACTTACTTTTTTCTGTCATACTTTATTTTAACTTTCTAATTAAAAAAGCTAAATAGATGAGGTGACATATCAAAATGCAAACTGGATCGTATCATAGTAGGATACGATTCGTCTCAAAGTGTCTAAATATATTGAAAAACCGGATACAGTTTTTATGTGTGTCCGTCGTGTGTCGAACGAGTGTCGGTGTCCGACACGTTGTCGGACACGGCTGTTGGACGAAGTGTCCGTACATCCTAGCTCATAACAGTTACTTCCTATGTAACTAATGTTTCATAACAAAAGCATAATGCAAATTTTGTATAACAATAAAAAAAAGGAAATTTTGACTTTTGCTACCACAAAAAGTCTTGACTTTCACTTTTGCTACCTCTAAATTTTTTTTTTATTTTACTACCACTAAAATTCACTGTTGTTAGAATTTGCTACCAGAAAACGGAAACTGTTACTGTTGCCGTTTGTGGGCCCCAAGCAGTTAACTACCCAACGTTCCTTTCTCGTCTTCTCTCTCCTAGAACCCTTTGCTCTGTCTAACTGTTGCTAGCCCCTCCATTGAATGCTCTCAACAACCTTCATTGAAGGCAGGAGGCAATTTAATTTTTTATTTTACTACCACTACAATTCACCATCTCCATCTCTAACATTTCTGAATTCTGCAAATTGAAGCGCGTGGAAGGTCTTAGTGAAGCTGGTGCGAGGAAGCGTCATCTGCATTGTGGGAAGTTGAAGAGTTACCTGAAAACGACTGTTGGAAGGTACGCTTAACCTAGTTACTTATAGTGGTCCAACAATGGTGGTTTTTTCGCAATAATGCATTGTAGTTGGGGTATTTTTGGTAGAATATGCAATTAACCCTAGGTTACTAACATTTGATTATTTTAAGCGTTGATTAAGTAATTTAAAATTGATGCTTTGACATTCATGTGGTAGGGTAAGGGGATACAATAAGAATGCTTTTTTTGCTTTATTGAATTGATTTAGTTACAGTGAATAATAAAATAGTGTTTGATGTATTTCTTTATTGCTATTAATTTATAGGCATAACAAATGGCTGTTGTTGATAATGAGGTTGACATTGAGCTTAGAATATATGGGGGTTTTGTGATAAAGACGCGTAAGGGAGGAGGGCAGTACCAAGTGTATGAAGCTGGGTTCACTTATTGGAAAAGGAATGTGCCTCTCAATTACTTTTCAGTAGGATACTTAAGGTATTTATGTATTGAAGGGATTAGGGACATGGGGTGGGATGTACCTACCCTATATGCTGTGTGGTTCAAAGAGAAGGGTAAGTCTTGGATGACTGGAAAAAGGAAAATAGAAACTGATGATGATGTGAGGTTTATTAGATGCCAAACACAGGGATGGGTATCTAGAGTTGTTTTGTACTGTTTCTGATGAGCCTACCCCCATTGTGGACCCCTCAAGCATTGTGGCTGAAGATAATAACCCCACCTCAATCCCAGAACAGTCCACATTGAATGACAGTGACCATGTGTCTAGGCAGACTGTAACTAGATCCAATCCAACCAAACACAACCCACCCAAACAAATGAGGGGTCTACCTCACCTCAAACCCATGTGTCCACCCAGACTGATACTGGATCTAAACCAACCCAGATAGAACCTTTCCAAACACCACCCACATCTCTCCTTACTAAAACCTAGAAAACAGCCCATGAACCTACTAAACTTGCATTAAGAAGGAGCCCAAGAGTGAGTAAAGTACCAGAAACAGAACCTTCTTTGACCAAATTGAGGAGAAGCCCTAGGTTTTGTACAGTTGTTGACAAGGGGAAGGGTAAGGTTGGAGAAACAGTTGATGATGTTGCTGTGAGATTGCAAAAGGGTGTAGGTGAGGGAAGTGGGAAAAATAAAGGCAAAGAGGGCTCTGAAATTGGGTGAAGAGGAAGAATCAGGTTCTGGGTCATCAAGCTCAGATGACAGTGACCTAGACATTGAGTGGGAGCCTGGGGAGGAAGAGGCACACAGTGATGATGAGGTTTGGCCTAGGCAGACTGGAGAAGGAATATTATCTACAGTAGAGCAGAGCTTGCAGCTTGTTACATATGGGGGTGAAACTTCACAGGATGTAGGTGTGGAAAAGGAGGCAGTAAAACAATTAAGTAAGGATATTGGTTGGGAGGAAGTGGATGTTCATGATGAAGGCTCTGAATCTGATGAGCTAAGAAGTTTACATGGGTCAGATGAGGAAGAAGATGAAAGTCCCTGGTTTCATGCATAAACTGATTTAAAAAAACCAGTTGAGGTGGTGAAAAAATTGAGGTTCCCCAACAACATTATTTTAAGGAAAGCCCTTAGGATACATGCAATAGAAAACAGGTATGAGTATTACTATTTGCACAATGGTGGTAAAAGGATAACCACATTTTGCAAGAGAAGGTGTAAGTGTCAGTGGATTTCCAAGAGAAGTAAATTGGCAGGGTGCTGCAATTGTAGTGGTAGGGTTAAGAAGTGCAGATTTAAGGTGTCAGCTAGAAGGTTGTTCAACAGTGAAGCTTGGCAAATAGTAGATTTTAGGCCAAAGCATATGTGTATGAGGAGTAAAATGAATTCAATGGTGAATGCTGAGTATCTTGCTGAGAGGTATGTTCAGGAATGGAGGCATAACCCTAGTTAGGATCTTAAAAGTTTCAGAGCTAGGGTGTTGAGTGACTTGGGAATAACAGTGAAGTACTCTAAAGCATGGCTTGCTAGGGCTAGGGCAAAGCTGATGATTTATGGGTCAGCTTCTGAGCAATATGCCAGAGTTTGGGACTATGGCAATGCTGTAATTAAGTACAGTCCTGGGTCTGGGGTGTGCATAGTTGTTGATGTGAATGATAGCAGACCAGAACCACCCCTTTTTATGAGGATGTACATCTGTCTTCAGCCACTGAGAAGTGGTTTCATTAAAGGATGCAGACCTTTAATAGGTCTTGATGGCTGTCACTTGAAAGGAGCCTACCCAGGACAAGTACTGGTGGCTGTTGGCAAAGATGGGAACAACAACATATATCCAATTGCATGGGCTACAGTTGAAGTGGAGAATAAGGACACTTGGTGTTGGTTCTTGGGGTGTTTGAAAAAGGACCTTGGTGATGTGTGTGAGGGTGCTGGTTACACTTTCATGTCTGACAGACAAAAGGTGAGGCATCATTTACCTAATTCACATTACATAATATGATATGAGTTGTACTTACCTAATGTGTTGCTGTTTGATATGGAAAGGTCTCCTTGAAGCATTGGAATTGCAGGTGTCATTTGCTGAGAAGAGGTTTTGTGTGAGGCATACCTGGGCCAATTTCAAGATTCAGTTTAGTGGATCAACCTTCAAAGACCTCTTCTGGAATGTTGCTAGGGCTACAACATTGGTGAGAAGTGATCTTGACTTGAGTTGCATGAATGAGTTGGCACACTGTCTAAACTGAGTTGCTTGCATGTATGAGATGCCACACTGTCTACACTGTTAGTTGCAAGAATTAGGATACTAAGTTAGTTGCATGAATGAGTTGGCACACTGTCTACACTGAGTTAGTTGCACTGATTGTTGTTTAATGTGCTTTGATTGTTATGGATACCTGATTTATGTTCAATGTGCTTTGATTGTTGTTGATACCTATTGCTGAATTAGGAAACTATTATTTATGTTCTGTTGTTTTTGGTATTACCTGGTAGGCTGACTTTGAGGTGGCAATGAAATCTATACATTTCTTGTCTGAAGTTGCATATGTATATCTAGATAACATTCCTGCCAAGCACTGGTCTAGGCATGCATTTTCTTCAGACTGCAAATCAAATATGCTTCTCAATAATGTTTGTGAGACATTCAATGTTGTTATAAGAGATGCTAGGGACAAGCCCATACTCACTCAGATGGAGTGGTTGAGAAGGTATATGATGAAGAGGCATAATGAGAAGTGGGAGGCAGCCAAGAAGATGGATGGGAAGCTCATGCCCTATGTGACTAAACTATTTGAGAGGATTGAGAGGGCTTCCAGGCACTGCATAGTCCAAGTTTCAAGAGATGACTCATATGAGGTTGAGCTTAATGGTGATACAGTGCTAGTTGACTTAGGTAACATGACTTGCACATGCTACCATTGGGAGTTGACTGGTATTCCATGTGTACATGGGTATGCATGCATATTGGACAAGAGGGTAGACCCAGAAGACTTTGTGCATGAGTATTACACAAGACAGAAATATATGCATGCATATGAGGAACCTGTGAAGCCTATGCCTGGACCCAAGCATTGGGAGAAGCAGCATCATCTTCAACAACCCCTACCTCGAGCAGTAAGAGTTATGTCTGGTAGGCCAAAGGCAAAGAAAAGAAAGCTGGAGAGAGGAGAGGGAGAAAGCAGTGCCAACCAAACAAAGAAGCAGAAAAGACAAAACAGGTGTGTGAAGTGTGGAAAACTTGGACATTATGCCAAGACTTGTAAGAATGAACCAATGCAAGCTCCTACAGTTCCACCACAGCCCAAAATACCATGCAAACCAGTTTTACAAAATGCATGGATGAAGGAACAAAGAAGGAAGAAGGAGGCAAGGGCTGCTATGAAGGTGTTTACATTACCCTCCTTAAAATATTACATGTTTATGGTGTTGGTTCTTGTTTCTTTATTGTCTGAAGGTGTTGGTTCTTGTTTTGTTGGATGACCTTTTATTTTTAACTTATGCCATTACAGAGTGGTGGGACTCCTGGTCCAAGGAGCATAGCAAACAAATCATTCCCTCAAGAAAGAGCATCCCAACAAACTGTGCCCTCCACACAACCATCCCAACAGCCTGTGCCAGGCACCCAAGCATCCCAGGCATCAACAACAACAACAGCAGCAAAAGGCTCAACAACAAAGCAAGGGAAAGGGAAAAGGAAGAAGAGTTAGGGTTAGGGAGTCCTAGTTTTTTAGTGCCCAGACTGTTAACATCTTTGGTTAATGTAGCCTGAAACAATGATTATCTGCTTTTGAAGACAACTTTAATTTCACTTTTTCTGTATTTAACAACTAATCCTCTGGCATTTGCTTTAAAATTTGATGTGCAATGCACTTTTGTGCCAAAACAGCTATGAAATGGAAGACTATTTTATTGCTAATCAAAAGCATTGCAGATTTCATTCATAATAATTCAGAGTGTTACATATGCCAATTGTTGTCAAAAACTAAGATCATCTAAATACACAATCAGCACCTCTGACCTGCACTACCCTAATCTTATTTCAATACAACTACAACAATTACCTTTACAATAAAAAATACAGAACAAATGCTAATTGCTAGGACAGTTGTGCAACCACCAACATTGATTTGTTGCCCTCCTTGCTTGTATTTCTTCCTAGCAGCAGTTAGAGCTTTGCACTTCACAACCAAGTTGTCATTTTCACTTAGCAAACACCTTCTTTGCCCACTTAAATCTTCAACTTCTCTATGTAGTGAGTTGATTTCTCCCTTCATCAACTTCTTGTCAAGTAAAAGCTGATTAATCACATCCCTTTGCCAGACAGTCCCTTCTTCCTCATCCACCCACTCAAAGCACTTGCAACCCCTACTTTCTGTTTTAGGATCATAGAATTTGCAGGCTTTGAACTTCCTTTAAGGGTTCTCTCTTGTCCATGATGTCAGCCTAGCCATAGGTATACCACAGTCACACTTCCTCTGTTTGGATGGAGAAAACCTAGCCAACGACATTATAGCCTGCAATACAACCAAATTTAGCATCAACAACAACAGCACATCCATTATTAACCAATTTGCACCATCAATTTCATCCATACATAACCCAACTCAAAACCCCTAATTTCAATTGGGATAAAAACCCTAAAATAGTCTAATTGAAATTATTTGCCAATTGCACCATTTGAATATCAAATTCAAATTCTGCACCATTTCTAAACAATCGCAATTGCAAGTATAACAACATTAATTTGACACAAAATTGCAATTTCTTGTTCCAATTGGTTTCGCATTCGCAAAAAATTTTAAAAAAAAAAATTAATTGCTACAACTGTGCTCACCTTTGGAGAAGATGGAATTTCGCCCAACAAATTTCGTCCAAAAGCACAAACTAATCCCAATTACTTTAGCACCTCCAATTAATTTCGTACTAATTCAACTTTGGAGAAGAGGGGTTATTCACAGCTATGACTTATACTCAATAAACTGATAAAACGAACGTTATAGTGGGGCCCACAAACGGCAACAGTAACAGTTTCCGTTTTCTGGTAGCAAATTCTAACAACAGTGAATTTTAGTGGTAGTAAAATAAAAAAAAAAAAAATTAGAGGTAGCAAAAGTGAAAGTCAAGACCTTTTGTGGTAGCAAAAGTCAAAATTTCCTAAAAAAAAAAAATAGTGGGACACATTACGTCACTTTAGTTTTCAAATTTTGTGTATCATTGAAGATATTTTAGTACTAGTGTACCACCATTTGCTTGACAATATCAATTGTACAAATTCACAAATTAATGGTACCATAAGTTCTCGTTGTTTTACAAAAGGAAATATAGTCATGTGGAATCTTGTTTGGTTTGTCTTATTATAAATTTAATTAATAGAAAAATTCAAGTTTATTTCTGAGATGAACATGAAAATATATCTCCTCTCACAATATATTGTTTTATTTTTATTTTTAAAATAATAAAAGTTAAATTATAAAGTGACACAGAAATAAATGCATAAAGTTGTAACGTGATTAATTGGGGCTCCCTCTTTAATTAATATAAACTTTTTATATTTTTTACGTGTATGAAAATGGAGATATAAACGTTTTAACACATGTCTTGGAGATCATACAAAATTAAATGGGGCAAAATAAATGGACAGGGGGATTGGTGGATTACTATTTTAGATTTGCAGGCATCTTTAGTACAATTAAAATTATTTACTCGTACATTGCATTTCTACTATCAATGTTACAATTCACAACTTAGGCCCCGTTCACTTCACCTTATTTTTGTTGAACTGAAATTATTTTTACTGAACTAAAATTATTTTTGCTGAACTAAAATTATGTTACTGAACTGAAATTAATTTTAATAAACTGAAATTATTTTTGCTGAACTGAAACTATTTTTGCTGATTCACTGTTATAATTCTTCTTTAAAGTTACTGATTTTTAGTGAACTGAGATTATTTTTACTGAACTGAACTTATTTTTACTGAAATGAAATTATTTTTGTTGAATTGAAATTATTTTTACTGAATATTATTTTTCTAAGGTGAAGTGAACAGGGTCTTAGTGGTACTAATGTCATTTCCTATTTTTTCGCCACTTATTTATAGGTTTGACATGTTATGCAGCTACCTATACATAACAACCTTGCATTACTACACATTCTTTCTTAGATCATCATCACTCATGGGTCATGGTATAAAAATTTATAGGTTTTTTCTATATAGTAACCCTGTTAATTTCACTTTTCTACGTTGTGCCACAACTTATATCACTTTCTACACTATAACCCTAATATACATTTTGTTTCCATACAATAACCTTGTCGTTATCCCGCCGTTAAAAAAATTTCGTTAATGGGGCCCACTCTCCATTTATAATATTTTTTTATCGATATGCGTGTTGAAAAACCTTCTGTTAAAGGTTTTGGGGGCTATTTTATTCCTTAAGTTTCCAAATTGAGCTCAGATTTCACAAAAAAGTAACGTAAATGCCTTGAGTTGCTTATTAAAAAATATCTCGATTTACGTGTTCACGTTTTAATAAGCAAAACGAGGCATTTACGTTACTTTTTGTGAAATCTGAGCTCAATTTGGAATCCTAAGGACTAAATACCCCAAAAAACCTTTAACGGAAGGTTTTTCAACGCGCAAATCGATAAAAAAATATTAATAAATAGAGTGGGCCCCATTAACGGTATTTTTTAACGGCGGGATAACGATAAGATAAGGTTACCGTATGGAAACAAAATGTATATTGGGTTACAGTGTAGAAAGTCATATAAGCTGGGACACAACGTAACTATACAGAAAAACCCAAATTTATATCATCCCTCTCTCTCTCTACCACTTTCTCACTCCTCTACATTACCTATACGGCTATACCACAACACAATATATTTTCTTCAAAAATCATCCCACCCATGGTATAAAAAAAGTTTACCACTACACTTTCTCTCTCCTATATATTTTATATTACACACTTAATTTAATTATGATTATATTTCATTTTATTATTGGAAATAACTATTACATCCGTTTCATATTTTTTGCAACTTTGGGATATTATTTGTGAAATATAAGATATTTCAAAGTTGCAAAAACACATGAAACAGAAGTAGTAATTAATATTTGTAAAGTTAATTAAATAAAATAAGCAATTTAAGTAGTAAAAGCGCCGTTCAAAAAAAAAAAAAAGTAGTAAAAAGTGAATTCGAAAAATTTATAAAACTATATCAATATGAGTGTCTATGTGTAGGTCTTGAAAAATTATGAACAATGGTAATTTTTTCATGAATTTTTACTGTATAATTTTTTCTTAAAATGCAATTGAAAAAAAATAAAATTATATGATAGCCAGACTACATGGCATGACCTGGTTGGTTCATGCTTCTTGTGGACCAAAGCAAAATGTTTACTATGTGATGATATATACCATCAAATGGTATAGTTTTATACTCCATCCGTTTCGTATTAATCGCAACATTGTATTGTTAGTATGAAATGAGATTTTTTTTATAATATTGTATTGTTAGTATGAAAGAGAAATAATAATAATAATAAATTATTTATGAAAGTGAGGTTAGTAGGAGAGAAAAATTATAAAATAATGGTGGGTCCTTTCCAAATATAAAAGTGTCGTAATTAATATGAAACAGAGGAAAAAGAAAGTGTTGCGATTAATACGAAACGGAAGGAGTACCACCAATGTAGTAAAAATTTGTAGAATTTTGATAATTTTTTACACCACAATATAAAATTATACCACATATGTTGATGCTCTTACACTTTAATAGTAAACTATCTTGTACTTTTAACAATCGTTTTTTTTTTTTTTTCAAATGAAAATAATGTCACCAGTAAAAGATTAAGAGTATAATTGTCCTCTTAGCCTTGGTCATGGTCCATGGATACAATCATACTGATTTATTTATTTATTTATTTTTATTTTTAAACATCGAGAAGAGGATGATAATTCGAGCCGACTCCCTCGGGAGTTGATAGAATTGATCTTAAGCAAAGTCGACATTGTAATCCTTTGTCGCTGCTAGTGTTGGTCGTCTCTAGGGAATTATATTGTATGGAATTGTTATAAGTAAGAGTGTGCTCTCCTTTCACCATGCCAACGTCGCTATTTGTCTACCCAAAACCATCGTCATCATTTTCACTCATACTCTTTTCTATCCCTCAAGGATTAATTGAGCGTGAGGTTGATCGTTATATATACAAAATGTGATTTTTTCGCAAGGTTTTTGCTCCTTGAATCTATGGTTGTTCAACTCCCACCTCGACTCGTAACCTTGGGTGCAGATGACTCTAAAAACATTCAATCATGTCAACGCATTACCCATGTCATATCCTTTGGGGTCTATCCAATCAAAGATATTAAAAAAGCTGTAGAAAAAGTATAGTATTTAACGCTTATATGTAGCCATTCAGGTAATATATAGGTAACGTAACATATATCATTACCCTAAATCTAATACTAATAATACTTTCTCCGTCCCATAATACTTGACAAAGTTACTATTTTCGTTTGTCCTAAAATAATTGACACGTTACTAAATATGGATTTATGGAATGAAATCACTAATAAAAAATATTTTCCTACTCTCTTTGTGACCACAAACCCAAAACCTAATTAAATCCTGCATTTCTCTCTCCTTACTATCCCCACCTCTCCCACTTTTTGTTTTCTTACAGTATAAAAATACAAAAGAGAATCCTTTAGAAGATAAGTAAATGATTTAAATGAACTTATTTGTAATTTTTTTAAACTACGTGTCTACCCCATCGTCTCAAATATTATGGGACGGAGGGAGTACTCTGTAAAAAGTTGCTCTTATATTTCTTCCTCCGTCCTAATTTGTTTGTTTTATCATAAAATGTTAAGGAGTAGTTACTTTGCAAAGGAAGATGTGACTACATGTGAGTGGAAAGTACAAACTGCAAAAGAAGAAGTAAAAAAAAATCAGTGGTCAATGCTCATTGATTGTATAAGCTGTTAATATATGGGAACAATTGCATACAACAAGCACCAGTGGTAGACCCGGGTTCGATTCCCGGCTGGTGTGAATGTGTGAAGCTGTGATGAATTCTGCGCAGAATATAGCAACGTAAAGTCTGCCACCATCTTCTAATATTCCAAAAAAAGCTTATTGTGCATCTGAGCTTCCTTTTTTTGCTCCACTAAACCTCAAATTATTGCTGCTCTTAGTTCACGATACGAAGGCACTCAAAGTTCCAGAACAGAAGCAAAAAAGGATATGTAGTATGAAATATTTGTAAAGGCAGTAATGGGTTTCACCAAATCAATACTTGCACGAAACCCAGATCACATAAACTTGTTCAACACCATCCCAAAACAGTAAGCTCATAAGCTCACTAGTACATGACTAATAGGTAGGGAAATCCTCTTGAATTACGCTACACCTGATGTGGTTGTAGCGGTTCCAACTTCCAAGGCATCAATATTGTTATTTTAATTATTTTTATGTTATTTTTAATATTATTATTAGGTGACCGAATTTATTAGGATATTTTTGTTAGTTTAAGTCGGTAGAAGATAAGCTTAACTTTAAAGATTATATTTGCAAAACATTATCTTTACAAGTTAGGGTAAATTTCCTAGTTAGATTAGAATTTGTTCTACACAATTTTTAGGCTAATTATTTAGCTTATAAATACGTGATGGTGTTTAATGAAAAGTACGATTGATTTGAAATTTATAAAGTTTTACGTAAGCTTGTGCTTGTGTATTCTTGGCCTAGTTTAGCTTTTAAGCTCGTGTTGCTTAGTGTTTCTTGACCGAGACTCAAGATTCTAAACCTTTCAACTGCGATTGAAGGTTATATCCATTAAAATCCATAATCAACACCTAAGAACCCAGCCGCTTAATATAAAATGTTTCCAGACTGCAAACTCTAACCTCCTAAATTAACAAAGATACAAGTCAATGAGTCATACAACAACAAACATATCTGAATAACATGCTTTTACGAGTGCAGCCAAATTCTTTATAAGCACGCCTCAAAGGTTCCGTTTTCTTCATCAAGCATTTGGACGACCTGGGCAACACCTTCTGCAATTTCCTTTTGGATGGTGCCACTAGGCATGTCGAAGGTCCTTCGCCTCATGGAAAGTGATTTCCCATCAGACTGGGGTTCCACCACATCAAGCATTGCCTCCAGTTCATCCACCATTGACCTCTTAGCAGCTCTCACCATCACATCAACTCCCTGACCATTACACAAAGACAAGATTATTAACCCCTCCTCTATAACTGTATAGTCTATACTGAATGTAGATAAAATGAAAGGATAGGCATGCCAAATAAGTCAGAACTCAGGAGTCAGGATGGGACTGTCGGCCTGTCGGGTGGGTCATTTAGGTTTTTGGAGTACAGACCATTTTAGAATCATAAATTTCCAGATTAGTATCGAGTCGGTTCAAAGATAGATTTTTTTTCCATAGCACAAGCCTAACTCAAATGAAAATCAGTTTCTGCATATACAACCAACTTCAAATTTTCAGATTGATTCTGGTTGATCATTCAAATTAGGTGGAGGCAAATTTACATGAAGGTACAAGATAACCAACCAAGGTACTATCAGTGAAACGAGTTCTCACCTCGATAGCATCCACAGTGAGGAGCAGAACGATAATTTTCTCCGAGAACTTCTGACGCTCCTCAGCATCACGGGAAACACGGCTACGGTAGGAGAAATTGTGGAACATTGCCCTGAGTTCCTTCAACTTGGTTTTTGCAATTGCCAGCTCACGTAGGGCACGAAGGGCCTGAGATCTACGAATAAGATAAGCCCTGAAGCTATACTGGATCAAAGCAGCAGCATCCACGGGTGATAGTTCTTTCTTTTTCCCCTTGCCATTGGCAGCTCTTTTGGCAAAAGCCTATGGCGCCAATAAAACAAAATTACATATAAGATAATTATGGTACGCTCTGACCATCTTCCAATCAAAAGAACATAGCACCAAGTTCAGGGAGAAGAGGTCCAAAATTTAAGAACAAATAATTGTAAAAACAGCAAAACAGAACATCTCGTCAAAAAAAAAAACATGGGGCTAGCAATGAGTAAATAGTAACACTCAAGGATTTTTTATTAGTATACTTCATATGAGATTTCTACAACAATGTAGGATCTGTCACCATGAGAACACCAGGAGCTGGACACCTACAGAGCATATATGATTGTACCAGTCCTTTATATTCGGAATACTTTTCCCAGGTGGCTTCACTGACCCAGGTGATATGACTGATATCCATAGTAGTAATGCAAGTACCAAATACTCCAAGGTGACAACAACTCAAGCTCAAAAAGAGCTACCAGTATTATTGAATTTGCAAAGCATCAACTTACATTGACTAGTTTGTTGAACCAACATCAGAAAACTTGTTGTTAGAAAGTATTGCATACACAAACAGCTGAAAACACCTTCCTTTCGATGCTATATGAAGCTACTTATGCAAAATTTGGAAAGGAAGTGTTAAACCAAAACTTCAAACTGACCAGAGGACCTAAAGTCGCTATCTCATTTTGAATCGTTGGGATAAATCAGCCCACGCATTCACCACAAGAAAATGCATTGCTAAACAGAGGTATAAAATATATTGGATGAATGAAGATCACTGCTTATAAGCTCTTCCATTTCCATACAATGACTTTCGCTTCTCCCTCGAAACCAACAGAACAAGGAGCACATTCTCATCTCTCTCATTTACCATAGTTCACATGTTATGATCACCAATGTCCTCCATCAATGATTTGAGGTCTCTTTTCCTAGCCCAAACTCTCATTTGCCAAAAATAAGTAATAACTACTGAAAAAGCCGCCATAAACAATGAATCAATCAAAACCCTACACAATCCTCTAACATTATCATATTTTTGTGAGATCAACATCCCTATTAGATCAATCATTTTTACAGCATTGCAGTCTACATATACCACCTCTTAAGATCTTCTAACACCTCAAAAACCATTTCAAATACCTCAATATCTTATCTACGATTCGAAGTTCATCACTTTCAAGCTCAGTGATCACCATATCAACACTACAAAAACAGGTATGTCTACATTACATGGTCTAGTAACTCACCTTAGGTTTACCCAACACCATTATTCACCAAATTATCAACAACAATCCATCAAAATACTTCAAAATCACAAATTATGCAGCATTTGAAACACCATTTAACAAAATCAAAGAAACTACTCACATTACTACATCATAGCTTCAATTAAACCAAACAAACACAAAATGTATACACAAAAGAACAATAAATTATACCTGACGCAAAACTACAGCTCTTTGATCAGGTGATTCTTCGATCTCAACAATGCGCGAAGCAGGGGATCCCTTCTCACCGCCATTCTTCTTCTTCTTCTCAATCTCCTTCTTCTTCTTGTTATCACCACCAATAGTAGCCTTCCACGTGTAAACCCTCTTATCATCTTCCTTCCCTTTAATCTCAGTCATCCACTGATACTTTCTCTCTCCTCTCTTCCCTTTCTTGACATCATCCCCTTCAATCTCCGCCGTCCACTTGTACTTCTTCTCCACATCCCCTTTAATCTCAGCCGTAAACGAGTACTTCCTATCCAACTGTTTCAACTCCTGCTGCTTCTTCTTCAACTTCTTCTCCTTCTCCTCCTTCTCCTTTAACAGCAGAAGTCGGTCGAACTTGGACTCGAGCGAGCTGACTCGGTCTGAGATCTTCTTCAGGTACGACTCGGACGAGTCAACTCGGCGAATGACTCGTGTGAAGGATGAGCAAAAAGGGGTTGATTCGATCTGGATTAGATCGGAGACTGAGTCAAATGGGGTGGGGAAAACGAGTTCGTCATCTTCTTCGAAGGGGATTGGAAGAGGAGGAAAAAAGGGGTTTAAGGAGAGGGATTTTGGGGGGAAAATGGTGGTTTCAGTGATGAAAAATGGGGATGAGTGTTGGATGATTTCGAATTTTTTGTAGCTCATTTTTTTTTTCCAGAATTTTTTTCAGAGGATGAAGAAGTAGGAGAGAGAAAATGAAAGATGAAGATAGATGATGAATTGATGATGATGATGATGATGATTGAAAGGGAAATGTAGCGAATTAATTGTGAGGGGAATTGAAGAGGAGAGAGAAAGGGTGGAGGGTAACTTGGGAATTTCATACTTGTTAACGAGGATTTCACGGCCAATTGATTGCAGATTTTTAAAGATTTAAAAAAACACTATTTAATGTTTAAGTACTTTGTACTTCTCTTTGTCTCAAATTACTTATCGCACTGATATATTTTTGTCGTATTTGATCGATTGTAACATTTATAAGTGAGATAACTAGCTAATGCCTAATAATAAGTGAGATAACATGGTTAATGACTAATGCCTAGTAATGTCTTTTGACTAAAGTGAATGTATATGATATTATGATTGAATAAGGGAGATTTCCGAGCAAAGCCTTCCAAAAGATTAGAAATGATATTTAGGATAAAAATGGATGTGGGTCGTGATGGCTCGAGCCTCCATGATTTGGGGTTAGCTAGGCTCAACCCATAAACTACGTGTTGTGAAGTGCTCAATGTTTCCAAAGATCAGTCCATGGAGACCCAAACTCATGTATTAGTGTACCACCATATTATGTTGTCATGCTATGTATGCATGTGTAAGTCATATTTCACAAAATTTGTACGCTTTTGTTATGTTGTACCTGTCTGATCATACAACTTCGTGCTTCTTGCAAATAAAGGCTCTCCAATTCTGACACGTAAAATAGTACCGAATATATCCTACTCATGATATTTTTCTATACTAATACGAATTAGTGTCATTTAAATAAGAATAAAGAGAATTTTCACTCCTCAACTCACAAGTTACAAGGACTCACAAGAGTCACAACCTCATATTCCGTACAATCTTTATCATTGCACCGATTACTATCAGAAAATTTGGCTTCTTTTTGCATTAGTAAAGGATATGATTCCATTTCTTAATTTCTTTCTGCCTACTTTCCTTTTATGCCCTTTACGAAATTAAAAAGCAACATTTTCACATGTATATTTTTGGACGGTTGTGATGGAGTTGATGGAAACCAAGCGTGGGCCATGTGGATATATCCGACAAATAATAGTTGTCTGAGTGGGGTCCTTTAATCTACTTTTATTTGAATTTAATATCCAATTCATACCCCTTTTATAAAGTATAGTTGTGTTAATGTTTCTCTCTCATCATTAGGTGGGGATGTCTGATGTTTTGCTTGGTTTACGTCTTGATATTCCTTTGACTCATGCATCCTTAAATTCTAACTTCATTATTTGTGGATTTAATTCGTAAGTTTAGCCTTGATTGGTTTAGTTTATTTAAGGCCTTGATTGACACTACTACACTACGCTCTTCCCCACTCTTGAAAGTCTTCTTGTGAATATGTGAGTATGATTGTTATCCATTCTTATTCGATTACTCCAGTTACTTGGTTAGTCATGTATATAACAGGTGTACATACATTATCTGTAAAATGTTTTTTTTACTTAGTCTGTAATTAATTCATTTAATCTAAATTTAAATGAATTTATATTGTCTAAACATTTTTTTTGACACGAACTAAACATGTTTTTATAGTAAACTTGTTTGTGAATGTATAATAAGATTTATAAACCTATTTTATGAAGATTCTGTACTTCTAACATATTCACAAACAAGTATTAAAAAAAAGACACAGTTTAATAATCCCTTATCATAGGAAAGGATCATTAGAATCTAAAAGTCTACCTATTACAGGACCAGACTAATAGATAAGGATAAAATAGTACAACAAAAAAAAAAAAAAATTACAAACTAAAGCTTATCAAGGAAGCTAAACTAAAAAAAAAAAATCAGAAAAATAGAAACAAAGACCCAAAAATAATATGACCCATGAGGTTTGCCGACAATCAAACGGAGGCCGAGACGCGAAGGCGGTGGCGATGGTGACGATGAAGGCGACGGAGGCAGCGAAATCGATGGAACCAAGGCTTTTCAAATTCCACCGACTTGAACCCTAGAGGCGGAGGCTGCGCGTCAACGGCAGCGGCGAAAGCGGCGGTGGCGACGACAAAAGGCAAGGAATACATGCTTCGAATCAAGAAAAAAAAAGCCAAGAAAAAGAGATTATAGGAGAAGAGGAGAAAATACAAGAGGGAGATCAGAGGATAGGAGAGTCTGAAAGAGAAATCAAAGAAGAAAAACAATGGAGGTGGTTTTTAGAGAGAAGGGAAAAAGCCCCACGTATATACATACAATTTTTAGACAATTTAATTGACTTAAATAAAATAAGAGGTAAGTGAGGTAATTAAAATATTAAAAAATTGTAAAAGAAATACAGTGAAGTTTGGATGGGGACTAAGAAAGAAGAAAAATATTACTAAAATGTACTTTTTATTTTTTATTTTTTAAAACTAGAGTTAGATTTGCACATATGCCAAGACACAACTTTGACCATCAATATCTTTAACTAGATTTTAGTAAAAATTATGAAAAATTAATTTATAAAAGTAAACATTGTGACAAATCCAACAACATATTATATGATCATATTTATATATTATATATTGGTAAAATAAATCAAGTCAATGATGACATATGAATAGTGAAAAATCTCAACTCTAACTTAAAAAAAAAAAATGGAGGGAGTAGCTTTTTTGTCAAAAAAAGAAAGTGTAACAACTTACTTTCTTCGTTCTTTTTTTATTGCACCATGAGTGATTTTACGCTTGCCAATGCATTAGTTTGCCTATTAATATCTTTAATTACACGTTTGTAAAAATTATAAAAATTTGATTTTTGAAATGTAGATTTCAAGACGAATCTAACTAGATCTAACATAACTATGTTTTTCCTTATGGATAAATAAAAAATGATGGTTAAAGAACATTATGTGAATAGTGTTTATGGTGAAATAAAACAAAACGAAGAAAGTATTAAAATACAGCTGCGTTTAGTAGGTGTAATACAGTAATACTTTAAAAACACGGAGGGAGTACCAGTTCTTAAAATACCAATTGTCTGATTGTCTCACATGAATTGTAAAGTTGTAACCTGTTAAACTAATTAGACAAAAAAAAAAAAAATAAACAAAAAACAGTAATAATAAAAAAGTTTTACCCCCCAAAATCAAGAAAGTTAATCTAATAGGGGATGCAAAACAACTTTGTTGCGATTGAAAGAAATCATCGAGGTCCCATCTTTTTTCTGCAATTAGAAATTTAGAATTACCCTTCTTTCGCTGTAATAATCTCTCTTATGTCATAGGTTTGTCATAAAATACAAAGAAAACCCAGTTAATTTTGCAACATGCTCAAAAAATTCCTTAACGTTCAACCTTCTGAGCTCAAATTCCCATGTAAGTTCCTCCAATTTTCTTTCTCCTTAAATCTTTCTCTTTTTTATCCTTCTATAGTCAATCGTATTAACTTACATTGTTCTTGTGTTGTTCTGCATTGCAAAATTTATTGGGGTTTTTCCAGTTCAATTGAATAAGTTGAGTATAGTTTGGGTTGAATTAACCAACAAAATCGATCATAATGTTGTCTTTAAGGTACCTTTTTCCTTAAATTTATGAACTTTTTGTTAAATTCTGTGGTGGTGTGGTTTAATTTATTGGTTTTGTGAAATTTCAAGGTTAAAACAACACATCCCAAAAAATATTGTGTTCGTCCCAATGTGGGTTTGATCTCTCCTGGCTCAACCTGTGTTGTTAAAGGTAAATTTTCTATCGTGGTTAATTTATGCAAATTTTGGGTTGTTTGTAAAAGATGCTGATTAATTAGAGTGTTATTATGTACCTTATATGCCCGAGCGTACTTAGCTCTAGGTACACCCAAGGCTATATGCAAGCTTTTGCTCGGCTCTAGGTACACTCGGGTGTATAATGAATTACGCAAAACATTACAATTCCAAGTATACAAGTGCTTAATTCAACAATGTGTCTGTGCTTGGTTACTTATTTGATGTTGACATTGGGTGTTATTTAGTTAGTATGCAAGCTCAAAAGGAGTTTCCTGTTGGTTTGCCAAAGGACAAGTTTCTAGTCCAAAGTATGATAGCACCAGTTGGGTTGAGTGCTGAAGCTATTACCTCTGATATGGTATGAAATCAAATTTTTCTTAGGTTGATAAATTTTTCATTGAGGATTATTAAGAAACAAAAATGATAGAAATGGTGTTGTGAGTTTTCACTTAGTGTGTATGTGTCATGTCTCATTGTAGTTCAGAAAAGATAAAGACAATGATGTTGAGGAGTTAAAGTTGAGGGTTGCCTTTGTTACTGCAAATCCACCATCCCCTATTCCCGAAGTTTCAGAAGAAGATTTTTCTCCTGAAGCAAATGAGCTTGAGAGCCCGGATCACAAAAATCATATTATGGAATTATTTGATGCTGTAAGTGCTACTTTCTGCTGTAAGAATTTATTTCAAAATGCTACTTCTTGTGCATTTTGGTATCCTCAGGCTATCTTACAAGCTTTGGTAATTTAATTGTGTGTTCCAGGCAACAAGTGGATGTGAGCTCCAGGATCAATCCTCCAAGGTTTAAAATCTTGCCACTTTCTTAATTTTACATCAAAATTGCTTGATTGAAGCTGTAAGAAATTCCGTGTTTGAAGCTTTAAAAAGTCACACATTATCATCTTGTGATTTTCTTAGTATTTTATTATCTTAAATCATCAGTCATTAATCACTTGTTAGGAGTAGTAAATGGGGGCATGTCATTCCTTGTGGATTCGTTAGGAGGCCATTTCCATTAATTCCACTTCCATCTTGTGAAATTGAGTGTAGACCAATAGAACAGGTGTAGCTGTGAAAGCATGCTGGTGGAAACCAAGGCTAAACGCCTAAACTCATATGTTCTTTACGCCATTCTGATGTTAACACTAGTGATAAAAGTCATAATTTAGGTCCCCTTCTCAATTCTCATTAGCTCTATTTTCCTTGCTGGATTAGTTTCTCCTTAAAATGTCATTTAAATCAATGAAGCAATGCATGATTAATTGTATTGCTGTATCTAATCAGGAATCAAACACTGACACAGAGGACGAAGATCAATATTTCAAGGTAATTAGTCTCTCTGTCTTGCAATTGTTAGTTGATGCTCATGATGTAAAACTCCATTGGCGATTTGGCGGTGTACTATGACTCCAAAGTCGGTCATGCATTTCAGACTTATAGTTCTTTGTTTTTGATGCTTCCCCACTTTATTGCCTTTACATTTTAAATGCTTGGGTCATGTGGTTGAATATAGTTTCAGCCAAATGTTTAATATATTTTATTGCATCATGGATGTCACTGCAGAATTAACTCTCTGGTTTTTTAATTCAGGATTCAAATTCTACATTTGAACCTGAGGAGCAGCTTTCTCAGGTACAATAATTTGAATATTCTTGATCTTAACTCTGCATATGGAAGTAGCCTTTTCTCTTACTACCACTTCTTTTATGGCATACCTAAATTGCAAATGATCATAAAAGTCATCATTAAGTTATTGCTTATCATGATTCCTGTAGAATTCCATCACTTCTTCTGGGTGAGCTGTGTATGGTATTTAGAGTTGATATCTCTGACCTTAGCATCTTAGTTTACTTTATTATTTGGGAGATTACCAACCTTCGCATATTACTGGATGTTTAATGGAAAAGAAGTGTTGATCAACAGGTAATCTCTCAAGTTGGTTGATCTTTAAATTAATTAATCCACAAAGCCAAATGGAAACGCTAAAATCTTAATGGGTGACTTAATTTTTATAAGCTTCCGCTTATCAATCCATTGTAAGCTGATAATACCTGAATGCAAGTTCTAACTCTCTAAGGATTGCTAAGATCTATTTAAGCTAGTCATAACTCATAAGATTTGAACTTTAAACCATTACATAAAAATAAAAATTCTTAATATATTTGCAGATACACTTTTAGATTCGTGTTAAATGGTAGTGGACTAGTGGTGTAGGGTCTTTTGCTCATAAGTTAAAAGATAATTCGAAAGTATTTTTTTCTCTGCAGTTCACAGCCTCTGCAGGTAATGGACTATCCACATTCCACAATCAGGGTAGTTAGAGAGAGTGTTAGTCATGTGATTGACATGCCGTATTTAGGTTGGTGTAGGGCCTTTTGCTCATAATTTATAAGATAATTCGAAAGTATTTCCTTCTCTGCAGTTCACAGCCTCTGCAGGTAATGGACTATCCACATTCCACAATCAGGGTACTTAGAGAGAGTGTTAGTCATGTGATTGACATGCCGTATTTAGGTGTATTCCGAGGTATTATTGCACAAGGATGAATCTAGAGTTGTTGATAATCATGGGCCAGAAAGAGTGAGTGCTGAGGATGAGGTCTGTACTAACATTTTAGGTTAACTTAAGTTAAAGTGAAGTCAAATTTTAACAATATAGAAAAATAGTTCATGTCTAGTAAGTTACTCTATGGGGGCGTTTGGTTAGTCTATTTTTTGGATTGGAAACGGATTCGATAAAACCGATACCGTTACCATATGTTTGGTTTGAAGGCATGGTAACAATTACCATTACCTAAGGGTAATGGTTACCCCTCATTTGTTACCTCTCAAAAACTTGGGGTAACAAATACCCTTACCCTCCTCTTAACAAATACCTTTTCCATGGTTAAACCAAACAAAAGAAAAGGTAATAGTTAAATGATTCCTTTCCCCCCCTCTTATTTGTTTCCTTTCCACTTCTTTTCCATTTTTGAAACCAAACGCCCCCTATATACGTCTATTCCCAGCTGCACTTGATATCATCTCGTAAATGCATATACCTTCTTACTATTGTGAGTTGTGACACAATTGCAGAAGAAAGTATAATTCCTTTGTAAAAGCTCTTCTAGCAATCTCTTTCGTTCATGTTCCTGATTTCTTCCAATTATGAGGAATTTGATGACCTTCATTTTCTGTTTTATAATTGGCAAAAATTGACGGTATGCTAATATGCTATAGAAGGCAACCAAATAAATGTGGTTAAGCTATCAGAAATTCAGAATTTGCTGTGAACAAAGTATATGAAAAACTTTCTTTTATGTGTACTAATAGACGTATAGTGTATCATGCATACGATTCGCACAAGCTTATGCTTCTTATATCATGCATAAATAATTAATGACCTAAATAATGTCTACAGTTGATGTAAAATTATTGGATGGTAAAACGTTTCAGGACTGGGATAGGGTTTGTCAGCTTATCGGCGAAAGGACTTTCTTGATGCAAGAAAATCAGGAGCTGCAGTACGAAGTGGTTTGTCTTGAAATCACTCCTTTATTTTTTCTGTTTGAGTCTGTGTCATCAGCAACTTGTTTTACCTTTGTTGCGTTGTCGCTATATGATCTAATTTAGTAGCTGGGGCTTACAATTTCTCTAAAGATGCAATATCTATTACTCAATACCATATAAACCAAGTTCCAATGCATTACGAGTATCTGTTATTTCTAACAGTTTAAAAACAAGCATTTGTTGTGGCTTGTTTGCGTTGAGATTTGCATATTCTGTCCCTTTCTTCTGTAGTACTACCTATGCTAAATATTCCATATTATCAACTGATTCTTCTGAAATTTAACCTATGTTGAAATAAATAAAGTCTCCAGCCTCTTGAGAACTTTAGACTGAAAATTTCCTTGCAGAAAAAACATGTTACATCTTTGGCCAACATGATTTTATTTTTTGAACAGGAAATGATTAGGAAGCAAATCTTCAGGAGCACTAGCAATGATCGTTATGTAATTCCACTCGTGCTGTTAGCCTGTTTCCTTGGCTTTCTTGTCGGGTATGTGATTAAGTAGCCTTCTGCAATCCCGTAGGAAATCTTGCCATCACCACTGTGTATACAAGCGACAACTTGTCACTTATTTATCTTGATGTAGCTAATCAGCATTTTACTGTTATCCTTTTTGACTTCTGATTAATGATCAAAGATCAAGGTTCTCTGAAAGGTTGTTACTTACTTTCTGCTTTTACTTTATCTCAATTGTAAATAATATGCCCATGTTTTAAAATTTTGGTACTAAGTGATCGGGATCCTCTCAACATAAATAAGTACCAAAATTTTGTGTTAAAACTTTCGTTATATAGACAAAGAACATCAGCAAAGAACAACACCTTGAAGAATAACATCAACATTACATAACAAGATTTTTTCTATAAAAATTCTTCCAATTCCTAAATAGGTAATGTAATTTAAGTAGGAGTAAAACATACAGCAGGTGAATGATAATCTGGAAAATCAGGAAAACCTGCCATCAGAGAAATGATCCCTATTCCTATCAAAACACCCCAGAAAAGGAACCTGGAACAGCAGTGAGTATTACTGGTAACATAATCTTCGTCGTCGTCATAATCCTTTTCTGCCTTTTCTCTGTTGTCATCCTTCCGATCAATTACCCTGATTATTTCCACCTTGTCCTTCATCGTTCCGAACTTTCCAACTTCATCCTGTTCATCAGAAACGCACTTCTCTGCATTCACTGCCCTGTTTTCAGCATAATCATCAATTTTAACCAATTCCTGACCTTCTTGTTCCCCCTCGTCTTCCTCGTAAATCCCTTCAAATTCCATTAATCTGTCTTGATCATCGTCTGCAACAAACTCAGAGTTCTGATACAACTTGAACCCCACCAGAGGAAAATTTTCTTCCGATTCATGATCAAATTTATGCACTTCTTCATGATCATCTTCTTCATCAATACAAGAATCAGAGTTAAAACACACAGGGGGCTCCGCAAAGACCGTGAGTGAGGAGGTTGGACGGGGCTTGGTCAATTTGCGAATCACAGACTGCATTGTCTGAACCCGACGAACAATCTGGTCCAAGTGATGTACATCTTCCTGGCCTAAATCCGAGCTTTGATTTGAGGCAATTTCAGCAGTAACAAGATTGTGGATGAATAATAAATTATAGACAATCCCATCAGGAACACAATCGTAGGGTGTTGTTATGTCGCTGTGGCACGATTCAGAGACAAAAGGGGTGATTTGGGACTCCAAGTTATCAAGTTTCTTATGCAACAACAAGTATTTCTTCTCCATCTCCTCTCTGGCTTTAACCTTCACTTGATCTTTTTTTTTTTGAGGAAAACCTTCACTTGATCTTGTTGCTCTGTTTTTTTTTTTCTTTTTTTTCCTGAAGGTGGTTATATCGGAATTGATAGGCGGTTAAAGTGACGGTTGAGATTTTAGAATTCGTGGCGCCAAACTTGGTAACTGTCGATACCATTATCTAGTAACATTTTGTTTTTTGGGCCAGAATTTAGTTGTGGCCCGTTTAAGTTGAGAAGGGTTAGCCCATTAGAGTATAGCCTAGTCCAAACCTCTACTCATTTTTTTTTTTTTTAAATAATTGTCCTTACAGTAACCCGAGCCAATAACGAGTTGATTCATAAGCTAGATACAGGTGTCGTCGTTGTCGACATACACAAGGTGACGAGTATCCTACACTCCTACATCGCGGCACATACTTAAAAGCGGTATGTAATATTTAAAAAAAGACTAAGGTGTATATGTATATTTGGGTGTATAATAAATACAATGCTTACACAACTTAATATTTGCTCCATATTAATTGAGAATTCAAATTAGGTAAACTCATAGAACAAACAAGTACTACTTTAAATATTGTAAGGAGTATATCATAATTCGTCATCAATGTGACATTGTACAAAACATCTTTTGAACTAAATTTGATAAAAATTCTAATTATACTTCATATTTATACATCAAACACAGAAAATATCATGTCAGGAATATAAGGAACAAAATTAAGGGGAAGGGGTTGAGATTAGGAAGAATAGATTGATGATCTTAATTATGAGAAGGCGGTCTGGACCTCGGCTTAGGGTAATCTGAGTAGATCCCTGGATAATGAGCATGGTGTTTGTTAGAAACATGCCAAGAAACAACTGATTTCTTCAAAACAACTGAATTTGCTTCTCTTCTATTCATCATTTGGTTCATTAATAATCCTCTATATTTTCGTGGCCTTTGTTGAAAATTTGTAACTTCATGAGTTAGCATTTCCTCTTGTTTGTCAATAGTAGCCAACTTCTCTCTAATACATCTCTCTATTACCTGCAATTTTTTTTAATGAACATACCATGATTAGTTACATTTATTTACAAAAACTACGTACTCTCAAACAGTAAAAATTTAAAATGGGATGCAATTCAACCTTAAGTTTGACAACTTTACTAAATTTCAAAGATTCACCCATATTCGTTACGTGTTGAGAATTCGATTCTTATCTGATATACATTAAACAAAAAAAAAAAAAAAAAAAAAAAAAAAAAAAAAAAAAAAAAAAAAACCCAAAATTATGTTTTTAAATACTTCATATTTGGATGTCATTTCTTAGAGAACTTACCAACTAAACTCATATCATATCTAAATTTTTTTATTTTAAACTATTCGTGTAGTTTTTAAATATTAGTTCAACTATTTTCAAAATTATTGATTCAAGTAATTAATAACTATTCCAATGGAGAAGGATTAGGTGAAAAACACTAACCTTAATTGATTGGCGAATTGATGAAACTTCAGTATTAAACCCAAAATGACGAGCTATACATGCATCAACCAAAAGAAAGAAAACCAATGTGCTAATGAGGAGTTTAATCGCCATGATAATCTTCGAGATTAAGGATGAGATTAAGCTAACTCGAACGAGTAGCAAAAGTAATAGCTATATATATATTTATACCAAGAAATGAAAACACGAATGTAGAAATTAGACTTAGGATATAGCTATATATATAATCATACTTTTTTTTTAGTTAAAAGGAGATTAAAAGTACATCTATATATATGTAGGCTTAGCTAAGATCAACAAACATATAATTATAAAATAATGACATTTAATTAATGTATTTATAATCTATGTCTTCTAAAATTGTAGGCTTCAATGAAGAACAAGACTATAAAAACTCAAAAAGAGCACTTTTTGTGCGAATGTTGTCGTTGTGTTGTGCTTGTAAATTGTAAAATAAGAACATGAATATTAATATTCAATTTACATATATATTGAGGATATATTTGGGAAATTATAGGATATATTTTGTAATATATGATCTGTGCACCCGGGTGCACCATGCACATGGTGCACCTGATTAAATTAAAAAAAAGGCGGAAATAACATTTAGGTGTTTGAAAACGAACATACAGGTTTTTGAAAAAGAACATGTTTGTGTTTAACAAAGAACATGCATTATTAAAGAATATAAAGACATTACAAAAAGAACATGATAAAAAATTTATTAAAATTTTATGAAAATTACACATTAACGGAAAAAATCTTTACCAAAGATATCATTTCCACAAAAATAGTTTTTTCTCTCTCCAAAAATTAACTTTCCATAATAATTTTAATTTTCTCTCTCTAAAATATTTTCAACTAAGAAAAAACCAAGATTTTATTTTCAAATTAAATTTCAAAATTCAAAATAACATATATTAAAAGAACATAAGTTATAATGTAAAGAACATATAATTCATACCCGAATAATACACTGATCAAACTCAAAGAGCATACGATAATAAAAAAAATGATATATGATAATTCAAAAAAGAATTTGTGCGTCACTCGTTACCTCAAAGAACATACGAGTCAAATTCAAAGAACATACTTTGTATTATTGAAACCCAAAAAAATGTTTAATCAACATATGTTAAAGAACATAAATATAAAAGAACATATTATCAAACATATATGGGTATATTCTTTGTAAAACATAAGTATGTTCTTTGTCAAACACAATATGTTCTTTATTAAACAATCGTATGTTCTTTCTGCCTTCCTGGTGCACATGGTACACTCGGGTATACTATCCTGTTTTCATATATTTTGTGACCATATTTTATGGCTAGAATATATTTTGGTTATCTTTGATTAGTTTCCTAATTCTATCTTATTAGGGTAAACTTTTATTATATATTTGTCATGGCAGCCATCAATGAGATTCAAGCTATTATGTTCATTCAATTTAGCAATATATGATGTGCTTCCCAATAGGTTACGTTAACAACACTAAAGTATGGACAAATAAATTGGAAATTATTTTAGTGTTTGTGTTCTAATACGGTTTAATTAGGGAACAAGGTTAAAAAGTATGCCTTGAAAAAGTTTGGTACATTGGAGTGAGCAACCCCCCTTGTGCCCTTGAATGAGTTTTGAAATTAGAAAATTTGACAGCTATTTTATTTATTTTAAATGATTTAGATTTAAGAAAAGCAAGAAAAGCTAAAGATCTTCAACTGATGCTAGCTATTATTTGACAGTGGATGTCAACTAGACTAATTGTTTAAAGTTTTGGATTTTAGACATATTGGTACCGATACATGAATCAGATTTATTTTACATCATTTGCATTTTATACCTCGTAAAATTTGTACATATCCGGTTTCATGAGTCCTCTTCCCATTGCATACATTTGCATATTTGCTATAAATCCCTTTGATGATTTCACATCTAACAAAAGCACATTGGGATTCGAATGAGTTACTTAGGATTTTGACTTTTAATGGTTAAACATTTTATGAGGTTTTAAGTTAACCATCAACGAGACATTGCCTTGTCGACTGTAACAAGGAAATGTGAAACAAGCCGCAAATTGTGCTACAAAACACAAGGTCAAAAAAGCAATAGAATATTAGAATATACTTCGTAAGTAGTACTCCGTATTAGACTATTAGTAATAGTTTGAACATTAGCTTGTATACTTCTCTTGGTGGAGACTTTCAAAGAGTTTAATAATGGAAAACCTCGTGATTCGAGTAAGTTCCATGAATCAATATATATTACAACAAGAGTTCTAATTACGGCTTATATTAGGAAACTAACAAGTTGTAAAAAATTCTTTTACAGAACATGAAGTATATCTTAAACTTACGAAGAGAACACAATGTGTATATTCTGATATTCTCCATCAAACTAGCCTTGATGCCCTTGTAGTAGCACTTGTTTATCAACAGCACTTCAACAATTGCTAGCTTATTTCTAAAACCCTCCAGTACCTGCACACTGTACAATACTAGTGAACATCCTACATACAGTCAACTACAATGTATATCGTATATTACAATATACGTGCATTGTAAAAAGTACTGCCTCCGGCTCCGCCTAAATTTAACATTCTCGTTATTAGTATATTTTGAAATAGTATTGTGGCATTTAATCTGGACAAAGATGTAATAACCTAATAACTAAAAATGTATCAGTGAAACTGAAAATTGAGAATTTGATTCTAATACAGCGTTCCAAGAGCAGAACCCCATTTGCAAACCATGTTTGTTATAATGGAATTTCAGTTTTCATCCTTGATTTTTCTTGAAAATTGTAACAAAAATAGCACCTTTTAAAGCAGCATTACTGTTAGCAAAGAACCTAAAGCAAACTTAAATCCAGAACAATTTCCAATTTCCAATTGACTAATGATCATATAACTCCAAACTGAAAAAACTTGTAACAAATCAGCACAAGACCCATCTAGAAAGAGCAGCAATGCTATGAGTTATATAAAAGGATATTATTATGGAATGGAAGAAGTATGATATTTATCAAGTGTATTGCAGCGAACAGTAGTATTTACTTGTTTGCTACCTGTTTATAAAATAACAAATTAATGATGGGGATGTGTTTAATGTAGGGCCAATCCTCCCCGGGGGGATCCTTTTGATATCTACTCTGAACAATTCCAGAGCTCAAGTTGTTTTAGTGAGGTGAGTTTGGGCATCCAATTCGGTAATGATTCTAGTCTTTTGCAATCCCAAATACAAAGGCATTCGAGTACAGCCAAGGATTGCATCCAATCAGTTAGACTCTCAAATCCTAATATGAGGAGGGAGTGATGAAGAGGGATCGCCATGGCCTGCCATCCTCTGTCTCTTCTGATAGCCTCACATTTGGACAGTTCCGTATCACTAACTTCTTTAAGGCTGTGAGATGCTCTAATCCTCCACAAACACTCCTTAGTTTGTCACATTTCTTAAATATCATATTTTAGGGATATTTGATTCAATAATCTCATAATTTTCTTTTCTTTTGGATATGATGTTTCATAATCTAAGAATTTACGAACCCTAAACTTAAAGCTCTGATAATTAAATTAGATTAGATCAAATATTAACCCTAGATTGTGAAATTGATATGATGATAACAACAACAAACGACTTACCTTAGAAGCTGCTTCAATGGGGGATACAAGAATCAGATTCAACGGAGAACGCTTCAATGGAGAACGTTGAATGCACTTCAATGAAATACTCCATATATACCTTTATTTTTGCCCCATTTGATTGTGCACGGTCTTCAAGACACGTGTTAAAACGTTTATATCTTCATTTTTATACGCATAAAATTTATAAAAAGTTAATATTAAGTAAATTTACAGTGAGACAAACCAAACAAGATCTCACCTGGCTATATATCATTTAGTAAAACAATAGTAATTTATGGTCATAGTTTTCTAAGTTTGATAGTTTTTTAAGTTTGACCCATATTTTGGCAATGGAGAAAAAAAATGGGGACGGAGGTAGTAACTCAGAGATGTAGGAAATAGCAATGGAGGCCTTAAAAAGCCATGACCCACCATAGTTATAATATGGGTTAGATCTTTATATGATCGTCTAATTATGAAACAGGTGGGTTTTATAAAGGTTTTATGTTAACATGTTTTAAATATTTTTATACACCAAAGCTTTTATCAATATTTTGTAAGTTTTTTACATTTTTTTTTTTATAAAAAAAACAGCTGAAATTACATTAATTAAACTGAGTTTACAACAAACGAAAGGACAGTAAGTAACATAAGTTACTATTGGCATAAGAAGCCCTTACACAATATCAATTAAGGTCATTAACGATATTTACATTTAAGCTATTATAACGAGTGAGGACAACGCATATAAGGCTTACCAATATACATTTAAACATGCAATAGGACTATTGATAAAACGAGGGAAGTTGGTGATGATGTTTCGTGTTGTGCAAGGTATTTTCTAACATACAATTAAAAGTCTATGAATGTTGCTGAAATGACGGAGACAACCCAAAATCAGTATGTCTTACCCTAAGGGACCCCAATAATTCAAATGGATAAAATCCTCTTGAGATCTATGCTTCATACATGTCAATCACATTTCTTTGTGATCTGACAAAACCATATCTTATATTCCCTCTGTCCCATAATATAGTTCCTATTGTGTTTTTTCACGATATTCAAGAAATGGGAGAAGAAGTGGAAAAAAGCTAGACAAAAGTACAAGGTAAGTAGATAATTTAAGGGGGAAAAGGTAAAAAGTACAATTATAGACAAAAGTTAGAGAGAGAAAGTGAAAAAAGTACAATGCAAGTGAATAAGTTAAGGGTAAATTAGGAAGTTCAATGAATAAAGTAAAAAATAAGGGTGTAATGGTCTTTATATACTATTCAAAAATGGAAACAGGAACAACATTTTGGGTCTTTAAAATAGGAAAACAGAAACTATATTGTGGGATAGAAAGAGTATATATTCTCATACAAGGTCATGATATTGTAATGACTTTTACCGATATCACATACAAATGGGTTTAACAATACCTACTACCATCCTCCTTCAACAAGGGTTTATGTAAATCTGAAATTGAAATTTTGCTACATCTCCCAACAAACATAAGTAACACCACTTCCATTAAAAAAACACATTTTTATTAAAATTAAAGAGATTAAAAAGGGCAATTTCAAGAGTCAAACGATTCCATTTCATCCTCCAATTAACCCTGAATTCGATTTGTTTTCGCTTTTCAATCTATTATATTGGGTGCTTCCAAAATCTAAGTTTTATTTATTAGAAAAATTCACTTTAATTTATTAATCCGAACTTTAAGCGATTTACTCTAAATAATCCCAACTTACATTTATTAGGGAGCACCATGAACTTTTGGGTTGATTTTCTTCCACTAGGTCGATTTACTAGTGACTTAAAGAAAGGGTGATTTTTATTTTGTATAAGCCATGTGTGATATATCACAACATAATTGGTCCAAATTTTTTTTTTTTGTAAAAAAAGAAAAAATAATAATTAAAAACCCTTCCCAGCCAGCCACCCTTCCTCCCCTTAGCCCCAACCCCCAGCCCGACCGAAATTCGACCGCTCGCCTCCCCTAGCAACCGATAACAGTCGGTCGGCCCCTCCCTACCCCTAAAAACACTCGGGTGACCCACCTACACCATCGAAACCACCCCCCTTCCCCCATCCCAAAATAGCCCCTCCATTCTCAGGTCGATGAAACCGCCCCTCCTCCCTTCCCTCGTCGTTGAAACGACCGATTTTTTAGCTCCCTCAATTGGAGATTATTGCGAAGAAATTAAATGTAGTTGTGTTACTCAAGATTTTTGTGCCAGATTTTTTTTATATTTTTTTATTTTTTACATAAATAAATAAATGGTACTTGTTCTCAAAGTAGTAATTATAATGGTAGTTATTGGTAAAATTTTCTTAAATTTTCACAAAATTACCCTATATATAAAGTATAATACTCTCTTTGTCGCTTTTTATTGGATACGTTATGACTTTTACACGTTTTTCAATACACCTATTTGATTATTATTCATTACATACTTTTTAAAATTATAACGATTGAATATTAATAGTGCATTCGTTGAGACGAATCAAACATGATCTCACATGACTCTTTTACTTTTGTGAGTAAATTTGAAGATTATCTAATACTCCTTCTATCCCAAAATACATGACACAGTCAACATTGCACACATGTCTATGCACTACTTTGAATTTATTTGTATATAATTAGATATTAATGAAAATTATTATTTTAAAAATTATATTTTGAAAGTTTTATATATATACCTATTTAACAACATATTTTATAATAAAATATGTTTTTATTATGTTAGTAAAAAATTATGATCAAAACTTATACATAAATAGTGGAAAAAGTCCAACGCCTCATATATTTTGGGACGGAGGAGTATTATGAATAATGTTTAAAATCTAAACATAACCAATAAAAAAAAACGGAGGAAGTATTATGAATAGTATTTAAAATATGATAATAACCAATAAAAAGAAATGGAGGGGTACCCTACAAAATTAATCATCCTAAAGTTTTTGGTCAAAAAAAAAAAAAAAAATCATCCTAAAGTAATTAAAACACTTTAATATACATTTTGTTAATACATAACATTTATTTTACCTTTAATAATTTTGATCGTATATTTATTATAATTAGTTGATACTATGAAATTTTATACAATGTACCAATTTTTTTGTGCATATTATTTATAGAATTCAAGTCAATCTCCTAAAAAATTATGCCGATTAAAGTGATGCGCACTTTAAAAAATGGAGGGATTATTTTTGTTGCATTAAATGTCTGAATTTATTATAAAATGATTTATTATAATTGTAGTTAAAAAGAGATATCTTAATGTTATTTTTTTTATAGTAATAATTTATATCAAAGTTATCAAAATCGAGATTCCACTTTGAATTGGAAGAGATTTAGATGTGTATGTGTTACTGATGATAGTAGTCGTTTCAGAAGTTATTCTAAAAGTTTTTATTTCTCACCTGAGAAGGTTTTTAACATATAACTATTTAAATATACGATATTTAAAAATATGATATTCTAATGGATAAATTACAAAAGAAATTCAAAACAGGTGTGTGAATAGTGGAAAAGTGTAAATAATGCAATTAAAATAACGGATGAAGAAATTAACAAATTACATAAAATTATTTATCAATTAACAAATTATATAAATATTTATAATTATAAAAACAAATGATTTATTCAACAAAAGTATTATCATTTTGCCCCGGACACTCAAAATATTAGAAACGGCTATGCCCATCACCACCACCCACTATAAAATTACTTAGCCTATGAAAGCAATTCAATTAATATTGGAATTCCTATTTTTCTCAAATTGCACGAAAATTACAAAATTAATATAATCAAATTCCAGAATTTCATGTACAACATCCAGCAAATTTCAACCAATGTACCACATAATTTCAGCATAAAAGAAGTTGATTAATATTCAATAAATTCAACTTCACAAAGACAAAACTAGCAAGAAATTAAAAGGGAAAAAAAAAGCTAACAGGGATAAAATAGAAGCGTAAAATTCAACGATATAAAATAAATTTGAAGTGAAAGCATAAGAATACATTAACGTTTGTAAATTACAAAGTTTTGTAATAGACTTCGGAAGCACTTTTAGTGTGCTCAACGAGAGATCTAAATACCTCAAATGCAACAGGTCACCTATTGATTCTGGCAATATTTCGATACACATACCACGCAAATCCAACACCCTAAGGCGAATGCAATTAGATAATAATGCCCCTAGGAAGTAATAATCCATCATCTTGCCAACTACAAGATACGTTCGAATATGGAACTTGTATAATAACAAACATTTTGCAATTTTGTTTCCAGTAACAGACAGGTGGCGAACTTTATCATCCAAGTTGCCCTCTAAGTTATCCGTTGCACAAATTTCCTGTTTGGTCACTGTTTGAGCAACATCCAATGGCTTGTGCCATCCAAAGGCTTATTTATATTTTGACCTTCATCTAAAGGGACGATATAGCCTTGTGCCATCCAAAGGCTTATTAGTGTCACCTTTTCTATCCTATAATCCTTAGTGTTGGGTATAGCCTAAATTTTATAAGCCCATTATTTTGGTGGAGTATTATCCATATTCTAGAAGCTTTTGAAATAATCTCCTATTTGAATTTTTTAGAATATCTTGGACACAAGAAGGATGGAGATTGAGTAAAAATCTAGAATTATTAAATGTCAATGAAAATTCTAGATTTATGTGGAGAGTTTAAAATTATCTACATATGTGGAAGTTTCCACATAAATCTTCCAAACTCCATCTACACTTATAAATATAGGATATAAAAACATAAGAAGCCATACCAAACATAAGCCTACTCCTTTGTGAGTTTCTTATAGTGAGAGTTCTCTTGTAATAATCACCCTCAAGTGCTCGTTGTTACATAAAATCGTGTGTTCATTTATATTAATTATCTTGTCAATTATCAATTCAATTTATACTTCTCAATCTAACACATCTTCGCTTTCATTGTGCACTCACCAACCCTAACACTTAGGAAACAATGCACAATAGCTGAAACAACGTGGATACTCGAGATTATGATAACTCAGCTTCAATATAGGCATGATGTCATTCTGGCTATCTTTGAGGTTTTGCAAAATTTATGTGTCCCGCCGGTGAGTTTAATTTTCCAACCCACCCAAGATTTAACCTGCTCTTGATACCATGATAAATTAGGGGATAGAGAGAATATAATAGCCTGATTATTATTCATCAATAGGTAGAGTATTTATACAAAACCTACACTCATAAGATAGGAAACAATATTCCTAAAAGATATACTACTATAATCATAAATCCTAAAGATATATTCTCTAATTAATATGTTAACATAAAATAAACCTAAATATATTATCTCTTAATGATATCTACGGAAAATTTATCACACATATATTTTCCAATATCTTATATCTCTTGGAGCTCTGAACACTGCAGCGACGTAAGTAGAGTTTGAGCAGCTGACAACATTGTTCCAATAATATCCATTTTTTTCTGCAAATAACTGATTGAATAAGGAAATGGTTGTAAGATCTACTAAATTCCTCTCAAAAGAAAAACTAATACAAATAAACATTGAATCATATCGTTGAATTTTTGTAGCAAAAGGAAATTAAGTTTTGCTTTACTTTCATCATTTCAATATCCAATTATCTATTTAGCTTCATTTAAATAATGTAAGATCAATTTGTGACCCATCAATTTTCTTATACGAAGTATTAGTTAGGGCTGGCAAACCTTGATCCGAC
Source organism: Chenopodium berlandieri (assembly GCA_034703905.1). Classification (NCBI taxonomy): domain Eukaryota; kingdom Viridiplantae; phylum Streptophyta; class Magnoliopsida; order Caryophyllales; family Amaranthaceae; genus Chenopodium; species Chenopodium berlandieri. The sequence goes on from CM068281.1 coordinate 9,320,787, forward strand.
CCGACCCGAAGTTACTGAGAGAAACCCGAACTCGACCTGAATTGAACCGGAACAATCCGAATTTGACCCGATTTGACCCAAATTTCATATTTCGTAATAATATTAAGTTTTACACTATTTTTGATAGTTTCTAAGCATACCTCGAAATCGACCCAAAATCTGACCCGAACCCGATCTGTTGACCCGAATTGCTACAAATTCGGTCTTTTCTTTTTTGGTTGTTTCACTAGTCAACTAAACACTACTCCTTACGTCGAGGCTCCTGTAACCCCAAAACTGGAAACGGGACAAGGAGTATCTCTCGATACTCCATCCTGATCCGTCCAAGATTGTCTGGTCATAGATTTGACATGCACATAAAATTTGAAAAAAGCAACTGAGCTTAACATCACAACAACACCACACAAAAATGAAAGAACTTTTCAAAATGAACAAAACTAAATAACAAATTAAAGTTACACTTAATAATAATAATTTAAAAAAAAAAAAAAAGATTGATTGCATATTCTGAGAAATTAGCGTTGACAAATCGTTAGAATGATAATTCAAGAAAGTTTGAATGGAGATTGGAAAGGGATATAGTTCAATAATCCCACAAAGAACAATTAAATCAAAGATAATGCCTAGCCTCTAACACTGAGTTCCTTTCATCCCATAAGAAAGCTCTGCAAATGCCATTGATCGTCTTTTAAACCCCCTTTAGAAAATATGATAAAGATTTGAGCCCTATATATATATATATATATATATATATATATATATATATATATATATATATATATATATATATATAATGTGTACTTGAACAATTAAATCAAAGATAATGCCTAGCCTCTAACATTGAGTTCCTTTCATCCCATAAGAAAGCTCTGCAAATGCCATTGATCGTCTTTTAAACCCCCTTTAGGAAATATGATAAAGATTTGAGCCCTATATATATATATATATATATATATATATATATATATATAGCTTCGCCATAAATATTATTACCGAAAAAATAATAATACTTTTGGAGTTTACATCACATCCCCAAGACCACAAATTATAGCACAGTGTTAATCATGTTCAAATAAGTCAAAGTCAGGAACAAGATTCACTCTTCATTGTAGGAAGGGTGAAGGGAAATAGAACATACGTGAAAACACAGTTTACCATAAGTATAAGCCAACTCCATTTGAATTGAATGTATGAGTTTGTTGTTCCATAGATTCGATATGGCATCAAGAAAACAGCATCAGCAAAATTTTGGCTTATAATATCTAAGTGTAAAAAAGGTTGTGACTACTGCCTTTTCGTGCTTTTGCTACTCAAGTCAACTTCGGAGTCTTCACAAAATCACAAGCCAAAATGGGAATGGGAAACATTTCGAGTCGAACTCACTCGAGTAGCTTGCGAGTACTCTTGTCTCATAACCACGGTAGTCTATGCTCATGTCAATACACGAGATTTTTATAATTACAATTTATTTTATTTTATTTTTTTTGAAAAAAAATTAATTCATTAATAGAAAAGTCATACGACATCTACAATATAAATCAAAACTAGCAAATACAATACAAACTGAATCAAATAATATTCTAATTTGACAAAACTACGATCGTTGTTATCAGACATTTTCTAATGCCCTCTTTCACACCGCTGTTTGATACAGCTTTTCACGAGGGGGTCTTTCGATCTATTGTAGATTTGGAATCGAACACCATTCGATACAATTGATTGTAGATGTAGAATTAACCTCCATGGCGACATAGCACAACTCCTCATTAACAAATCGATTTTTCTTACGAAATTAAAGAACATAGCCCCAAAACTCTCAAAAAGAGAGAAAATTAACCTGATATTCGGGTAGAAATAACCCGATATACGGGTAGATAAACTCTCAAATAGAGAGACTACAATTATTGTGAGCATAAAGTAATAAACTAGTAAGAAACTAAGAGATTAGGGGCTTACCATCAACCAAAAGGTTGGTGGTAGCCCTTAGAAACAAGATTTTTTTTTTTTTTTAGGGTTTTTGAGGAGGAAGAGAAAAGAGGAGAGGCATTAAGATAAATCTATATTCTCATAATTACAAATTATTAAATCAATATAGTTTACTAATCCATTTTTGCCGAAAATTTAGAAGTAAAATCTATTAAATCAATACTTCGTATACTTTACCAACTCCTTTTACCAATAAGCAAAAGCAATATAAATCTGAAAATAGTATAGTAAAGGGGATCCGGAAGTACATTACATAGGAATAGAAGAACATTGACGTAAATTTAATGTTCTTTTATTTATATGTACTAATGTTCTTTTTTTTTTTTTAGGAAATTTATATGTAATGTTCTTTATTTTATATGTAATGTTCATTTCACCTCTTCATTCTCTCTCTTTTTAATACTTTCTCTCCTCTCCTTGTAACTTCTTCTTTCATTTTATTTCTTGATTTTCATAGCTTTTATGTAATTCCGACGGATAGTTTTCGACGGATATGTATTTCCGTCGGAAAAATTAGAAATTCCGACAGATTTTCTATTCCGTAGGAAAGTTCCGACGGAATATATATCCGTAGGAAAATATAGACTTTTCGACGGAATATTCCGTCGGAACATTAAACATCCAACGGAAATAAAATCCGTAGGAAGGTTTCAACGGAAAATTCCGTCGGAAGATCAAACTTCCTACGGAAATAAAATCCGTTGGAATTTTCCTGCGGCATATTTCGTCGGAACATTAAATTTCCGACGGAATATTCCATCGGAATATAATAAAATTAAATAAAAAAAAAACCCTAAGACCCTCCCACTAACCAGCCGCCCCTCACCACTCGCCATTTCATTTTTCTCTCTCTACCTCCTTCCTGACTTCCTCATTTCACCTTTTCTCCTTCTCCTTCTTCTCTTCCTCTCCTTCTCCATCCTTCTTCTCTTCCTCTCCTTCTCCAACGCCCCAAATTTCGTTCTCCCTCTCGTTCTCCTTCTCTCTCCTCTTCTCCTCTCTCGCTCTTCTTCACTAACCACCAACGTCGAGGTAAAAAACATCACCAACACCGTCATTTTCGCCGTCAACATCAAGAACACAGGGTTTTTAAGTCAAATTCGACCATGAAATCTCTAGATCTAGAGTTTTCATGGTCGAATTTGACCTCGTAAACCCAATTTCGAGGTTTTTTGTGGTCGAATTAAGGTATGCGTCTTTTTTTTTTAATGATAATTAATTTTGTTGTAATGTCGATTTTTGGTTTTTTTTTTTTAAATTTAATGTGGTGGTTGTGATGTTGGTGGTTTCGGTGGTGGTTTGGGAGGTGGGTGGGATAAGGAGTGGGGTTAAGGGTGGGTTACGGTGGGTGAGTTAAGGGTTAAGGGTGGGTTACGGTGGGTGGGTTACGGTGTAGGGTTAAGGGTGTGGGTAGGTTAAGGGGTGGGATTAAGGGTGGGTTACAGGGTGGGTAGTGGGTGGGTTACGGGGTGGGTAGTGGGTGGATTAAGGGGGTGGGTTAAGGGGTGGATTACGGTGGTTTGCAGGGAGGTGGGTTACGGTGGTTTGCAGGGAGGTAGGTTAAGGGGTGGGGGTGGGTTAAGAATTTGGACAGTGGTGGGTGGTGGGTTAGGTGGTGGGGCAGTGGGTGGTGGGTGTGGGTTGTGTTTTTTTTTTTATTTTTTTTATTAAACTTTTCGACGGAATTAAAGCGCAGTTGTGGATTATTCCGTCGGAAGATTGTAACAACGATGGAATTACGTCCGTCGGAATGTTCCGACGGACTTTCCCATTTAGTCAAACTTGACTCCGACAGAATAAAATCCGTCGGAAATTTCATCGGAATGGACCTTTTTGACGGAAATTCCCTCGGAATATAGCCAAATTCCTACAAAATGTAATGCAACAGTGTGGGGAATTCCGTCGAAAACCGGCATTTCCGACGGAATTTCATGATATTTCGAGGGATTATTTCCGTCGTTGATTAGCTGTTTTCTAGTAGTGATAAATCATCACTCACAAACACATTTTACTCCAAAATCCGAATTTTACAACCAAATTTTTGGATTTTTCATGATTTGAGAGTTTTGGGTATTTTGATTTTGGCTAAAGAACTTGCAATTGAGTGTTCTATTTGCTCAATTTCCACTATTAATTTACTTTACAAGGGTTCCCTACTCATGTGAAGTATGATTTATTTTTCATTGTCCATATTTGTTTAACTTCATGAATATGAAACCCTAGGTTGTACTTCAATGGTAAACTCTCTTTGTTTGTTCTTTTTATATTTTGTGTTTTGTGATGATATTTGTTGTTCATATGAAGCTTTATTTTCATGAAATTACTTGATTGTTTGAATTTTTGGCATTAGTATTGTTGTTCATCATCTTCTTCCAAGGGTTTGGGTAGTATTATTTTTCCATTATATATATGTAATGATCTTTACTTTATATGTAATGTTATTTTTTTCAGAAAGTAATGTTATTTTATTTATAAGTTATGTTATTTTATTTAGGAAAAATTTATGGGAATAATCCCACCTTTGGTATATTTTTAAATAATCCGACCTTTACCCCTAATCTGCTCCCAATGGTCCCTGGTGACCGATTACCTGTTAATAAGGTATATTTTTTTGGGTTTGAAGTACACATGTTAGTATACAATTTTTCTACAATTTTAAATTAAAAAAAATGATTTTTTTTTTTTAGAAAGGGAGTCAGCCAGCCACCCCTTCCACCAGCCCCAGCCACCGCACTCGATCGGAGCTCGCAACAACCATCAGATCGGAGCTCGCCAAATTGCAGCAACCATCAGGGAGGCCGAACTCGAGTCGGGGAAAGGGGAGGGATGCCGGGATCGCAACCATCAGATCGGGACGGGGGAAGGAGAGTGGGGCGGGAGCTCGCAAGAAGTGTCTCCGTCTCGGGAGCAATTGTGGGTGGTCTAGGCGGCGAAATCGGGACGAAAGAAGGTGAGGAGGCCAAAAATCGGGGCGGGGGACGATGAGGAAGGTTGAATTCGAGCCAGGGAAGGGGAGTGAGGCCGGAATAAGGACGGGGAAAGGGAAAGATGCCGGTGGGAGGGAGGCGGAATGGTGGTTCAGGGGAGGGGGATCAGCCACGGCATCGGCGCCGGAGAAAGCACTAGGGTTGGGGGTCTGGGTGGCCGGAGCCACGTGGCAGGGGAGTCAGGCGACCGGGAAGGGCAGTGGCTTGGGCTGGTGGGTGGTTTTGTAATTAATTTTTTTTTTTAATTTTTTCTTTAAATAAATTTAACTTTTTTTTAAAAAAAATTTGACCAATCACAGCCCGCCATGTGTCATGTAACTTGTTATAACATGTTACATGACCGGTTAGGACTATTAAAAAGGATTGGGGGGGGGGGGTAAAGGTAGGATTAAATATAAATATCCCAAAGGTGGGATTATTTTAAAAGAACGCCTCAAAGGTGAGATTATTGCCATGAATTTTTCATTTTATTTATATATAATATTCTTTATTTTACGTAGTATATGTAAATTCTTTTTCAAAAAACATGATGTACTCTATGTTCGTTTGTAATGTATAATAAATTATTCTACCTACGATTTTTTTTTTATATGTAATGTTATTTTATTTATAAGTTATGTCCTTTTTTTTTTTTTTATAAGGTAATGTTATTTTATTTATAAGTTATGTTCTTTTATTTATAGGGTAATGTTTTTTCAGGTGTACCCGCATGTACGAAACAATAATTCATATAAATCATATCTGTAGAACGTAAGATTGATCCATTCAATGTTTAGTACTATAGCAGTTTAACAAAAATGACGATAGTGAACTATAACCTCTACCTCTACATATGCAATATGCCCTTTACTATTACTGTTGCACATAAAATTTGCACAATAGGCTACATTAGCACTAGATTATAGTTGCAACGCATACTTTATCACGGTATTTAAGAAAAGTGGACCTCATATGATGTAATATACTTAAAATGGGGTTAAAAGGTTGTTAGGAGCATAATCATGTGGGCTATGTGCTTTAAATAAAAATAAAGTACGATTTTCACCATAAAAACCTTCCTTTTATAGTGTGTTGCAACTATTATGATATTTCCATTTTAGAGAAGTGTTGCAACTATAAGGAAACGGAGGAAGTAGTAAATTAATTTTTGTGTTCTAAATGTAAACATATCAATAAGCTACCATCATTTTAATTTAATTTGATATTAATAAAAGTGAGAGTGAGGGGGTAACTCAAGACTCAAGTGGTTAGAGCTTTCCTCTCGATTTCAAGAGATTTTGGGATCAATTCTCACCCCCATCCTTATGGCTCTCTAAACACAAAAATAAAATATTAAATAAATCTAAGATAGAAAAATATTAGCATGATTCAAGTTTAAAAATAAATCCGATCCGACCCGGCCCGGCTCTATTGAACCCGACAGAAACACTTGAAGCCTCTACTTTAAATAGTTCCTTGTTTTATTTCATTTGTCGTAGCTACTAGCTCTTCCACAATCTCTCCTTTAATCAGAGATTTCTACTGAAAAGATCACATGGAAACCTACTATATCTTAACATTTTATTGATAATAAAAGTCTTTGACATACACAATACATTCAGTGGAAATAAAAGTCAGCAGTTATGCCTACACTACAGATTAACAAGATGTGGTCATTCAGTGTGTCACGTCTGCTTGAATAGATGCACAGCAGATGCATACAGAAGTACAGAACTACTACACAAATCTAGGCATAAACTTATTGACCTTTGAATATAGAAAGGGGGTTTCTCTTAATTTTGAAAACCGACAACGTTTTATTAAACGAAATCATCACTAAATTAAAATGAATTACAAATGTACAGGCTCTGAAATAACTATGTGCATCAGCAGATTATCAAGGAAACTCCATCTCAGTAAAATAAAAAAGGTGTGCAGGAAATGGTAAAGCTTAAGAGAATGACTGCATACTAGAAATGGTTCTGTAATTTACAACTCTGCAATTTGAAGCTGCGAACTGAAGACCTCTTATTTTCAGATCACCACTTATCTCATGAGTCAAACTCTAGATAAGTTTTTAAAGCTGCCAGACTGCCAGTAGTCCCATAATACTATGTGGATTAATATCGTTTATATTTGTCAAAAAAAAAAAAAATATCGTTTATAATTAGTAACATTAAATGTAGGAAGATAACATAGCACAACAACAGCATAGAAACATACAAGTAAACTATGATAAAATAATTAAAACAAAACAGGTTAATATTGACTACATAAGTAACAAGTTGGTCAAATTTAGGAGGAGAATATAATATGTACATTCTCCTTGAAACTAGCTTTGTTGCCCTTGTATTGTTGCAGCACTTGTTTGTCAAAAGATCTTTCTTCCTCAACAGTTTCCACTTAAAATTTCTGAATTTCTCTAGCTATCTGCAAAGTGCACAATACAAAGTAATAGTGAACATCCCACTACAGTGACAATCGACAAAGACATAACCTAATAACTAAAAATGTATTAGTAAAACTGAAAATCAAGAATTTGATTCCAATCTGCTATTTTATTAACTGCGGAAATTTGCAAACCAAATTTATCAGAAAGTATGACGGAGTTTCAGTTGTAGCATTAAATCCTTGATTTACTTGTTGGCGTACCTGGTAATGGAATAACAATGATAATTGAGAAGCAGCGGAAATAAGTAGAACGATCCTATCGAATTTTAGCGATGGGGATGTGTTTAATGAAGGACCAATCCTCCCCGGGGGGTTCTTTTCGACATCTACTCTTCAGGCTCTCTGAACAATTCAAGAGCGAAAGTCGTTTCAGAGAGGTGAGTTTGGGCATCCAATTCGGTATTGATTCTAGTCTTTTGCAATCCCAAATACGAAGGCGTTCGAGGACAGCCAAGGATTGCATCCAATCAGGCAGACTCACTAGCTGTGGTAGCCTCACAAATCTCAATTCGAGGAGGGAGTGATGAAGGGATCGCCATGGCCTGCCATCCTCTGTCTCTTCTGATAGCCTCACATTTCGACAGTTCCGTATCTCTAACCTCTTCAAGGCTGTGAGATGCTCTAATCCTCCACAAACACTCCTTAGTTTGTCACAATCAGCAAATATCAAGGTTTGCAGAGAAGATGAGCAGTCGCGAAACACCTCCTCTACTTCGTCCAAGCTCTCCACGTCCCCCGCATCGTTCTCAAGTACTAAGTATTCAAGACTTTGAAAAGCCACCATGGGAAGAGAATTTAACCACACCAGGTTGTCTATTCTCACACTCGTTAATGTAGGAACCTCTCCTATTTTTTCACCCCTTTTCGTTTGTAATATTTTTAGTCTTTTATTGAACTTTTTAAACTCTAGATCTTCCACCTTGAGACACAGCGGAATACATGTCAACTCTGGGCAATCCACTATTCTCAGTTCAGATAGACACAATTGCATGTTTACGTTATCATCAAGGAGAAGATCCTCTCTCCATCCTTTCAACTTCGGCAAACCAACCAACTCAAGGCGTTCCAAGGAGGGATAGATTGATACTCCTTGAGCACATTCTGATCCAGGCGTCCAACTCAAAGCTGATTGACAAATTTCTATGTACTCCAACTTAGGCAAACTATCAAGACAGAGGGATTTGAGATGTCGCAAGCTTCCAAGACATGGCAGGTACTCCAACTTCTGGCAATACTCAAGATAAATATGTACAAGATTTGGGAGAAGTGTTGCCCAACCAGGCATTCTCACACCACAGTACCTTGATACGTATAACCGCTTCAGATTCGAATGTGGTTGCAGCTCTTCCATAAATCTTCTTGCTTCCTCAGTATCCACATCTCCATCTACCTCCTGATGACAAAAAAGAAAATTAAGGCTCTTGAGATGTCCCTTATTCTTTAGATAATGTCCTTCAGTTCTGCTCTCATCTACCTTAACAATATTTTTAGGCCACTTAAACTGGATATTAAGACGACCGTTTAGGTTGTTCATAGCCGTAAGATCTTCCAGTCCATCAAACCAGTGCTTCGTACTTAAGTAACTCCCATCACCACCCACTATAAAATCACTTAGCCTCTGAAGGCAATGCAACTTACCCATCCCCTTGGGAAAACGAGTCAGCTTGCCACAATGAGATGTAAGCAAGGTCCTAAGTTTCACCAGCCTGCTAAAATCTTCTGGCAACGTTTTCAATCCAGTGCAACCATTTAACATTAACGTTTGTAAATTACAAAGTTTTGTAATCGACTTCGGAAGCACTTCTAGTCTGCTGTTCCACGAGAGATCTAAATACCTCAAATGCAACAGTTCACCTATTGATTCTGGCAATGTTTTGAAACTTAAATGACTCAAATCCAATGCCCTGAGGCGAAAGCAATTAGCCAATAATGCCTCTACACGGAACTGTTCCATTTCAACAACTTGTCTCCTATGGCCAACAAAAAGAAAAGTTCGAATATGGAACTTGTATAATAACAAACATTTTGCAATTTTGTATTCGGTAACAGACAGATGGCGAACTTTATCATCCAAGTTGCCCTCTAAGTTATCTGTTGCACAAATTTCCTGTCTGGTTACTATCTGAGCAACATCGTGCATGAGATCGTGTATCTTAAAACTCACAATATCACCATTCAGCAAATGTCTTTCTACGTCTTGAAAGAAACATCTTAGCAACAAAATTGAAAAATATTCCTCAGCAGCATCTTCTATACTTTGACCTTCATCTAAAGGGACGATATAGCCTTGTGCCATCCACAGGCTTATTAGCATCTCCTTTTCTATCCTATAATCCTTGGGAAACAACGCACAATAGCTGAAACAACTTTTCAGTGGAGACTCGAGATTATGATAACTCAGCTTCAATATAGGCACGATGCCATTCTGGCTATCTCTGAGGTTGGCTAATCCGATTTGCGCAAGTGATTGCCACTTACTCTTATCTTGACCATATAAGAGACTTCCCATCACTCTTATAGCAAGAGGGACTCGAGCACATCCTTTTACAATCTCTCGCCCGATCTTGACCAAGTCGTCAGGAGGGTTAGACGATTGTAATCCAAAAGCCATCCTTTGAAACAAACACCAAGAATTCTCCTCTGACAAGCCTTGGAGCTGGTGTGTGCTGCCATCTCCTATAAAATTTGCTGTCGCTAGTGAACGAGTTGTTACCAAAATCCAGCTTCCTTTTTGACCTCCAATCAAGAATCTTTCCAGGTCACGCCACTGATCACATTTCTCAGACCATACATCGTCTAAAACAAGCAAGTATTTATTGTCTGCTAGTTGATCGCGTAACTGTTTTTGCAACTGATCCATGGTGAAATCCCTCTGAGGCTTGTCAGTAGCTGAAGCCAACATCTTACAAAGAATTTCTTTTACATCAAGTTGCTTCTGATCTTGATCAGAGACACAAGTCCACATCCTCAACGGAAATGCACTTGTAACCCTTGGATCGTTATACACAAGCTGAGCAAGGGCTGTTTTGCCCAACCCTCCAATTCCCACAATAGTGAGAAAAGATACATCGTGTTGCACATTAGAATCGAGCATCATACCAACAATCTTCTCCAAGTCATCCTGTCTTCCAATGATATCACCAGCATCCACATAAGAACAGGTCTCGGGCCTTCTCCTCCGAATAGGCTCGGGATCATGCTTAAAGCTAAACTGAGTGTTGTAAGCAATAGCATCCAGTTTCTTCCTGATTTTCTTAACCCCTCTAGACATTCTGTAAGCAACACCTAGCGGGTTATCAGAAAAGAAGTGACGCACCTTTTTAGAGAGACTACCACCAGCCTCCAAGAGTTGCTTCTGCTGAGCAAGAGTCACAAACTCGTCCAGCAGATCATCTGCTTCAAAGACGGCGTCCTTGAGCTCCTCGAGTTTGTACTGTGCTTCGTGGGAGAGCTCCTGCTTGGCCTCTGCATCAAGAAGCACAGCATTCACGGCAGAGACAGTGCGACGGAGATCATCGAGCTGGGATTTGTAGCCAAAGATTGAAAGTGTCTCTTGGAGCTCTGAACACTGCAAAGCTGCAAGCAGAGTTTGAGCAGCTGATAGAACTGTGCCAACAACATCCATTTTTTTTTTTTTTTTTTTTGTGAAATAAGATGTAAAGAATAAGGTAGTGATAAACAAGGTCTGCTAAAGTGCTATCATACGGTTGAATTCTTGTAGCAAAAGGAGATAAGGTAGTGCTATACTGTCGTAATTTCAACCAATTAGAAATAGCAAAAGGAGATAAGGTAGATCAATTTGACATGCTGGACAAAAGATGACTGAATAAAATAATGGTTGCAACTTGCAAGCTCTGCTATAATCCACTCAAACGAAATAATGCAAGATCAAATTTTCAGTGGCTATAATTTCATCTAAAGTAATAATTCAGTGGCTCCACAAATTTGATTTTTCCTTTCCTGGTTGTTTCACGGGTCTAGTGGGGTTATCACTAGAACAATTTCTGGGAAAACGCAGCACAGAGTAACCGCGTACTCCCCATCTCTTAAGGATTGCCAAACAACTTGCTTTTGTTTAGAGGGATAGGAATATAGGAGAGGAGGGATAAGGATAAAAGATGAGAAATTTGACTAGTCTTTTATTTGTTTAAAGAAATGGGGATAAGGAGGGGGTTAGTGGGATAGAAAAGAAAGTTATCCCTCTTAAATACTTCCTCCGCTCTTTTTTAGTTGGCTTATTTCTTTTATCATACTTGTCAATGCAAAACTTTTTTTTATTTTTTTGAAGCAGTCAATGCAAAACTTTAACGATCAATAACATTAATTTTCCATGAGTGAAAATTATAAAGGTTATATATTATGATAGTACTTATTGAAACGAATTCAAAAAAATCATCACATGCATATGTGTTTCCTTACATATTATTTACAAAAGACAGTCAAAAAAAGGTGGTGAATAGTGTAAAAGTCAAAGTGGGTCAAGTAAAAAGAACGGAGGAAGTAATAACTAAAGGGGTGATATAAAGGGGTGGGGATTAAATTAAATGGGCAAAAGACATTTTTACCCTTACTGAAAGAAAAAGGGGAGGTGAGTGAAGAAAAGATAGTAAGGGGTAGTTATGTATTTTTATTAGTTATTTCAATTTAATCCCAATGCATACCAAACAATGAAATACTACTTCCGTTTCATATTTTTTGCAACTTTTGCCAAAAATGAATATTACACATTATTTGCAACTAATGTTTTCTTTCCTTTTAGGTTGTCATTTCTCTTTATCTCTCTCCTCATCACATGCATTCCTATTTTTCTCTCTCTATTTTACAATCACAAACAAATTTTGCCGAAGAGTTCGTACACCCTTTAAAGTTGCCAAAAATGTGAAATAGAGATAGTATATCATTTATATCCTTATCCCACTTATTAATTCCATCTTATCCCACATTTTTATCCTATGTAAGTTATAACCCCATCCATCATACCAAACAGCCCGAAATAGTATACGCATATCGCCATAACTGAATCAATAGGTTAAAAAACTACAAATAGAAGACCTCAAGTCATAGGGAAAAATTAGTGTTGATGTTTCCAGTTAAAAAATACTCAGTACAATACACCAAAACCAATAAATACCAAAAAAAGGTACTTGTAGTAAAACATATATCTAAGCTTCATAAATCCTCCCATCAGCAGCAAAAAGATGTAAGGTGATGGTACAATATACAAAAAAATACCACTGTATTGCAAGAAGATTGTGGACCGACAGCCACCAGGTGCACCATACATGCAGCAACTATGAAGTGATCAAATACAAGATACATCATATATGAAGTATATATTAAGAATAAAAAAACTAGCCTGTTACATCTTCAAGAGAAATTCTGCATGTACAACTACAATGAGAATATACATACTCATTACAAAACTGCCACAGTTCCACAGATGCATCTGGAATCTCTTTGTTGCGACACCAAAATCAAAAACACTTTCTATTTGGCCTATGTGCGATAATAAAGATCGTTATAAGGGAATATACAGGATGCTTTTACAATGTTCTCATTACCAATACTCCTAGGTGACATTGTCATTGGTAATATGTGCCACTATGTACAGAATCCGGCAGAACAGACAGCAGTTTCAACATACTCAGAAAAGTCTCGAGTTTCCATTGCCTTGTGTCATCACACAGTCCCCAAAACATTTGTGGACCAGGAAGGCTTATTGTGCAGAATAATATCAGTATCACATCTGAAGAAGGTTATTAACAGTCACAGCGACAGAGTTTGTTTGTTGCAGGTCCTGGCATATTTACAAAAGGGTTAGGCAACTGTCAAAAGAGGAAGTGTGCAATATTGACCTATAGTCCATGACTACTTCGGTCAAGTGATGACATAGAAGCAGTGCAAGCTTGGATCCCCACCCTATAGCTGGCTTTTAATAAGAAGCTAGGAAAGGGGTGGATCAGATTGTAGCCAACATTGGTGTTTCAGATTGGTATCCTAATCAACGTGTCTACTATTTGGAATCATTTTTACCCTCCTAAAACAATTTAACACATATATAGTAACATAATCTTCTTAAACCTGTTATAAATATAGACATTAGATTCCTATAAAGTACAAACAAATTTTCAAAAAGACCTTTTCAGCTTCCAAACTACAAGAATGTCTTGTTGGAAGTAGCATTTATCTTCCAAATTTTCAAGGACTCGTGAAGAAAAAGACTCTGAGAGACAGATATGAGCACATGGAAAAGTATACAGAAAAAAACAATCAAATCTTGTGAAGAAATCCAGATCATTATTTATATTAACCCTATTGATAGAGGTCCCTTATTTACTCCCTAGGGAATTTCTAACCAGTAACAAATTCCATCTGTATCCTAAATTGCCATCACTGGATTTCAGCAAGGTAGAAAAAGTTCATCCTTTCCTGACATAGTAGCCAAATATCATTGAATTTGGAGCTCCCCAAAATAACCCCACCTACAATGGAGGGAGAATGAGAATGGCACAACTAGGGTAATTACAACCAAAACTGTGCAGGGCTTTAAAAAAATGAAAAATTCTTATTCTCCTATTCATTATATAAATTTTTTACAACAATAAACATTACTCAAGGAAATGAGTAATCATATTTTAAGAGGTCCTTGTAATTTGTATAATTACTATTTTATCAACAAAATTAGTAGTTTTATACCAACTGGAAAATTTATACTAGGTTGAATTTCTCTTACCCTTGAGAACAAAAAACCTCCTTTCTGCTTTCAGGTGATCTACCTCTACATACACATTATTTCACATCCAAGAGCTGCTAACTAAAATAGCGATAGGAAACACCTATCAGCAAAGCTTATCTTAAGGACAGTGTATTCACACAAGGCAAATCTCCACTAGGAGTCTTGCTACTAGCATAATCCCACCTTGTTTGTGTAATACACAGGAAGATAGGTCATATTCTGAAATAAGGTTCTGGCCCTTCAGAGTGATACTGTTCATTGGCTTAAATAATTATTTGACAGATACTAGATGCCCACAAGCCAGTGTTTTGACCTCACAAAAGTCATAATGCCATAACTAAACAAAAATGTAAGAAACACAAGAAATCTCCAGCTTGGTGCAACTGTGCAAGGGATTAACATTTTATCAGCAATTATCAACTTTCAACTATACCCAAAGTTCCCAAACCTAGGATCACGTCCTGTTCACACTGCTGCCTTGGTTCTATAACCCCCCCCCCCCCCCCTCCCTCTTTTAAAAAATATCTTAAACAGAATCCAAATTCAATCTCATTATGATAGTAGGGCACTAGTAACCCCCCCCCCCCCTCCCTCTTTTAAAAAATATCTTAAACAGAATCCAAATTCAATCTCATTATGATAGTAGGGCACTAGTAAGGTGGCAGGCTTTCAAATTTAATTAAAAAGCTATGGATTTATCTCGTTCAAAATTATTTATGGATATGGCATCTTTGGGGCAATCATGTATTATTATCTACTGGGGATAAAAATTATTTACAGAGGCAAACTGAACTGCCAGATATGACTGAAGAAGTCTTACCCAAAGCGTAACCCATAAAAGGATCCGCATTTACAACCAGAATTGTCAAAAGGATTGGTTAGGTCAATGATTTCATGTTCAGGCAAGTCAGTTTCAGCTTAATTTTTGGTCAAAACCATTTTTCAGTTGTCCAACTTCTACAGCAGTTTTCTGTATTTCATGTCAAAAAGTGTTCAACACAGCATATATTTTGGGTGGGCTCAGGTTGTATCAGCTTTCAGCGTTGCCAGGTCTCGATTTACAAGCATTAGCAAAGATAATGATAGTACATATGTACATTAAGTGAGTTTATACCTGGAAAATCATTTCATCAGGGATGTGAGGAAGCACCTCCCTTACAGTTTCTGCCATGGCAAGTAAGTTTGCAATGCTGTCATTAGCAGGACGGGAGGCAGTCCTCCTATGTGCAGTAACAGTTGTTGCAGGGTATCTGTGTGCAGCAGGGGGAAATGCTGTACTGGATGTTGTTGCTTGAGAAGAGTTTGTTGGCCAAAGGCTCCACGAAGTATCTTCAAGAGCAGTCTGGGCATAGTTTTCTCCAACAGAAGCAAGGTGTCGCATCATCATCTGGACCCTCCCCAACCCAGCAGACCTAATGGCAGTTGATGGGCCAGCACCATCAAGACCCTGACTTGGCCAAGGCTGTAACCAACTTGAATCTGCTCCTGCTCCTCTACACCAAAAAGAAGACATATTTTTAGAAAAATGGTGGTAATAAAAGTTGTTAGATGAGATTTAAGATTTCAATGCTAGTGGTAAAGTCTTCTTCTATTTTCTTCTATATCTATATTTTACTTTTAGGTAAGGAGGCCAGAGGTTAGAGATTGTTACATTATGAAAAAGCATGAATAAGAAAAGAAATGTGCACTACATGCAATGCAATTTTTTGCTGCATTCATGCATATCCATGCTACAGAGCAAATGTGGCGGCCTTGCGACCATGGAGCTTCTAGCCGACAAAACAAGGTATATTGCACATTAGCCCCACTACATAGAAAAACATGGCTCCCAAAAATGGAGATATAGAATCCAACAATATGTTAACAGAATCTTAAAGTTAATCTTAAAAGGTCATGCATATTGCAAAGAAATTAAAGAACAAAACAATGAGCTGTGAAAATCAAACCTCCAAGTATTAACTTCCGGAGAATTTTGGTTTTGGTTAGGGAAAACTCCTCCACCTCCAGCATTCACCAGATCAACTCCTGAGCTTAGTTGACGAGCAAGCTGCTCATCACTTGAAACTACTCTAGTATGAGAGCTTGCCTCACTTTCAGATCTTCCAACAAAAAGGGGTTTCCGACAGGTAGGACATGAATAGACCTCATTAAGTCCTTGATCCAACCTAGTATAAAAGAATCACTTTCAGCTCCAACATCAAACTTTACTAGGCGTTAAAAAGGAGAGTAAAATGAGTCTACAAGCCTGGCAATAAACATACCAAGATCTCAAACAAGCAAGATGGAAAAGGTGATTGCAAGGAAGCCTTTTAGCCTTTGCCATTGGTTCCTGTTGATATCCAACGAAGACCATGATCATTAAACACTAGCAATAAAGAAGTTCAAACAACTATAAAGTCACAAACAAGTGAAAGAAGAAGATGTAGTATGAATGAGAGAGATACTCAATAGGCAAAAGGGGGAAAATATAGTGACAGAGGCACTTGCCCTACAGATGGCACATTCATCATCATATGCTTGTATTTCCTTTGTTGTCGCATCAGGAAGTGCCTCGTGAAGTGCACCTAAAGCTATCTTTAATTTGACAAATCCTTTAATACGCTTTACAACTGCACTTAGTAAAGCCTGCAAGCAGCATAGAAAAGGATTATGACGAGTCATGCACTAAAATTTAAAGTGAGCCATCAAGGACTGATCAAGCACATACACGAATGTTCAGGAAAAGGATTGCATCTACAAGATGGAATGTCATGCCATGGAGCCACCAAATTAGCACATAATGACCAAGGGCCATTAAAAGTGTCATCATATCGAGGAAAAACCCCATATTTCGAACAACATTGCTTTTCCATTCCCACAAAGAACCTGCAGGAGTTCTCTCATTTAAATAAAAACAAAGCTACAAATATACAATGATCACTTAGCAAAAAGTCATGGAATACAACATACCACAGAGAAACCTTGCTTAAAAGCCAAGATTTAACTAGATAATATTAAATAAATAAATAAAAAAGAAACCTATATTTCCAAAGTTTACCAACTTGTATTTGTAGTGAGAGCACTGCTTAGTCAATTTCCAAAATCTTACAACAGAGATTAATCCAACTTCTAGAAAAAGACCAGATCTATGTCTGGCTAAGTGATGTCCCGAGATAGAAGTTGACCCTAAAATCGAAACTCCTTCCACTTCACATTATTCATGCAAACCCACACCTCTTTACATATGGTACCCTCCAAAAAATAGACTAGCTAATAGATTTGTGCCATGCCCAAGCACAATTTGACAAATTCAATATTATGATTGATTGATACTACGTAATTAAGTATTGTGAATATTTGTCCACCTACTTTTAAAACAAATAACAACCTAATGATCAGTCTTTTATAATGTTGATTATTTCTATTTTATTTTATGTAAAGAACTCTGTACAATTTTACTCCTTATCTTTCATATACAATTTAATCCTTAGAATATTTTACCCAATGGATCTGATTCATTAAGGCATATATCAGAAAGTAGGTATTGTTCAATTCACATTAAAAATATAAAAACAAATAATATAGAAATAAAAAACTGAATATATGTAATCAAATGCATATAAAAGGCTATTTTTTAGACACAAACTCTAGTTGCAACTTGATCCTGATCTTTATAAATCTATTTTAACGTTCCAAGTTCCAACAGTTAATTTATCCATTTACTTTAATATCAAATTGCAATTACATAGTAGATTTAGGTGGTGCACACTATACTACAAAATAGTTCCTTGTTCTATTTATGGTCTCTCTTCAATTAGTCGTTACTACTAGCTCTTCCACTCTCTCATCAAATCAGATATTTCAAACCACACATATAAAAACTAACCCTTTCACCACCCAGGACAACACCATACATGAAAAATATTGTCAGTAGAGGCTTCTATGGAAGAAGTAATAATACCTGCAGTTGTATCAAAAAACTTTGATCTTTGGGAATCAGAAGTCTCTGCAGCAGAATGGTGGAGCCAAATATCCATTAGCTGAAATCCATGTACCACAATAGCCTGAAGAAATGTATATCATGCAACACAAACTTGTGAATAAGTGTCATGCTTTATGAAAGTTGAATAAATAGATAAAATTTGAATTACTGAAACATCATACCTGCAGTGTCTCAAAAGCTATGCTGAGGGGCTCAAAGAATAATAACCAATAAGTGGACGAAACCAGAGGTCCAGATACAGCCGCACAAAACCATATCCTATAAAACATACATGACACTTAGAGACAAGATTTTCCTAAATTTAAAGATATAACCATTTCTACAGAAAAGATCACATGGCAAACTAATATATATATTACAGTATAATGACAGTCTTTGACACAATACACCCCATGGATTCAGCAGTTATGCCTACACTACAGATGACATGTGGTCATCAGCTCCATAATATAATTTTCAGGACACTGAATCATGTTATCTTGAATAGATGCACACCAGATGCATACAGAACTACTAGACAAATCTCATTAATTGACCCTGAACGCATCAATATAGAAAGGGGGTTTCTCGTTATTATGAAAAATGACAGCTTTTTAATGAGCAAAAGCATCACCATATAAAAATGAATTTAGGCGTGCAGGGGATAGTATACCTTAAGAGGATTCGGAGAATACAATTCTAGTCAAAGAGAATCATTGCAACAAAGAAAAAAGCTATTCGATAACCTATACAGAGAAGAAAGGTGAAGGTTGGTTGCACATTAGACCCAGGATAAAACTACCCCCCACTTCATCCTCTCATCCCAAAAAATTCAATAGTGTATAATAATACTTAGAACAATGACTGCATACTATAAATGGTTCTGTAACAACTCTATGCATTTAAAAGCTGCAAACTGAATGACCTCTTAAAAAGGTCTGGAATTTCTTTGGCAAATAGATGAACCTATTTATCTCAGGGCTGCTCATGAGGCAAACTTTAAACAAGTTTTTAAGGCTGTAAGTAGTTCCATGATACGATTTGGATTGCTATCGTTTATAATTAGTAACATCAAACGTAGGAAGATAACATATAAATGAACTATGACAAGACATATGAAATTGGCAAAAAAAAAAAAAAAAAACAAACTCCCCCCTCCCCCACCCCCAATAAAATAAAAATATTTATAAATATAAGTTAAATAACCAGGTTGACATTGACTACATAAGTGACAATAATAGTGGGCTCCATCTCAAAGCAATAGTTATTTATGAAAAAAATATTTGTTTTAACATGTAGGGAGAGAACCACCAGGTACGCTTATTTTCTCAATAGTTTGTCAAGCAAAGAACGCCATATCAAAAGTTCAGTAACAACAAAATAAGATATAGGGCATATCAGAATCCACAACGCTAGAGATAGAAAGTCAAGAAATACCATAGACAGTCAAAGGCCAAAACTAGCAATAGTGCTGAATATACACGGAAATATGTCCAAAGTGTAGCAGAAGGAGATGCATTCAAACGTTCAAGACGATCTCTTGCCAAAGCTTGAAACATCTACATAAGAGTCAAAGAAAGTCAAATACAATCAGAAGAAACAATTAACACCCAGATAAAGTAGATGATTGATGAAAGTATTTGACAAACCTTCAGGAAACAAAGGACGGTCAACCATGTCATCCACAGAGTGGCTTGAATTATTGCTGGAGGAATGATTAATGGAAGAAATGTTCCCTGGAATCATTACAAAAATAAATCACAAGGGAATGATGGGAATTGGCAGCAAAGATTCAAGGATCTATAGCTCTTTTTACTACAAAAAATTCCATTATTGTACTTCAAAAGGAAAGTTTAGAAGCAGTAGGATTAATGAAGTTTGGAAAAAGGTCTTTCACCAACCATGTTTTCATGCTACACAAAATTTTGACCAATGACAAGGATGTAAACCTCTGATAATCGAAGTAACCAACTCTTCAAGAAGAGATACAATTTCTTTAGCTAAAGGAACAAATAACAAATATGACATAGACACTTAAAGTCTTACAGAAAAGCAATTAGCCAATCAAGTACGACTTGTTTGTGCCCTACTTGTTTTTACAGATTCAGTGGATTTCAGCTTTCCAGATAAATTTTATTAAGTATATTAAAGCCTTTAGCATAGCAGCAGCTATATATTACAATGCCGCCTAGTCAAATTAAATGCAAGGCCATCCTTAAGGCCATGGCAAGTCTTAAAGACCCTTGACAAATTACTAGACTTGGTGGCAAAGTGACCATGACTCCAAAATCATCTGTACTTGCCTTTTCCTCTAAACTTTAGCTGTTCAGATTTTTCTTTTAGCAGAATTATATAAAAATACTCTTTGACGCGTCTCCCTCCATTAAACAACCCCCCCAACCTTTGTCACAAAAAGGCTAAAATAGCAATTAAAATCGCTGATAGTGACAGTGAACAGTTCAACTAATAGCTCAACTGTAGTATTACCTTGTAGATAACATAATTGACCAGCCTTTCCACTAACTTTCGTGTTTCAGGGGCATATAGTTCTCCAAAAAATATAGTCTGCAGAGAGAGAGA
Organism: Chenopodium berlandieri; assembly: GCA_034703905.1. Classification (NCBI taxonomy): domain Eukaryota; kingdom Viridiplantae; phylum Streptophyta; class Magnoliopsida; order Caryophyllales; family Amaranthaceae; genus Chenopodium; species Chenopodium berlandieri. The sequence goes on from CM068281.1 coordinate 9,341,467, forward strand.
TGGAAAAAAGCATTATATAATCAGCTAGATCCCACGGATGATGAAAGCATTATATAATCAGCCAGATCTAACCAGACAGCATAATGGCATGGCCTCAAATATGCTATATAAGGATATTACATTGGGTGAGCCACTTTCAATCTTTTACCCCCCTAGGCACATGCAAATGTATGTGTTTACATTAGTCGTAAGAAAAGAACATGCTCAATGTATTCACTCTATCTAATCTAGTCACTTAAATAGCTTGATACCTTCTGCTCAAAGTGATTTTCACAAGTGATGGTGGGTTTATCAGCATGAATACATGTGTCTCATTTAGTCATTTGTTTGGTCTAGAGGTTCTCACTAAATATAAGATCTAGAAAATTGATTTGACAAAAAAAACAAGATGACACGAGAGATGTGACACCATAAGAGATGAATTTAGAAATCATGGCTTTTGCTCAGAAATACTAGGCTCTTAAGTAATTCTTCAATCAAAATCAATCAATCAAAGCCTTAATTCCATAATTGGAGTCGGCTACATGTACCAAAAGTGATTATTCCGATACAGAAAATAAAATTGGTAATAATGACTCTTGGAGTCCTAGTTCTCTCATAATCACAATAGGTGTTTCGTATATCTTGGCAAATTTTCAAGTGAGACAGGTAGTAAAATTAAAATGGCTTTAGTCACCCCATATTCCTTTAAACATTTGTATAGCTTGTAAACCTTTAAGTGTAATGTAGATTTGTAGCATGTCAATCAAATTTTAACATTACCATGTCACAACCTTAGTTTGTATGCCACAAAAATTTGACCACACACCTTTAATCTACATGTCTTGTTAAGGGCAGTTAGTCATACAAGGGGAAATATAATTCTCTATCTTAGACCAAACTAGATGTGTACTTATACATTATACCCCTCCAAAGGTCAAGTCAGTACATCAATTTACAAGTATCAAAAAACCAATCAAATTATTTCATGTGTTGGATGCTGTGAATCTGTGATATGCCATTTCACCAAGAAGATAGATTTAGGGGGGTTTTGGTTCAATAAAGGATTAAAGGGAGAGGGAATGAGCTTAACAAAGCGAAACAAGGTGAATAGAAACAGAAAAAATCCCTACATTGTCAGAATTGTTTGTTTTAAATAACAAAAGGAAATCCTACAAGTCACTAACAACCATTTCCCTTCCTTTCAACCACACCCTAATGCCAGCGCCCCTTCCCTCCCGAAGTTTCTGCCTCAGACGGCGCACCCCCCCCCCCCTAGTGCCGCCACCGCTACTCCTTTATTCTCTCTCTATTTCTTTTTGAAAAATCTTCTAGATCTAGTTGCTTGGTGGTTGTTTTTGGATGGTTGGGTAATTTTCTTACAATTAGGGTTGTTTTTGAGGATGAATTGGTACTTTTCGGGGTGGATGAAGTCATTTTTCATGGTGGTGGGGCTAATTTCGGGTGTGTGCGGTGGTTAGGGTGGCTTTGCGGTGGTTGAGGGGTTGAATTTCGAATAGTTAGAGTTAGGACGTAGTGGTGGTGGTGGTGAGTTCAGTCTAGGAATGTTGGACTGTGGTGGGTTCGGTCTAGGTGGTGGTGGTGGTGGTGATGGTGGTGGTGGATCCGATCTAGGATGGAAAGTGGTGGTCAGAGTTGTGGTGGGTCCGGTATAGGATGGTGGTGGTAAATTGGTAATGGTGGTGTTGATAGTACTGTAGGAAGCTTGAGGAAAAGGAATAGAAAAACCTTTTTTTTTTGTGTGGGGGGGAGGGGGGATCAAAGTAGAAGACATTAGGGGAATGAAGAGGGTAAAGGGAATGATTGAAATGTCCTACCAAACAACAAGTAAGGGGATGAGCCAATTTGATTCCCTTACCCTTTGTTAAAGGCCTTAAACCAAACGCCCCCTTAACTTAGCAAAAACCATGAATATTCAAGTTTCTATGCTTAAATGAGCAAAAATAATCCCCCCAAACCCATCTCCATACAAATCGAACTTCTCTGATAAGTTAACTGGTTTATTATTGAACCATTAAATCATACAATATGTTACTCCATTAGACAACATCTAAGAATATTGGTATCTTTCAAAAATATGAAACATAAAGATATGCTGTACTATAAAAGCTATGGTTGACTAAGAAAATTTTAGCAGAAAACACAAATTAGTTCCTTAATCTTCCAAGATCAGGAGATATCACAAGTGCACATTTCAAAATGTGACAACATTATGCAAAATGCCATAAATCAGTCAATCCCACAAAATAAAACTAAAGAAATATAGTGCAATGAGATTAGTTTACCTTAATACTCAAAATAAATAGCACAAATGCATTGATCAAACATATTGCCAGCAACGTAATGGTGGCATGAGAACGCAACAGGAGCTCGATTATATGACTAGCATTCTCTGAGTAAAGGGTATCGCTGCCAATAAGTCCATCCGCCTTGAATTTTTCAAGCGATATTTCAGTCCAGCACTGCAGACCTATCATGCTGACCACAGTACATGCCGCCGAAATTGCTAGATAGCGAGCACCCATTGCTAGCAATTACTTTATTATCTTGAATATAACAGAACTCCCCCAATTTCATCAGAACAACATCAACATAACTCTTTACTCCGCATAATTATCCACCAAGTCTTTGTTAACAGAAACTGATACTAACAAGCAATAACACTTGTTGATTCCAATTTCGACGACTTCAATCAGCAAAGGACTATCCTATTATCCTGCAACACATAATGAGAGCCAAATACACAAGTGATTAGGGTATAATCTGCTAATAATCCTTTTAAATTTCACTGACATTTTAAATTCTACCGTATGCTTATTCATTCTCTTTCATCCAGCTCAAAATCACAAATTCACCACTAAATGTAAATAAACAGCTAAAGAATTCAAACATGCACAAATGCACATCAACAGAATTTAAGCAACTGTAACTTCTACAAAACATAATTTCACTTTTCTGAAAAAAAAAAAAAAAATTGCAATCAGATGTTCAAATTCGCATGAAATTAAACAAAATCATTACCCTAATTTTCGTCAGAACTACAGAAAACTGAAAATCGAGTCAACAATATCACAATTCAATACAAATTAATCTACAATCCAATCAACCAAATTCGACAAAAAATCAATTCAATAAAATTGAAACAAACGATCTAAAAATTGAACAAACCTTCGATCCAATGGCTAGGTCAAGCCCAAAATCTTGATTTAGGAGAGAGAAAATAAGGATTGATATGAGAGAGAAAGATGAGAGAGATTGGGGACAGCTTTTCGAGGAAAAAAGCAAAAGTGAAATTTTGTTGTTCGAAGTGAAAGGATATTTTAATTATTTTTAATTTTAATATTTTTTAATTTAATATTTTTTTTGATGAAATAATGGGAGTCAATGAATCCGTTGACTGATTAAAACATCGTCGTTTGATACCTGCCTTGCTTATTTGATCTAGAATCTGGTTAAAGTTGACCTTTTTTCGCTTATAATCTTAATTACGTCTTTATAATTTGATGGATTTGATATGATTTGAAGTACTATCCAGCTAACCTTGCATAATTGTATTTTTTTTTTTTTAGCCACTTAATTCAGTAATGATGATGATAAAAATATGTTTTATTCGGCAATAAGAACTAATTATGGCAAAATTCAACCAAAAATAGTGATACGATACTTAGTTTCCATTTTAAATCAGCTTAAAACAATCCGTAGCAAACTCGAAAAGATTGCCTTGAATCAAGAAATGCCAACAGTTGACAACTTGGCGCTAATTCAGGCTAAATTGACCCTACCTTACGGTCAACAAACTAAGACCTCTAAAAATATTTTAAAACAAGCATATGTTCTCAATTTAAATGTTTTTATTTAATCATTTACGAGTAAACATTTCAATGTCACTTGTATTAGAGTAGCTTAAATTGTTCTATCCGACAAAACTCGCGTTACCCTATAGGTTTGCAAGGTAGCACACTTGCACAAGAGCGGATATATAATCCAATATCTTTTTGCAGTACTTGTGATCAAATTGGGAGCTCTTTCCCAAATTAATGTCAAGAATTACCGCAATTCCCAAACTACAGCCACTTCTTTTTATTTTCCCATTCTACCGTCCACGTAAGCATTGGGGTAAAAAACCGGTTTTTTTTTTCCGGTCCAGAGTAAACCGCTACTTCAAGTAGCGGTTTCTTAGTACAAAACCGCTACTTGAAGTGGCGGTTTACATTGGAAAACCGCTACTTCAAGTAGCGGTTTTGTACTAAGAAACCGCTACTTGAAGTAGCGGTTTTTCAATGTAAACCGCCACTTCAAGTAGCGGTTTACCCTGGACTGTTTTTTTTTTCAAACTTACATAATCATTCAAAAAAAAACCTGCAAGTTGTGTACCTGTAAAACATGAGATATATAGCATATTTTCAATACAACCACCACAAATAACAAGTTTATGAAGATCTAAGGAAGTCCAAATTGCAAAGTCGAATATTTTTCAATTGATTAAATATAACAAAATCCAATTCTAAGCATTTACAAAAAAATTAGTTTAGTTCCAAAATATACACTTAGCTCGGGCGTTGCTTCTTCCCATGAGGTGACGATGAAGATGATGCAGGTGTCTCCTCCTCTGGAATGTCATCCAGGCCAACTCCAACCCCAGACGTAGTGGTGCTACGCCGTCGGTTTCTCTGATACTGGCGATGCACCAGTGGAGGAGATGTCATGATAGTATGCTGAGAAGGAGGAGGTTCATGCAAGGGAGGGCGAATGTGAGTCGGTGGACGGAAGGCACGTGCTGAATGGCCTCCACGATGAGGTGGTGGTCTGATCGGCCTAGTGTGCACAGTAGAAGATGAAGACGTGGACGGTCGAGGCTGCTGAATAAGGTGTGACTGCCCCACCCTAGACAAGGTCTGCCCACAAAATGATGTAAAACCCTGCATCGTCTGTATGGCAAATGGTATAGCCGTCTCTGGTGGCAAATGGGAGATGGTCTCAGTAGCTCCCGATAGCTGGACGTGCAAATCAGCAAATGCATGCGCCTACATTGAAGTGTAGTTTTAATGTTAGTAAAATGAAATAAAAAACGAAAGAACTAGATTGAAATGAAATGAAGTTCATACAAACAGTAGGTCAGAGGTAGCTGGCTGGTAATGACTCGGGGGGCGCTCCTGCGAAGGTGGAGTAATGACCAGTCTCGTGATGCGACGGTACCAAGCCATGTACTCTGTCATGGCCGGGGAAGAAGTCCCAGTGAACGGGTATCCCTAGACGACTAATGCCTCTCGTCGACTCCACTCGTGTACATGGTCCGAATGCCGAATCTCCCAATTACGCTGTCCCCTTCGATCCTTCCTGTGTAGAGCAACGTCCGTGTCTACATCCTGTGGGATCGGCTGGTCTAACCCGAACTGACGAAGGACTCGGTCTGGGAGGTGGAACTCAACGACGTCAAAGCATATCAGAGGTGCCCGTGTACGCCAAATGTGCATGTCTGAGCGACAAATCTCCGGAAGTCGATCCATCACCGCCTCAGTATATGGCTGCCAAATCATCTAATTCCCAAAACAAATATGTCAACATGTGTATGACTAACATAATGGAAGAAAAATAATGCACAAAAAAAAAAGAAACACCGATTGTACCTGGTCCTCGCGCTGATGGTCAAACGCATCTCTGTAGTATGGTAGTCCAGAAGCAGTATGCGCACACGATAGATGGACACGTAACCACCTGTAAAGACTCGTTAATAATATTTCTTGAAAGATTGAACTGTAAGAACATGAACTTGAAGCAAACACTGTACCTGCACGCCAAAGGGTCAACACCTCGCTGATGCTGAGTCCCCAAAATGTCATCCTCATCCTCATCCTCATCCTGAGGGTCCTCCTGTGGCGGATCTCGAGGCCTCCTAATGTATGGTCGGCCAATAGTAATATGCTCCCACGACCACAACTGTAGTAGGATGAGTGGGCCTCCAATCTGTCTCGAATCTCGCTGACATGCTCGACATAGCTGCCGGTACAAAAAACCAAGAGTCGCACTCCCCCAGCTGTAGGTCGAAGCTGTATCCCAGTCTCGAAGGAACGGCAAGTAGTAGAGTGACACAGCATCGCCACTCTTGTCGGCGAACAGAATAGATCCCATGAGAGTGAGAATGTAAGCACGGCTATGGCGCTGAACTGTCAGGTCATCAGCTCCCTCTGGCATCTGTGAGAAGTGACGTCTGAGCCACGTCAACTTCAAAGTAGATCCCTCCAGAAACGGCTTACCGTTATCATCATGGCCAGGTCGAACTCCCAGCAACTCCTCAACTAGGTCATGCCATCCCTCAAATGGAGGTCCAATGACAGGAGGGCCGTGCACTCTCAGACCTAAAAGGACGGCGACATCCTGTAAAGTAATGGTGGCCTCACCTATCACTAGGTGGAAAGTATGTGCCTCCTGCCTCCACCTCTCAACCAACGCCGTAAGAAGAGACCGATCGAGCAAAAACCCTCCTCCCAAAATCCTATGCACACCGTAAAACCCAGCAAGCCTAACGTACTCTAGTACTCCGCCCTGTACCCTCCACTCACGTCCCACGCTGACCATATGCTCCCTAACTGAGAGAACTCTATCAGCTACGCCACTCCAAACATCGTGGCTCCTATGGGAAGTCTGCAACCGTAGAACAGATGGATCAACTGGGCCTGGACGAATCACCGGCTCCATGGGACCTATACGATAACAGAAAATTGAATTAATGTTAAGCGTTCAAGAAAAAACATAAATATTAAACAAGAATATATAATTAATCATGTTACCCAGATGATCCAACACCACCAAGAAGAGTAGGACATGCCTTCTTGTTATGCCCAGGTCGCCGACAAACACTGCATGCCTTCTTCACACGATAGGGACGCTCATCCATTTCATTTCGAATTCTAGTGGACCGTCGGCCTGGGCCTCTTTTCAAATTTGGGTTGGCCATAGTACTAGGCCCATTGTAAGTTGACCAGTGGCAAAGATCAGGAACTGGTGCGAAACACTTCGCGTATGAACGCCCATATTCGGCGGTCGTGAAAAAAGAATCAACAAAGTCTGCATGTGATAGGCTTCGATGACGACAAACTGCTAAGACATGAGAGCATGGGAGCTTGTATATTCTCAATTTCTCACAAGTACATGTCTTGCTCAACAGATTCACAGTGTGGGAGTTACCACCTTTACCAACTTTTCTCCCTCCACGACCGGTCCTAACCTGATACAACCCGATGGCATCATAGTCAAAAGCAACAACCTCATGGTGCGTGGCTTTCTCCATGTTGGCTTCTATTGTCTTCATAGCCTTTTCCGATAACTCATGGCCCTCTTCAAGTCTTCTTTTACTCCAACTTCTTCTAGTTGCAAAATAGGAGTTAACCCGGAAAAAGGTCATTTGCACTAAAGCGGTTATCGGGAGACATCGAGCCCCCTTTAAGACTCCGTTGAAAACTTCTGACATGTTTGTAGTCTTCACTCCAAACCTGAAACCACCATCATGATGAATGGACCACTTACTGTACGGAATTTCCATCAAGTACCTACGGGCCTCTACATTCAAGTCACCAATTTTGTTGATGTAGTAATCAAACTTCTTCTTCTGCCTTGCAGTAGCTGCTTTGCCAAAGAGGTTCTTTATGACGACACTTTTAAATTTTGAGTTCACATTAGATGCCAAGTGCCGTGTGTTTCGGGGTTTTTTGATGTGTCCTGCGGGAGAGTTACAATTCCAAGAATGCCCTTCGACGCCTGTGCCTGCAAAATCACGAAGACTCCTGGGGGTAGGAGCTCCGCCTCCGACGATCAAGTTAGTAAAGATACGGGAGGTAGGATGCACGTAATGTAAAGTTACTTCTCGCGTAATGGGAGAATTCCGCAATTAATATTGCTCGGGGTAAGTGTTTGTCTTTTTAAGGAGTATTCAATGTGTGTAATGAATGTTCCAGATGCCCATTAATGAGGGTCATTCCACTATTTATAGTGGGGAAGGGATGGTTCCCCCTTTAGGGTTTGGAGGACACGTGTCATCAGAGGATTGGAGCACTGCTGACCAACGGCTGGGTGCCACGTGTCACCAGGCCATTGGGCCACGTGTTTAGGGTATTTTTACCCCAAACATTTGCCCCTCACTGGTGCTGACGTGGCAAGGTGCCACGTGGCACCGGTGAAAGGTTTTTTTTTTTTTTTTTTTTTTTTTTTTTTTTTTTGCAACTCTTCAAATTCTTTTTGAAGGAGGGAAAAGCAGAAGGCGAAGAGTCACGACTCTTCACCTTCTGGGACAAATCCTATAAATAGGAGAGGATGCCCCCCGAGCTCTCATTTACAAACCTTGCAAAATTTCAGAAAAGTTGAGAGCAGCCGGCAATTTGAGAGTTGAGAGCATTCGGAGTTGAGATTTGTGGAGAGCATCCGGTCTACAGACCGTCTGGGTCGTTGCAAGCTAGCCAAAGGTTTTCGCGAGGGTAATCAGAGAAACCCAGCCGAATTTTGAACCGCCTGAGTCTTCGCAAGCATCCCAAAGAATTTCCAGATTTTCTTCTAGGTACCGTCTCTATTCTTTCTAGCTTTTTCATGTATTTCCGTTTGAGTCTTTTACTCGCATTTTTGTTCATTGGTCCCATAAGTAGATGGACCCCTTATACCCATACCCGGAACCTAGCTGTGAACTCAGCCGGTTTATTAGTACGGCTGAGTCTAGAACTGGGTCTGCCACCTCTGTTCTTTGGGACAACCCTTTTTCAACACCCATATCGACCGACTCTGTGTCTGTGCAGGACACAATGGCCAGAATCCGGTCCACTGCTAGAGATCCCAACTACAGAAGTGGGAGCTCAGATGAGCAGCCGCCTGAGGTCCCGGCTTCAGGCGGTGAAGTAGAGCAAGGAGGGGTAGAGCAGAGAGGCTCACCCGGGGGCACTCCTAGCACCCCGAGTGATAGCATTTTAAATGAGGAGGCTGCTCCCCTCAATGAGACCAGAGAGCAGGCAGGCTCTGATAAGGAGGTCTCCAACTCCCCAGCCGGCTCTGATGCCGGTCTCGTTCAAAGTAGCAGTAGCAGCTACTTAACCGAGTCTGAGGATAGCGAGGAGGCGGAGAGGCCTTCTTGGGATAATAGGAACGATCCTCTCATGATCGCCGTCTCCTCTAAGGACCGCGAGCTCATGCGGGCTGCGCTGCCAGATTTTATCAGACGGCGGCCGCTGGGGGGTGATTACACAATAAAAATCCCGGCTGCTCTGGGAACAATATGGTGGGAGGATGAACAGCCGAACGCGAACGCTTGGTTCGGGTGCTATGAGGCGGCCTTCTTGGCCGGTGTCCGCTTCCCTCTCCACGACACAATAAAGGCCATTCTTAGGGGGTATGGCCTGGGTCTCTGGCAATTAACCCCCAACTCATGGGTAAATATTTTGGGGTATATCGCCGCCTGCGAGATGCAGGGCCTCAACCCCGGCTGGGAGGCGTTTGCCCATATGCACTACTTGAGTAGGAGCCCAGGCGGCTGGAGAGCCTGGTATACCTTAACCACCCAGCCCAAATACCTTATGAACTTGGACAAGCCATCCAAATGGTCAGACTGGAAGCACCGGTTTTACTTGGTTAAGGCCCCAACTACAGCAGAGAACAGAGAACTCCGGATCTACAACCGGAAACCGGAACTATTGGGAACCAAGTGTCGCCTGCCCCCTGTCCCGGAGGATGATAGAGAGACCATTCTAGACTCCGGATTTTTTGAGTTAGTTCCTGACACTCTCTCATCCGGAGAGATAATAAGGGTACCCAGAAACTGGGTGCCCAAACATGAATTTTTTAGGGACGAATGCTTTTTGTCCGCTTGTGGTCTAAGCAGCATGTTTAAAAAACGTATGTATTCGAAACTCATCCGGTTTCTATCGAACCGGATACTTTTATTTCCTTGCTTGTTTATTATTCTAACCGAGTGCCTGCCTTTGCAGAAGAAGCCAAGAAAATGCTGCCCACCGAGAAGACACCGGCTAGATCGGCTGCCGACATCCGGAAAGCCAATCTCGAGAAAAAGCTTGCTGCCCAGGCGGCGAGGAAGGTATAACCGTCTGATCCCTATTGACTTTAATCTTTTTATTCCATTACTTAATTTCTCATTTTCAGGACGGGAAGCAGATGCCCCGGTCCCTTCAAAAACAGGTCAGGCCACCGCCGACCCAACAAGAGTCTGCATCGAAGGTGCAGAAGACAGCCGACCGGCCAACTACCGGCGGCAAATCAATAAAGGTCCCAGGCGGGCCCGGATCTGCGGATGTGCTTTCTGCCATCCCATTGAGGACCGCCGGTACCTCTGAAGGCCGCTCGGGCCACAAAGGTAACTTCGACCTTACACTGCTTGACCTGCCCATGCGGGTCAAGTCTTATTCACAGTCTCGATCGCAGCCGGGGGATTCTCCAATCAGCCGGCAATCAATAGGCAGAGCATATGCGAGTTTCTCACCATCTGTTTCTGGTGCAGATAATTCTCCCCACTGGCCGGACGGGGCACAATATGCCCGGGCCATGCTAAAAGCCGTCCCCAGGGACGAGAAGGAAGCGATCCCTGGGATCAACTCCTTTAATGCCGACCGGGTGCTGGTCGACCTTGCCGACGTATGCTCCAGCAACCATTCGGTAATTATTTTGGCATGCATTTTTTAAATGTGGTATTAACCGGCTGTATTCTTGCAGGCTATGCTGCGCGTAGAGGGGCTCAAACGAGCTTATACCCGCAAGGCTGAAGAGGTAAGGAGAGGCAAACGGGCTGTTGATGACGCCCATAGCGTTGCTGAATACTCTTTGTACATGCATGGCTTAGAAACTAAATCTCTACGCATGCAACAGGCGGAGAAGACCAAGGCCCTCCAACAGCAGATTGATCAACTGAAAAGCCAAGTTGACCATCTGCAGGCGTCCCTGGATGATGCCAATAAACAGTTGGAGGAGCAGAAAGAGCCCCTCCAACGGCTGAGCAAGGCGGAGACTGAAAATGGCCGCCTTGCCAAAGAGAATGAGCGCCTGCTCAAAGAGGCGGCTGCTGTCAGCAAAAACTTCAAGGCCACCTTAGAGGCGGAGCAGGAGAGGCTCATTGAAGAGAATGAGCATGACTGTGCAAACCGGATGCAACGGGCGTTTTCCCTTATCCACCCGGAGGCGGACTTCACCGTCTGGGAACTCGCCTTCAAATATTCTGATCTTGCCATTCTGGCCGAGGAGGCGAATGAGCCGGGTCCCGGACCCTATGACGATTGGGTTAAGGGGGAGATTGCACGAAGGCAGGCGGAGGCTGCTGAAGAGGAAGAAGTTGTTCCTGAAGCCGACGCAGCCGCTCACACTGATCCTACCCCAAACCAACCGGAAGAGGACCGGTTCACTGTTCACCTCGAGTAGCAACTACCTCCCGGCCTGCGCACCTTGCATTATTTTGTAATAGCGCCGGATGAGATGGGCTACTCGGCTGTAATTTTTCATTTTGAATATTAACATTTCCACCGGCTGCGCCGGTTTGTACATTTTATTTTGAATATTATCATTTTCACCGGCTGAGCCGGCTTTTGAATGCACTTATGCCTTTCACACTTGCTTTTGAATGCTTTTAAAGTTTCTGCACTTCAATGCTAGAATTCTTGCTATTTTTTTACATCTTTCTGCGAGGATAACCAAAAGAACCCCGCCGGTAACACTACCGCTTGGGTCTTCACATACTAAACAAAGAAATTTGCAAGGGTTGCCACGAAGACCCCACCGGTAACACTGCCGTCTGGGTCTTCGCAAACTAGGCGAAGAAATTTGCAAGGATTGCCACGAAGACCCCACCGGTAACACTGCCGTCTGGGTCTTCGCAAACTAGGCGAAGAAATTTTCAAGGATTGCCACGAAGACCCCACCGGTAACACTGCCGTCTGGGTCTTCGCAAACTAGGCGAAGAAACTTGCAAGGATTGCCACGAAGACCCCACCGGTAACACTGCCGTCTGGGTCTTCGCAAACTAGGCGAAGAAACTTGCAAGGATTGCCACGAAGACCCCACCGGTAACACTGCCGTCTGGGTCTTCGCAAACTAGGCGAAGAAACTTGCAAGGATTGCCACGAAGACCCCACCGGTAACACTGCCGTCTGGGTCTTCGCAAACTAGGCGAAGAAATTTCGACCCAAAACCAAACCGGATGGCGTCTGGGTCTTCGCAAACTAGGCGAAGAAATTTCGACCCAAAACCAAACCGAATGGCGTCTGGGTAATTGCCCCTGGATAGCGGTCTGGGTCTTTGCAAGCCAGGCGGCTATCCATATGATATAGCACGAATATATACACTAAGTGCCAACATTAGATTCGGGAGCCAGTCGGTTTATACTGAATTACCGGTTGGGACTTCGCAAAAGAATATCGCCAGATTAGAATGTCCATTCACCGGTTGGGCTTTTGCAAGCATACCCCTGAATGAATTATGGCCTGGACCAAATGTTTTGCGAATGTTTTGAAGCCAACCTTCTCTTAGAGATTCAGGCGGCGATATTGAGTACCGGCTGCGTTTTGGAGCGCCTTTAGGGGTACTTCCAAAAAGTGGGCAGGCTGCAAGTTTTAGGGGTGCTAGCCTGCCCTTTTTTGGTGCGAGGGATCGTCAGGCGGATTTGTCCGCCTGTGTGATCACTTAGAACAATTTACCACCCAAATGGGAGATGTTCTCCTCGATGAATTCACCCGTATGGGTGTCACCGGATGCAAAAATTAGTTTCTGGCGCCGCTTGTGGTAGGCACAAGACGTGGCGGCTGTATACAAAATTGAATGTAATTCTCATTAATCATTAAAAATTTACAAAAGATGTACAATACTTAGAAGTAGTATTTTTTGAGGTTATCTACATTCCAAGTTCTAGGCAACTTTCTTCCGTCTGGAGTTTCCAGGCGGTAAGTGCCGTCTCGTACCTCTTCAAAGATCCGGTAGGGTCCTTCCCAATTTGGGGTTAATTTGCCTTGCTCATTGGCCCTACCGGTTGCCTCCATTTTGCGAAGCACAAAATCTCCTTCTTTCAAAGGTCTTTTACGAACCCGCTTGTTGTAGGCTCTTGTCATACGCAGACGGTAGATCTCATGACGCAGGGCAGCATTCCCCCTTCGCTCTGGGAGAGCATCTAATGCCAACCGCATGGCTTCCCAGTTAGCCTCCTCGTCATATAACATAATGCGTAGAGTAGGCTCATAATGCTCAATGGGAAGAACTGCTTCAGTGCCGTATGCCATGAGAAATGGGGTCTCTCCGGTCGCCCCCTTTTCGGTTGTCCGGATAGCCCAAAGGACATGAGGTAGTTCCTTTGCCCATAGCCCACCGGCTCTCTCTACTTTCTTCTTTATCCCGTATGAGATCAACTTATTAAAAGCCTCAACTTGTCCGTTTGCCTGAGGACGGCCAACGGATGCAAAGAAATGGGAAATTCCTTGGTCTCCCAACCAGGTTTTGAGAACAGGCGTTTCGAACTGCGGTCCGTTGTCAAAAACCATGGACATTGGAACCCCAAACCGGGTGATGACGTTTCTCCAGATGAAACAAATCACGTCTTTCGTTTTGATCCCTTTTACCGCCTCTGCCTCAACCCATTTGGTGAAGTAGTCCACCGCTACAAGAATGTAGCGGCGGCCGCCTGTCGTAGGCGTATAAGGTCCCAAAATGTCCATGCCCCATTTAGCAAACGGAACCGGACTATGGATTGCCGTGAGATCTGTGGCCGGTTGATGTATCAACTTGGCGAATATTTGGCACTTATCACATCTCTTTACTAGATCCATGGCATCCGCTTCAAGAGTGGGCCAGAAGTACCCTTGCCGCCTGGTTCTTCTGACCAGGGACCTGCCGCCAATATGCGAAGCACAAAATCCCGCATGCAGGTCCTCCAAAACTTCTCTCCCCCTAGCCGGGGTTACACATTTCAAAAACGGCTGCAGGTAACCCTTCCGGATGAGTTCCCCTTGATGCATAACAAAACTTGAAGCACGCTTCTTGAGCGCTAATGCTTCTGAAGGGTCATCCGGTAAGGTACCATCCGTCAAGAAAGACCGAATGGGATCCATCCAAGTAGCACTTTTATCCAGGACTCCAATGGGATCATTCTGAATACTTCGTTTTTCAATGACTTCCCAAAAGACCGTCCTAGGTGAATCACAGGAGGCTGATTGTTTTCAGACCGGGGCACCTGTCGCAGATGAAATTCATCGAAGGACCCAGCCTCTTCCTTGACCGCCTGCAAATATTTGATCATAGCCGGATGGGTGGCTTCGTAGTCACCAAGGTATTGGCTAACGATCAGCTGTGAATCTGAGCAGGCGTCAACTTTTCTTGCACCGGCTGCCTTACACATGCGCAACCCGGCTAGTAGAGCTTCATACTCTGCCTCATTGTTGGAGGCTTGGAACTTAAACCGTAGTGCATATTCAAACTTATCCCCTTCCGGGGAATGACAGATTACACCTGCACCACAGCCGTTCACCGTAGAGCTTCCGTCTACAAATAACTTCCAGACCTGATCAGGATTTTCCGGTTGCACCGGCCTAGTCATCTCGACAATGAAGTCGGCAAACGCCTGACCTTTCACTGCCCGCCTGGGTTCAAAAGTTATCTCAAGGCCTTGTATTTCAACAGCCCACTTGATCATTCTACCGGATGACTCTATAGCCGTCATCGTGCGCTTGAGAGGCTGATCTGTGTATACCACAACCGGATGTGCCAAAAAATAAGGCTTCAACCGCTTGACTGCCACGAATAAGGCCAACCCAAATTTTTCGATCATGGGGTACCGGAGTTCAGCATTTTTAAGAACATGGCTGATGAAATACACCGGCAGCTGAATGCCGTCTCTCTCAGCGAGGAGAACAGCACTAAGGGCGTGATCAGAGACGGCTAGGTACATATACAGAACCTCCCGGGGTAGGGGGCTCATTAGCCTTGGCAGAGAATGCAAGTGCTGCTTAAGCCTCTGGAATGCCGCCTCTGCTTCTTCACCCCATTCGAACCTTGACCTCTTCCTGATTGCCTGGAAGAAATAGAGGCATTTGTCACCTGACCGGCTGAGGAACCTCCCCAATGCCGCCAGGCAACCGGTCAACTTCTGGACCTCTTTTACAGTGCGGGGAGATTTCATGTCAATTACCGCCTGTATTTTTTCCGGATTAGCTTCAATGCCTCTTTGGTCAATCAAGAATCCGAGAAACTTCCCAGACTCAACACCGAATACACATTTCTTTGGGTTAAGCATGACCCGGTGCCGCCTGAGTGTGGTGAAGGTTTCTCGCAGGTCTGCTAGGTGATCCGTCTGTAGCTTGGATTTGACTATCATGTCATCGATATACGCCTCTACATTCCTGCCAATCTGGTTAATAAAAACTGTGTTTATCATGCGCTGGAATGTAGCCGGTGCATTTTTCAACCCAAACGGCATCACCGTATAACAGAATAACCCCTGATCAGTGACGAAGGCCGTCTTCTCCTGATCTTTCTTCCAGAGGGGTATTTGATGGAAGCCGGAATAGGCATCCATAAAACTCATTAGCGCATGGCCGGCTGTGGAGTCGACCAGGCTGTCGATCTTTGGAAGCGGGTAGCTATCTTTTGGGCATGCTTTGTTCAGATCTGTGTAATCCACACACATCCGCCAAGTACCGTTCGGCTTCTTTACTAGAACGACATTTGCCACCCAATCCGGGTAGTAGCATTGCCTAATGAACCCAGCATCCAACAGCTTTTTGACCTCAGCCGCTGCCGCCTGAGATCTTTCTCCACCGTGATCCCTCTTTTTCTGCCTGACCGGCTGCTTTTTGGGATCTACGGCTAGCTTGTGGACAGCAAGATCCGGGCTGACGCCTGGCATCTCTTCCACTTCAAAGGCAAAGATGTCTTTGAATTCCTTCAGCAGCTGGAGCAAGCCTTCTCCCAACCGTTCGAAGGCTACCGTCCCGACCTTGACTGTTCTTTCGGGACGGCTGTCATCTAAGATGACATCGAGGCAGTCACCAGCCGGCTGAGGTCGTTGGTCATCTGACCTTTCCCCGGCTAGTGATTGCTATTTCTCCTTTTTTACGGGTGCCAATTGGTCCGCCTTTCTTTTCTTACCGGCTGCCCTTGGAGCCGGGACTGCTGGGTCGCAGTTATCAACATCTATGGGCTCACCCTTGCCGGCTGCACCCATAGTGGTCTTGACGTCAGAGAGATAGCACTCTCTGGCCGCCTTCTGGTCCCCGCTTAGGGCACCGACTGTTCCATCATCCTTTTGAAACTTGACCAGCATGAGGGACGGGATGATGACAGCCTTAGATGCGTTGAGGGTAGGACGGCCAAATATCATGTTGTAGGCGGACAGTTCCTCCACAACCAAAAACTTGACTATCATGTGGCGTCCTTCCCCCTTTTCACCCAGCCGGATCGGAAGATCTATGCTTCCAACCGGATGCACTACTCCACCCCCAAAACCGACTAGGGGGTGTGGAGCCTGATGCATGTTACCGGATGTGTACTTGAGCTTGGTCAAGCACTGGTAACTGATTAGGTCAGACGAGCTCCCGGTGTCTATTAGGATCCGGCCAACCTTCTGGTTGGCAACCTTGCATTCGATGACGATGGGGTCGTCATGAGGCCGCCTGACCTTGCCCCGGTCCTTTTCAGAAATAAGGACCTCAGGAAAGACGTCTTTCGACGCCTGGCCCTCATCCACTGAGTTGACCAGCTTCCTGATGTTGTCTTTCGTACCCCGGATGGTGGGACCCCCTCCGGCAAAACCGCCTGCTATGGTGAAGATGGTCTCTTCATCCGTCTCGGAGTTTACAGGACCGGTTTTTACCGCCTGCCCTTTCTTGGCCTGGGTATTACCCTTAGCCTTGGGTAGGTAGGATTTTAGGGCCCCCTCATCTGCCAGACGGTCCAATAGCCGCCTGAGGCTATAGCAGCCATTGGTGTCGTGGCCAACATCCTCGTGGTATTGGCAGTACTTGCTCTTGTCCCGTTTATTCACGGGGCTTTTCATTTCAGCCGGTTTGTCGAGAGACATCCGGTCTTTGATTTCCAGGAGGATGGTGGAGCAATCTTTTGTGAACTCGTATTTGGGGACATACGGTTCTGACTTCCGCCTGATCTTCTGGGCCGGCTGACCTGATCGGTCAGCTGCCCAGACCCCTTTTCTCTTTTCTTCCTTTCTTGCCGGCTGATGCTGTTGCCGGCTCTCTTTTTTGTCAGACTTTTTAGAGTCTGACGGCTGCTTGACAGCACAAAGCTCCGTCGCCTGTATATAGGCTTCAGCTTCAATTAAAGCCTCTTGGAGGGTAGCAACCCTCTTCCGGACGAGGTCAAACTTAAAGGTCGACCCGTCCTTCAGACCTCGAAAGAAGTCTGTATAGGCCACTTCGTCTGATAGTCCTGGAATCTGAATTCTCATCAGATTGAACCGTCGGACGTATGACCGGAGGCCCTCCCGGTCGCCCTGCTGGATTGCCCCTAGGTCGAGGCTAGTCTTTTTAGCAGGAATATTCATTGAGAAATTTGACGTAAACAGTACGCCAAAGTTCGGAAGCTGTTGATGCAACCGGCTGGTAGGTTACCAAACCACCGCTGGGCTATGCCCTTGAGGGTAGCCGGGAAGCATCGACACCAGACGGCATCATCTAACCCCTGAAGGTACATGAGGTTAGAGTAGGCCATTAGATGGTCTTCTGGGTTGGTGGTGCCGTCATAGGCTCCCACCAAAACATTTTTGATCTTAGGCGGCTGTGCCGCCTGGGTTATCTCAGGTGAGAACGCCGTTGGCTGTTCCCCCAAGTTTAGCAGGCGCAGCTGCCAGTCCGTGGGTTGGTACGGCTGCTGCACTTGCCCACCGAAAAGACCCGGTGACATAAAAGGGGATCCACCCAACCCATTCGGTGTGCCGAATGGACCAGGCTGGATCACTTTGGGTCCAGACCGGGCAGAAACTTCGCCCGTCTGGCTCCCGGGATTCGTTCCCGTACACCTTTGTGAGACGTTATTGAAACTGTCCGGGAAGGTCGACGTTGAAGCCGACGCAGACGCCTGACCTCGCTTCTCTTGGAGAAACGTGCGGGCGTCCGAGAATGTTTTCTTGGAGCCATCCGGCTGTACGTGCCGGATAGCCTTTCGCAGCTCCCCTTGAGGAAAACGGAGTCTGCTTGGGTCAAACCTTAAGCCCTCCCCCTCCTTTGGCTTTGGATGAGGGGTAGGCACTCGTTCTTTGACCGCCTTCTTTGCAGAAGGCTTCTTGGCCGGCTGACCCTTCTTTGGAGTCGCTGACCGGATGAGGCTCTTGATCTCACCCTTGAAACTATTCATGAATGACATGAGTTCGTTTCTGGTGACGGGAGCTGAGCCCTCCACCGTCTGAGCAATTCCAGCCGGTTGCCCGGCTGGGTTGCTGGGAGCACCTTGGCTGATTTCCCGCTCTCTTCTATCTTTAGCACGAGTGTGCTTCGTTCTGAAGGACCCATCCGGGGCCACATATGTTTCAATTTCATCTTCACTTTCATGGTCCGTCTGGACCTCAAGCTCGACCACAGGCCGTTTGCCCTGATTCGGTGACACAGTATCAGAAGTCATCTTAGAAGTACTCTCCCCACAGACGGCGCCAAATGTTTCGGGGTTTTTTGATGTGTCCTGCGGGAGAGTTACAATTCCAAGAATGCCCTTCGACGCCTGTGCCTGCAAAATCACGAAGACTCCTGGGGGTAGGAGCTCCGCCTCCGACGATCAAGTTAGTAAAGATACGGGAGGTAGGATGCACGTAATGTAAAGTTACTTCTCGCGTAATGGGAGAATTCCGCAATTAATATTGCTCGGGGTAAGTGTTTGTCTTTTTAAGGAGTATTCAATGTGTGTAATGAATGTTCCAGATGCCCATTAATGAGGGTCATTCCACTATTTATAGTGGGGAAGGGATGGTTCCCCCTTTAGGGTTTGGAGGACACGTGTCAGCAGAGGATTGGAGCACTGCTGACCAACGGCTGGGTGCCACGTGTCACCAGGCCATTGGGCCACGTGTTTAGGGTATTTTTACCCCAAACACCGTGTACAGTACTTGTGGTAGGCATTGGGCTCCTCCCAACCACTTCCAACTTCTTCCATTGCTGCTAAAATACCAGCATGTCTGTCAGATATCACACATACCCCTTTCCTATCTGTAACTCGAGCTCGAATACAAGCCATGAACCAAGACCAGCTATCATTGTTCTCTCCTTCGACAACCGCAAAAGCGAGGGGGAATAGTTGAAAATTAGCATCCGTTCCCATAGCAATAAGTAGAGTGCCTTTGTATTTGCCATATAAATGAGTGCCATCAATGGTGATAAGGGGTCTGTAGTGACGGAATCCATCAATACATGGCTTGAATGCCCAAAAGACTCGTTGAAAAATATGTGTTCCAGGAACCGTACTCTCTAACAGCCTCCACTCAACAACAGTTCCAGGATTTGACTCCTTGAGAGCTTGCATGTACTTAGGCAACTGTTCATATGAACCCTCCCAATCCCCATAAATGAGTTTTATTGCCTTTTGTTTCGCTAGACATGCTCTCTTGTAGGTTATTTGGAATCCATCAAATTTCTCTTTCACAAGTTGCACCATTGTCTTGATTTTCAATGAAGGATCAACGCGAATGACATCTAGAAGAGCATTGCAAACAAACTCGGAAGTGAGTAGCTTATGATCTACCGAGTCGATGTCACCAACACAGTTACTTGCATGAGGGCCGTTGTACCTCACAATTTTAAACGTAGAGAGTGTTGGATCTTTCACTCCTCTAAGCCTCCACGAACAACTACATTGTTCTTTCCTCTTGCACTCAACAACATATTTCTCTGGCTCTGCCTCCACAACTCGAATTGTTTGATTTCTAGCTATGGAGTAAGATTTCACAGCATCTTTCAGTTGTTGCAATGAGTCAAACTGCTGTCCAACCTCAAATTCTCCCCCATTGTTATATGTCTCATTTCCTAACCAAGACATCCATGAGTTATTCAAACGAGGATCAACTTGCGGCACTTCATTGAAGTCTGAAGTGGGAGCGCTTTCTTTAATTGCCTTATCACGAGCTTCAATTACTTCTTCATCATCATCTTCATCAGTGTCATTCATCTCCGCATCGCCAAATACATCAACATTGTTTGGGTCAAGAGAATCAAGAATGTCTTGTGGTTGTGTGCTTGTTGAGGTTCCAACATTAGGCGATGAGGCCGGAGACCTGAACTGTGACAGATGTTCATTGACATAATGTGGATCAACAAGCATTCTTGTGAATGACCCTATGCCCACACTTTGATTAGTAAGGGAAAACGGTTGATCCACACTACCAAAAAAATCCATCCCCGAAAAGGAACCAGTGTTAGTTTGCACAACTGGCTCCTTTGAAACTTGTTCAATGTACAATTGCATTGCAATGGAAGAACTCTGAGTCACAGCAATCCACATAGCCTTAAGAGCGTTGTCGTCATTCAACGGAACTGCGACATAAGCCCCAGCCATAGGATACCGCATAACCACCTTCAACTCCACAACTCTGGGATCAATACTCAATTCTTCATACAGCTTATTCAAAACTTGTGAATATGTCATCCCAGATTGTACAAAAACAAATTTTTGATTCCCACCCCTATACGTTACATCGCTATCTTTGTGGATAGTTTCTCCACCCCAATAGCAAAATAGAGGGTAGTTTGATACCTCCATGATGCATTCTAGAAAACGCCATGATTAGTGAAAGATATTAGTGTTGCAAAAATTAAATTAGACGACCATGGATAAACTACGCTATACTTAGGCAAAATACATGATTCACAAGCGGCAACAACAACTACTTCACAACTAAAATAAAAACATTAATAGGCAAATGCAATACATTCACAATTCACTACTTCACCAAAATTTCACTACCAAACACCTAACTCACAACCAACAACACCAACAGCTTCACAATTAACACCAAACTCACCAACATAAAAACATAAACACCAACAGCTTCACAATTAACACCAAACTCACCAACAGCTTCACAATTAACAACAACAAATTCACAAGCCACAACAACAACAAATTCACAATTTGCAAACATAAAAACAGCAAAGACAAATGCAATAACATTCACAATTCACTACTTCACCCAAAATTCACTACCAAACACACAATCAACAACACCAACAATTTCACGACCAACACCCATTTCAAAGCATTAACCATAATCAACAGCCAATTCACGAATTGGATAAATAATTAACAAAATTAGGGCATAGTACACTTACCAATTCACGCAACACCAAGGAGCCAAAACTACTTCACCGGCGTCACAACAAGCTTGGTGAACAAAGCAGCGTCTTTCCGGCAACAACCGCGGCTCCGGCGAGTACACAGGTGGCGAAGACCAGACTTGGGAGGGAGTGGTGTCTTTTGGTGTTCGTGGGAATGTCTGAGAGTGAGTTGTAAAGAGGGAATTCTATTGCCTTGATAAATCGAAGAGGAAGACTGATTTTGTAAAAAAAAAAAAAAGGATTCAGTGTAAACCGCTACTTCAGATGGCGGTTTACTTAAACAAAACCGCTACTTCAAGTAGCGGTTTTTTAGTAATAAACCGCTACTTGAAGTAGCGGTTTTCAAGAATATACCGCTACTTCAAGTAGCGGTTTTCTAGAAAAAACGGTTCAACTTTTTTTTCCTATGAACCGGTGACGTGGACGGTATTCAGGGAATATAAAAATAAGCGACTGTATTTACGGAATTGCAATTGTTCTTGACCCTCAAATTGGCTGCAATGTTTGATTTCGAAATGGAGGATTCATAACAATCCTTGGATCTAGCAAACGTAAAGACCACAACATGATTCAAATGGATGTTGATTGATGAGATCACTCTTGCCTCAATCTTAGCCCGATTTAAGTATATTTTAATAAAATACAAGTATTTGAAATTGAGCACATACTCTGTATTATATACCGAGTACAAATGTACAATAACTCAGCGAAGATAATTATACATCCGTTTGTACCTGTAGTATACTATAGAGTGCGTCTACTATAGAATTTGTGTGGAAATGATTTAAATGAAGAGGAGTTGATTAAAAAAAAAAGGTATAATTAAACAGTTAGGAAAATTGTCATACATATTGAAATTGAATAAATAATCAAGCACAAATAATAGAAACCAAATTATTAACGCCGATCAGTTTTACCAATGGAGCGCTTCCCAGAGAAAAGATGTTTAGGTTTGAGATTAGGAATGACTCTATCTCCTTCTCCCTTACGAGCATCTTTGTCCAGTTTTACTTTCCTCATGTAAAACTCCCTAAGACGAGAAATTGAATAGCCTTTGTGGACAACCGTTGGAGTTTGTCGTTGCGTTCTCGATAGAGCAATGTCTGTCATTTCTTTCCCATTCGGAACCACAGTTATTTTCTTTAGATTATATTGCACCATAACTACAACCTTCTAATCAACCCTGAACAGAAATTTATAATCATATAAATTATGTATGTAATTTAAAGAATTTGTCAGTATAAAGTAGAAAAACAATCAAATCATACATGGAAATCGAAAATTTGTTCAAATGGAAACAAACTCAGAAGGTGCTTCAATGGAGAATTCAGAGTACGGTTAAATGGAGGAGAGATAGAGGGGTAAATTAATTGCACGCTGCTTAAACCAGTCACAGGGTTATGTGTGTTTTAACTTTTAGGGTATGTGGGTAGATTGAAGGAGGGAGATGGACGGCAAGGATGTGTTAAAAAATTTGTGAGTTTGATGTACAAAAAAATTGTAAATTTAGGGTAGTATGGTCATTTAAGCTGATAAATAAGGGATCATTTTGTCATTTCACCTAATAAATGAAAGGTAATTTTGTCATTATACTAGTATATAAGGTGGCAGATGTTCCTTGTCAGTATTCCTCCGTTTCTGCAATACTCCCTTCGTCCCTTATTTTTTGCCACATTGCAAATATATGGGTCAAACTTTTTAAACTTTGACCATAAATTCTCGTTAATCTATAAGTGATAATATATTCAAATAAATCTTGTTAGAATCGTCTCATTATATTTATTAATATCAAGTATTTATAGTTTTTACGCGTATAAAAATGGAGTTATATACGTTTGAAGACACGTCTTAGAGACCGTGAAAAGTCGAATAGGGCAAAAAAATAAGGGTCTAAGGGAGTATTTTCTTTTAACATCTATTTCATAATAATTTAACACTTTCTTTTTTGGTAAAGACCCACTAAGGAGTACTATTTTAGTATTTCTCTCTTCTACCAAATCCCTTACACTACTTTTTTTATTAATGTATTTCTTTCTTTGACAACAATTGCTTAAACGTGCTCAACAACACGAAATTTAAGTAGACTAATAAATAGCACGAACTTTGGGATTGAGTGCGATAAATGACATAAATGATTTCTATGCCAGAGATTCCCACATATTCCGACTACCTTTTTTTTTTATAAATTTAATCCACCCTCTCCTTCACGTGACTTCTACAGTCATTAAACTATAATAATTGGTTCAACTCTATTTACGGTATGAAATAGGTGATTGTAATTTGTAAGTCACCATCTACAGAAGACGAACACTATATTCCTTGAAAACTAAATTGAAGGTTGAAGACAACGACACTCAACTATTGTTTCCTTTACTTAGTAAGTTTTTTGTACTTGTTTGATCTAGAATATGAATTATAGGATGCAAACAAGAAGAAGACATATTAGGGTTTCAAGTTTTGTATGATTAATTTTGATTGATTTATGAGTAAATTTTGGATTTGGTGTGATTAACTTTGGACAAATCTCAATTACAAAGACTATAGTAGTCACTTGAAGGGAAGGGTGTTAATTTTTTTTTTTTAAAAAAATAGCCAAAATCTAGTGGAATCTTTAGCACCGAAAATAATTTATTTCATTTATCGTATCTAACCCCCAAGGCTCATGCTGTTTATTGCTCTACTTAAAATTCGTGTTTTTGAAGTATTAAGCGCAAACAAGTAATAGTTTGTGTTGTTCTTGCTAATTTTTCGGTAAGTATATCTTTATTAACTATACTTTATACACCCTCCGTGTTTTTTTTAAGTGTTACACTTCGATCGGCACCTAGTTTTAGGAAATTTAATTGGTTTACATTTAAAAAAAAAGGTTAAGTGAAGTAGTTGGAGTATTAAAATTGTAAACAATTGTAATACTACGTATCTTTATTTATCAAATATTTGTCATGTATAATAAATCAGTAATATTAGTGAAAGGGTTATCGCCTTCGAAAGAGATTCGATCTCTTTCGAAAGACAAGGTTTTTCAAACTCCTTCGAAAGACAAGGTGTTATTTGTGTTTAATTTGGTCTCCAGTTGTGCAGAGCTACGATTGATTATTGCTCGGATTCGGGTTACACAATCAGCACAAGAATTATTTTTTTTTCACAAAATTATGAAGCGGCGATGGATCCACTTAAAAAGTTGTATAAGATAACAAATCGAGAATGTGCCAAATTGTTATATTTATGTATTTGGATTCTTAGCCCCTCCCCGATCAATTCTTGTTTGATTTTGTTAACTTGTTTTTATTATTGTTAATTGTCAATTGTAGATGTCGTATGACCTTAATTTATACAGTGTCATTTAGGACTTCTTTCAAAAAAAAAAAAATAGTGAAAATGAATTGATACAATTTCAAGTATATAAATGATACTCCCTCCGTTTTATAATGTTAGTTGCATATGGAATCAATCACATAAAATAAGAAAAGAGGAATGTAACACCCCCAAATATCCCTCTACGGAAATACTAGTATAATACGTATACTTATATCGTAGAGATAGACTTAGGCGTATTACCACTGCGTGACAAGGCTAGTCAAAATACTTAACTCAAACAAAACTTACAACGGAAAACTCAACTTTCTTTTATTAATACTTTATAAAAATAGTAACATTGTTATGTGTACTAAAAATTAATTAAGACACGACCAACACTCCTAAACTAGGTGAAGCAAATCCCGGGACTCCCATATGCTCATTCATGACTTCACTTGAAAATAGTCAACACTGTTTACCATTAAGGTAAACAGGGCGAACCAAAACAAATAGGAAATACGGTTTAGCAAAATATGCTAAGTACGATAAGTGCAACATAAGTAAACTCAATTTATTAGTAAACATGCTTTTAAAACCAATCATGAAATTCCAATAATTAATTCAATAACTCAAACCTCATAATTCAAAACCAATTCTCAGAATTCTCAAAACAATTCGAATAACTCAATAATAATTTGAATAATAATTCAAGTGATAAAAACCAATTCCTTTTTAAAAACCCAATTCCTCTCCTAAGTGTGCATACCCTCAAACTAGTATCTTTATATTGACAGACTATTTTTGAGGAAAGATTAGGTCATACAAAGTCCATAGTTTTCAATGAATCCGCGTAGTGGGATTAATATAATAATCATGCTTGTAAATATTTTGATAAATAATTCAATAAATCCTCTTTAAATTCCTCTTTTGAATAAAATCAAACTTTATAATAGTATAACTCAAAAAATTCTTTTGTATATAATTCAACAAGCTTTTAAAATCAAACCTTTTTTAAAAAAATTAAAAAAAAAAAAAAAAAAAAAAAACTCTTAAAATCAATCCAACATACTTTTAAAAACCAAATTCCCTTAAACATAATAAATAATTTCAAACCATTCAAAACAAGTTAGAAATCCATTCTCAAACATAAATATTAAAAAATGAATTCTCAAGGTTAATTTATAAATCATAATTCAAAACAATTTAATTAAAATCACACAAACATGCTTATTCATTCAACAATTTCGAAAGTATCTAGCCACCTAAATGTACCTTGATTCCAAATCTCAATCAACACTTCTCACTTTTAAAGTTCAATCACGAATACACCTTGCAATTAACATAACAGTAATACGGTAATACCTTGTATTTTTGAAACGTATTTTCTAATTAATGAATTAATTATTATTTTCTAAAAAGGGTATTTTAGTAATTTATTTTACTATTTGAATTTTGGAGCCAAAATAATATTTGAATTTTGGTGCCAAAAGTATTTTAAAACCTAATTATTATTTTTGGATTTAGTTTCTATTTAAAAACTGAATTATTTATATATATTTCGGATAATTTAATTAAGCAAAAATTATATTTTATTATTTAATTGAGAGGTCCAAAATTCCTATTGATTGGCTATGATTTTCGGATTTTCCTAGTGTGGAAAATCTGATTTTCTTAGCTAAACTATTTAGTGAATAATTGGTATTCTCTTAATTAATTATTTTATACAAAATATATTATTTACACAATTATTTTTAATCCCTTAAATCTAGCAAAATAACTTCCTAAATTATACTAATGTGGTCCGAAAATTTGAGCTATGGAAACTCAAAAATTTTGGCCACCATGGTTGGATTTTGGGCGATTTGTTTTGGTAAATTGTATTTTTAATTATCTCCCTTAATCTATTATTTTTCTTATTTTTATTTCCCACCTTCTAAATATTTGATCATCTTATTTCCCTACCTTATTTCATCCTTGATTATTTCCCAAGCAAACTCCTTTTGCCATATTATTTTTCATGACAACATACTTTCCTTAATTTTATTATTTTTAGTCACCTTAATATTAAACTTTCCATAAATCTTTAATTCTCTTCCCCAAGTAATTTCTTAATTCTTTTTACCATAATTCTTCCTACATTCTCCTACCATAATTCATGCATGAGCTAGCCTATAAATACCCATTGATTCATGGCTAAACACTCACTCCAAATTCCCTTAATTCTCTCTAATTCTCTTCTCCTATTCTTCTTCTTTTCTTGCGCCAACCACCACCAACCACCATCTCCCACCGCCGGCTACCACCTGCTGTCGACGCCGGCCGCCACCGTCGACCACAACCACCGGAAGCCGCCAGCTGCCACCCTTGCCGCCACCTTTCTTCCTCTTTTTCCTTGGTTTTTTTTACCTCTTCTTCTTATTTTCTCTTATTTAATTAATTATTATTATTATGGGGGATTTATAAAAATTATTATGAGTAGTTTTATTTAAATTAAATCAGATTTTTATTCATGTTTATGAAAAATAAACTATCAGGTTCATGTACATATAGTTGGGGTGATTACTTGTTAACCTTATATTAATTAAGGTTATATTTATTTGTAGGGAGTGTTCAATCAAAGTTCTTGAAGTTTCTTTTTGTGTTGCTAGCAAGGATCAAAGGTACGTTTAGGTGGCTAGATACCTTTGAAATTGATTGGATTGAATAAGCACGTTTTACATGATTTTTATGATGATTGAATTAAATTGAATTGAATTATGATTTATGAAATAAAGCATGTTTTAAAAAAAAAAATTGGTTTTGATAAATGAGTTGGAGGATTGATTTTATATCATGTTTTAATGGGTTTGAAATCATTATGGTTAAAGGAGTTTGGTTTTTTAAAAGTATGTTGGATTATTTTAAAAGAGTTTTTGAAAAAAAAAAAAAAGGTTTGATTTTAGAAGCTTGTTGAATTAAATACAAAAGGAGTATTTGAAAAGTTTGATTTTATTTAAAGAGGAATTAAAGAGGATTTTATTAAAAAGCTTTACAAGCATAATTATATATTAATCCCACCATGCGGATTCATTGAAAACTATGGACTTTGTATGACCTAGTCTTTCCTCAAAAATAGCCTTAAAATAGTAGGAGACTAGCTTGAGGGGTGTGCACACTTAGAGAGGAGATTGAGTTTTCAAAACTAAATGATTTTACTAATCATTATTATTGAGTTATTGGAGTTGTTTAGAGAATTGGTTTTCAAAAAGAGGATTTGGTTTTCAAAAGAGGAATTGGTTTCATAAATCGTTTTATCGAATTATTGAATTATTGAAATTGGTTTTGAATCATGAGTTTTGGAATTATATTATTGGAATTGGTTTTAAAAGCATGTTTGCAAATAAATTGAATTTACTTATCTTGCACTTATCATACTTAGCATATTTTGCTAATCCGTATTTCCTATTTGTTTTGGTTCGCCCTGTTTACCGTAATTGTAAGCAGTGTTAGACTGATTTCAGGTGGAGTCAATAATTGAGCATATGGGAGTCCCGGGAATGTTCTTCACCTAGAATTAGGTTGTTGGTCTTTGTTTAATTATGAGTACTCATGACAATGGTTTTTATTTATAGTTATTATTAATAAAGAAAGAGTTTGAGTTTCCGCTGCAAAGTATTGGTTTTTGGTTAGTAGTTTGAGTAGCCTTGCGTAATCACGCGGCGGTAATACGCCTAAGTCTATCTCTATGGTATAATTATACGTATTATACTGGTATTTCCGTAGAGGGAGATTTGGGGGTGTTACAATAACTATAAGGTTATCACAACATTTCTAGTCATAAACCCAAATCTAATGTACATGGACTATAAAACTCTTTTAAAAATAATACTTTAATATAAAATTATAGCTTTGAAATAGGTATTTATATTTTAGAAAACTAACCATGAAGAAAATAAAGGAATAGGATTAAAGAGAATTAGATTTGCGTTGGAAAGAATAGTCAGAACTTGTAGAGGCCATAACTCCTTCAATATAACTACGAATTGGGTGATTTTTCAGCCTAACCTCAAGGATTTTTCGAGAGGAACAATTTTTTGTGAAATAAAAAAACCCCAAAACTGATCAAAATTGCCCGATCAAATGCATACAGGCTGATTATGTATGAAAAGAGTAGAAAGAAAAGTATGAAAAGGTTTAGAGAAAAAAAGAAGAATAAGAGAGAAGAAGATAATTGAATTTTGGTGTGAAGAATATGAGAGGTATGAGGGGGTATTTATAGGCTCATGAATGAAATAATTAAGGTAAGATCTTGTAGGAAGAATTATGGTAAATTTAGTTTAATGAATTACTTGGAAAAGAGAGTTTAAGAATTAAGGAAGGTTTAGTTTATGGTGATTAAGAAATAAAAAATTAAGGTAAGTAGCTTGATCATGAAATGGAAGATAGCAAGTAAGCTTGCTTGGAGAATAATCAAAGAAGATTTAAGGCAAATAAATTTCATGATAAAATCTTTGTGAGATGGGAAAAAGGAATTAAGGAAATAAAGGAATTTAAGGAAGATACTTAAAATACAAAACTACTAAAATAATTAACCCAAAATTATCATGAAGTGGCCGAAAATATTGAGTCTTGCTAAGCTCATATTTTCGGACCTCATAGATAGATTTTAAGGATTAAAAATGATTGTGTAAATAATATATTTTGTAGAAAATAATTAATTAGAAAATACCAACTTAAACTAACTAATTAACCAAGAAAAATCAGATTTTCTACACTTAGAAAATCCGAAATTACTTGCTAATTAAATAGGATTTTCGGCCCTTTTAAAATACAATTTGGAAGTAAAATTTTGTTTAATTAAAATATCTGAAATATATATAATTTGATTTTTATTAAAATAATAAATGGATAATAAATCTTATCCAAAATCCAAAATGATATTTAAAGTGTTGTTGGCACCAATATTCAAATATCATTTTGGCTCCAAAATTCAAATAGTAAAATAAATTACTAAAATACCCTTTTTAGAAAATACTAATTAATTAGAAAATACGTCTAAAAAATACGAGGTATTACAAGGAATATCTGGAATCTAATATTAAAGTATAAACTAATTCATAATTAGTAGTAACTTATTCAAGGTAGAGATTTTCTTACATAGAGTCATGTCATCAATCCACAACTAATTAATTCTAAAAAAATTAAGTTAAAAATAAAACATATTCAATAGATCTTTTTAAAACGTCCAAAATAATATATGGACTAACGTTATAAAACGAAAGGGGTATAAATCACCAAAATTAGCCAAAATGTTTTAGTGTTTTACTACCAAAATTAGTCAAAAGGTTGTAAAATACGAGTAAAATAAAAGAAAATGTTTTACTCTATATTTTGATTTTCATTTAAGAGTGCAGCGCAAGAAAGCGGTAAATCAGTGTTCATCAATCTTTCTACTCTCAGTACCTCTCTCTCGATTTCATCGCTTCCCTCTCACTAATAAGGTAAGTTTGTTTTTTTGATAGTATATCAACTTTTAATTCTCTAAGATTTTCGAATTTCTAATTCAAAATGTAATTTTCCAATCTTTCGATTGTTTTGTTCCATATATTTCATGTATTCAATCCCGCAATTCGATGCTTTGATGATTAAATAATTCTTAAGGTTGCTTAGAAATTGTGTTTTTTATTTTGCTTAGTTCGATTCTCGCAGGTTAGGGGGTTTCAATACACTGTTTTTGATCCAGAAATTATCCCCAAATTAGGGCTTTTGCTTAGTGTTCTGTTGATTACTTTAAATTTTTGTCTGGGGTTGTTTGAATTTGAGCACAAATTAAACTATTTTTAATTAAAAATTAGGGTTTAATGTGTGTGCAAAATCTGGTTTTGAAGTGACTATTATATAAAATATAGCCTCCTGAGTTTTTATAACAGCTGAAGTTGGAAAGGGAAAAAGAAAAATACCCAGCTTACTGTTTCGAGCTTAAGCCTTTCGAATGTAGGGTTCGATTAGCTTATATTGTGATACAGATGGTTGAGGACTTGAGGAAGGAGGGGTTAGATTTTTGGTATCTGTTTAATCTTATATCTTATATATGAGCTACCAAGATCATTTACTATTTTGTAGATTCTTTATTGGATGGAAGAATGTTATTATTGTCGTGATTTGGCGTTTTTTATGGATGGTATAGCTTTATATTGAATTCATGATAACTTTACGCTGTGGTGGGCTATTTGTGGAGAGTATTCTTCGTCAAGAGGGGGTGATGAAGAAGTTAATTGGGGATTATTTTGCATCAGATTTGTTTGTTTAGTTGATAGCATGTTCTGATTGATTTGAGTAGTTGTAAATTGGTCTTTGATGGTTGGTGCTTGGAGTTGAAAAAAGGATGAATGAAAGATTTTATGAGGACGAGTTTGGGAGTAGCAGAGCTTGTCAATATATATGGCATTGTACCAAACTTAATTGGAATTTGGGTGTTAATTATACGTATTGCATAATTGAATACAACTTCTATGCCCTAACTGTACTTATTGTTTGATCATATTAGACGTTAAATTAGATTAAAGTCAAAACATTTCGCAACTTTGAATACAAATATTGACATTGAATGGAATATGGATTAATAGCTAACTATTGACATTGAATGGAATTTTAGATTAAGGTTGTTATATTTGTAAAACTTTTGAACGTTTGCACTGATCCCCCCTTTCATCTTGGGTTCAGATAGTTGATTTCACCTAATCAACATGTTTCTCACCAGGTAAAATCAATCTTTGTCTACAAATCTATTTTTGAATGGTTAAAAATTACCAACTATATGCCTTGAACAATTTCTATGATAAGACTTATGCTAACACTTTTCTGTTGCATGCTTTGAATTAAGGACTGAGTATGACAGAGGAGTCAATACATTCTCACCAGAAGGTCGGTTGTTTCAGGTTGAGTATGCTATTGAGGCTATCAAGGTATACTGTTCATTTTTACAGCTTTCGTGCTATGTGTGATAGATATTTTATTTTACTGTTTTTTTTTTTTGGTGTGTGTGTGGGTGGGTGTGTGTGTGTGTGTGTGGGGGGGGGGGGGGGGGGGGTGGTTATAGACGATTTTAAGGGCTAACTTGGAAACTCCATTGTCTTGCCAAAATCCAGCTGGGTTCTACTGCGATTGGGATAAAGACCAAGGAAGGTGTTGTGCTTGTTGTGGAAAAACGTATCACATCTCCATTGCTGGTATCTATTCCTTCTGAAATTAGCACCTCTTCCTTTTCTAGCTGTCTGAATTTTGCAAAAAATGGTCAACTTTGTTCTTTTTTCATTTGATAGCTAGTCCCTTGCACTGCTTTAATTTCTTAATAATTTAGACATTTGGTCAACTGATATTTTAATGTGTGAGTTTCATTATTAAAAACATTTTAAGGCTGGCCTTTAGCCTTCTGATTCTGGTAGCTAGTCGAGCAACCTTATCTTATGGTCCCATTAATTTTTGTCCTGTTTCAAATTTGCAAGGAAACTGCATTTGTTCTTATGATTTCTGCATCACATGTAGAGTAAAGAATCTCAACTTGACTCTTTTGAAAACTTTTCTTGGCTCATGAAAAAGCAAAGTGTATGCTGATGCTAAATTTCATCAACCGTTTGAGGCAGAATCACCTAGTGTAGTTGTAAACTTCACACATAATCTATTCAGTATTTTTGCATGGTACTCAAACAATTACCTCAAATTTTTGTTTCTTCTTTCTCTTAGGAGCCTAGCAGTGTAGAAAAAATCATGGAAATTGACGACCATATAGGATGTGCCATGAGTGGATTGATTGCTGATGCTCGCACACTTGTTGAGCATGCACGAGTGGAGACCCAGGTACTTTTGAAGCATCATGTTGTTACTATAATTTGGCTTTGCATATTAGTGTTGCATGGGGTGACTGATTTCCTTATTTCTGGTTGTTTTTGGTGTC
Organism: Chenopodium berlandieri; assembly: GCA_034703905.1. Lineage (NCBI taxonomy): Eukaryota > Viridiplantae > Streptophyta > Magnoliopsida > Caryophyllales > Amaranthaceae > Chenopodium > Chenopodium berlandieri. Next base: position 9,373,987 of record CM068281.1, read on the forward strand.
AACTCAATATGCAACAGAATCATAGGTTCTCTTACGGTGAACCAATGACTGTTGAGTCAACTACACAGGCTTTATGTGATTTAGCTCTTCGTTTTGGGGAAGGAGACGAAGAGTCGATGGTAAGTCATTTGGTTGGAATTCCCAATTGCTGTTCATTCCTCTTGTTTATTCTTTTTAAAGGAGACTCTATTTTCTGTAAGTAAAATCAGCGGGAGGATCTAGTTCAAAACATGCAAAACTCTATGTTTACATGAAACCTATGTTTTCCTTGCTGTATAGTGCAGATAGCTCCCGCCCTCTCGTAGTGGTTTGGTTTTTTAAGTTTTCATATCAAGAGTTGAGTTTTCAACTACCTAAATATTTAATGGTCACTCATCTGTTTCTAATGGATTGTGTGTTTGTGCAGTCTCGTCCTTTTGGTGTATCTCTCCTCATTGCAGGTCATGATGAAAATGGACCAAGCTTGTAAGTCAAAATTTGTTGAAATTTAATGAGCTCCAACCTTTTCCTAAATGCCAGTTTTATAGAACTTCACTTTGCCTATAGTTCTGGTGGCTTTAGGGGGTTGTCTATCTGGATCTTAAACATATTGCTCATCTCTGTATGTAGGTATCACACAGATCCTTCTGGTACATTCTGGCAATGCAGTGCAAAGGCTATTGGTTCTGGTTCTGAAGGTGCAGATAGTTCCTTGCAGGAGCAATATCGAAAGGTATATTTTACTGTTTATATGTACGCCAGATTTGATTATTTTGATCCTTTGTCTCCAGTATTGAATATTCACAGAACATGATATACATTTCCAAATTCGTTGAAGAGAAAAATGTGACTATAATTATGAAGAATTTTGAAGTTACAAGAAGGCATCATCCTGTAAATCTGTAAGATCACTAAAAAAGCCTGAACAAAAGTGTAGAAAACGAGAGAATCTTGTAAGTATGATCAGAAGAATTTTTGTTTGAAATTCTCTCCTTTCTTTCAGTTCACAGATCCACCAGAAAAGCCATGCCACTGTAAAACCTTCCAATCCTTTTCCCTGTCAGGATTGACTTATGAGAAATGCCAAGGCTTGAGCTGGGAGTCACTTTGTTTCGAGTGACTTTTGGGAACTTTACGCCACCGAAGGTTGGTTGATTGGGAAGCTGTATAGCAAGGAAGGGAATTAAAGCAGCAAAGAGTAGAAGACTTGTAGAGTGTAGAAAAAGCTCTTCTTGCCTAAATGCTTCTTCTCACTATTGAGCTTCTACTTACTTAACTACAGGAAAAAAAAAATAAGGGGCTTTGAATCACTCTTATGTCAAAGGGTATGTGATTCCTTAGGGATCTACTAAGTTACTTCTCCTCCTTTAATGTGTGATCAGAAGTCCTTTTTTAAGAACTAATGATTCCTCCTTCCTGGGTTGGCATACTAGGTCTTGAGTGGCATCAAAAGGAGCAAGGCAAACCACCCCTTTCTACGCTATTCCATATTCAGTACATCTAATTTGGAATAATTAATCTTCTGTGGCCACAAAACCCTTATAAAAGCTAGGCAAGCATTTCTCGAAGGAACTTCCTCCCCTTTACCTTTCCACAACATAATTAGGTAACTGCAAATGCGCCATAGTAGAAAATTAATAAGCAGACTGAACCATTGTTATTATAAAAACAATTGATCCATGGAAAAGGTGCTGTCTCAGAATGCAGCTAGAGAATAGAGATGGTTGTTCATAACCGAACATTATTTAGGCCACATTCCCTGATGATTGTCATCAGTGTTGAGCCTACCCATACTGGCTGTCCTAAGTCCTTAACCTTCTTCCGTGCCTTGGCTTTCAAGGTAAAATAGGCTAAAGGAAATGGAAAAGTATGGGCAGATTTTTGTAAATCATATAGAAAGATATACTCAGTAAGCTGAGGACTTCCACTCTTAACGCCCTGATACCCAGAGAATGAGAAAACGATGTCTTGTTTTTAAATAACTCTGTTCACATTAGTGTTAATGATTTTGATTATTCTTTATGTCTCAATCTTACATAGCTTAAAAAACATGCCTCTGCTTCCCATTGCAGGATTTAACTTTTGAAGAAGCTGAGACTATAGCGCTTTCCATCTTGAAGCAGGTTATGGAGGAAAAGGTAGTGCTATTTTCCTGATCAATATTTTGTTTGAGTTGTGGCAAGTGCATATATTTAGTGTTCCAATCTTTTTTTCCCCCCCTTGTTAGGTGACTCCAAACAATGTCGACATTGCAAAGGTCTCCCCAACCTACCACTTGTATTCTCCATCTGAAGTGGAGGCTGTCATCGGTCGCCTTTAAGTTGTACTCTGCCAGAAGCTGCTGTGCCTGTCTTCAGTCCTGATTTCTCTCTTGATGCTTTGGTTCTCTCTGGTTAATGAATATTGCCTGAAACCATTTTGGGTTGTTGTTTGAATGTACCTAATCAATTTGAGGTTCAAAGCTGTTCTTGTGTGCCCGAAATTTTGAGGAACTCAAACCTTACAGAAACTGAGACAGGAACGTAGATTATAGGATCCTAGAATTACTGAGACAGGAACGTAGATTATAGGGTCAAACTAATTGCAACTTTGTAAGTCAAGATTCTATCCATTGCTCGTCATCAGCAGGTTTCAAATTGATGATTGTTTCTTTTCAAAAGCTGAGATGGATTTTTTGTTGCATCTTAACATTGCTCAAGGAATACTCTATTAGTATTTTAAAATTTTTTCTTTGACAACGGCTTAATTTGCATTAGTTAAAAACAAAGTAAACCAGTAGAACTTAGAATACTAGCTTTTGCAAACCAAATTAAAACAAACAATATAGCTGGTAATTTGCTTTCATCGGAGGCCCTAATTTTTGGATGAAATCTTAAATGACAACAACGAAACTTTTTAAAACAGGCAATGGCGAAAAATTATGGCTAAATTAAGAATCTTATATGATGAATTATCTAAATGACCTAAAGTTAGATTTTTTTTACTCCAGATTTTTGGCTCATTTCAACAATTTGAATCACATATTTAGTGGTTTGGTATCCTTTTGGTAGGGCATTCAGCCATTCATCATAAAACTATGTTTTTGATCCATAGACTAGTAAACGGCTAAATTCACACTCTATATCTCAACCTCACTTACTCCGTATCAAACTTTAAGCCCAATATTGTTGTTCCTAGTTATGGAGTATTACCTTTTACTCTTGTGGTAAATTCTCAATCACTACGTTTAGTATTACACTTTTGTTTATTTTTTTTAGGGATTTCTAACCTAAATTTTTACCAAAAACAATTACGAAGTAAATAAAAAGCAATGTGTTTTTTGTGTGGCTGGCTACACCGTGTAGTCGGTTGACACACACCAAAACACTAACCGAGTAATCCTTATTGACTGAGTAACCTCTGACCGATCAAGTAACCTCTGACTGAGTAACCCCTGACCAGATAACCCTTAACCGAGTAACCCTTGAGGCCTTAACCGACCGAGTAACCTCTGCCCGACCGAATAAACCCAGAATAAGTAAACCCGTACGATATGAAACTTTATGAAAACCTTTTTATTCATTTAAAAAAAAAAAAAAAAAAAAAACTCGAAACTTGGAACAAATATGAATAATAGACCTTTCTAGAGAAGTCAGGGAGAAACTTGAGGAAGAGTCCACCCAGAAAATCACCTTTCGAGGGAAGAAGAAGAACGAAGGTGAAATAATGGGAATAGTAAAGAGCTGCTTCTCATTCATGGTGGGCACTGTTTGCGGCGTTCATATCGCCCAGAATTATAAAGTTCCTGATGTTCAAAAGCTCGCTTCAACCGCCTTGTTCATGGGTCGTCTCATCGAGCAAAATTATCGCAAGCCCAAGAAATCTGACGAAGATTAATCAATTTTTCTGGAATCATTCAATTCTAACAGGTTTTAAATTCTCTTATTAGGGTTTAATATGATTTTTATTGCTTAATATGATTTTTGTGGGTAGTTGTAGTATAGTATATGCAACACTGGGCGATTTAGCTGAATTTTTGAGGTGGGTTATACTTGGATTTTTGTGGGAAGTGTCGAATATTAACTACTATTCGAGTATGTAAATTTTGTTACTGATAAAGTTGAAGAAAGTTTTGTTCTTGACAAGTTTTTGAATTTAAAGGTTTCTTTTAATGATGAAATTGTTGATGGTATATTGAATGAATTATGATATTGTATGTGATTGTACACCAATTTCATAGAATTGCGAAGTTGATATTCTAGGGATTTGATATTTTTCATTTTTTTTCATAAAACTTGGGCTGGCGTAAGCCTGAGGCTATAGTTTGTGTTTAATCATACATACTGTCTGATTTTTTTTTTTTGTATCGTCTCGAAGTCATTGTATATTGTCTGAAAGGATGTTTCAAATTTTCCACCTGGTTTCCTTTCCTTGTACAGTACTGATCAAAGATGATGTGCAATTGAAATAGGAACAATGAAACTTTCTTATATTGCTGCTGTTGTTAGGCAATGTTGGGTGCATATAGATGCAACCATCAGCGTAATACCAATCAGCATTTCTGGTTTTTGAGTGCACTTTGGTATTTGGTTTTAGAGTGCAGTATGCACTGCATATTAAGGGCAAATTGTGGGAATGTGGGATGTATTCTTAAGTTTCTTGTGAATCATTAGAATGACTTATAGCGGAAGCTTGGATGGTGGATCATATTGTCAAACTTGATTTGTTATTAGATTTAAATCTATCAGTAAGATTCAGCAGCTTGAACTCCCTTCTCTCTTTTCTACCAGCCTTCTTCACTCTCATAAGAAACTGTATCTTCCTTGAAGTTGCAAAAGGCTTTGAAGGCCATAACTTCTTCCCAATGAGTATTAAATTTTACTTCTGAAACTTGTTCTTAAGGTTGTTGGGGCTACATGGCTACAAATCCTGTGTTTTTGCCTTTGAATTTTATCTACTTTATTGGCTTCTTGTAGGTCATGTTATGATGCCAATAATGAGTGGCAGAGTGGTGCAGAAATTGTAGATGCCTTCTTTGTTACTATCCTTAGAATCTGCTTGCTAGGTATACTGTCTTGTCGTTGTAGGATTGATTGATCAGAACTCTTTTTTGATCCTTAAATTGCCTTAGTTGAAGAAACTCGGCTATGAACTGCTTTGACAAGTCTGTATGATATAAGTTAGGCCTAATTGGCTTTTGCTTATGGTTAAGATAGGCTTAATCCAAGGTTTGGATGATGTATACAACTAGGGCTTGCCCACCCATGAACATGTCCTGCTGAGTGCTGACTCTGAGCCTGACAAACTATGTGAGGTATCAGGGTGTAAGACTTGAAATTAAATCTTTCGGAGAACTAATTAAAAGAAGATTAACATGTATGCTGAGCTATCCGGTGCTAGTTGAATGTACAAGCAAGTTTATTGTGAATCATTGGGATGAGTTATTGGAAGCTTTATAGTGCATTCTAACTACTACTGAATCATAAATTTCTATCAAACAGATTAAGCAGGGAGAGGGCCTAGAACTTTCCTATACTTGATCTTTACCTTGCGAGCTATTCCAGCTACCTTTGGAGTTGCTCGAGGCTTTTGATGAAACCCACCCCTTCTTAAGCAGTGATTAGTTTCACGACTGCCTTTTTTGCCTGTCTTGCTTTTACTTTGGTGTTGTGTATCTGTTTGGTCTGAAACATCTGTGCATGACTAGTTCTTTTCCTCACATCGGAAGTTGAGTTGTCATAATGTGTTGCAAATTTGTGATTAGTGTATGCAGATTCCTTTTGCTCTTAACCTGTAGTATCTTAGGATTTCATTTCGACCTCTTTTCTCAACTGTCCAACAAAAAATTTGGAACTATTACTAGAAAGCTGATTATGGATTGCTTTGGTTAATTTAATGCATGAAAACCTCATATGTCATCCTGCATTATATAGGATCTGACCAGTGTTGCCTCGAATATGCTATGGCTGATTGGCTTTTGCTTATGATCGAGATATACATTGTATTATTGGATTTTTTTTTTTAATGTACATTGTATGTTTGGATGGTGAATCCTATATACCTGTAGATATTAGGCAATCAGCCTCTTTTTCGCTGTGTAATCACTTCACTATGTCACTCTTCTGTTCATGGAGTTTCTGGATCTTCAGAAACAATTTCTTCGGTCCAACCCAAGTTTAGCTGGATTCTCATTGTAGTGTTAGCCTACAATCTTGGGAAACCCTACTTACCAGGGAAATAGGGCACAATAAAAAAATATACTCTAAAAGATATTGCACAGAAGTTATAATTAACTTTTTATTAATAAAATTACATACTCTGTAGAAATCAATAAATGTTCAAATTTCTAACCTTAAGTTTGTCCACAAAATTACTATTTCATCAAGTTGAAACTGATGTTTCCCTTGAAAAAAAATCAAAAGTTGTAACTGATGTTAGTCAGTACTCGGCCAACTTCTGTATGATAGCCAGCACCTCGCTTCGCATATTCACCTCCACAGAATCGTCAACTTGCTTCTGTATTGCTGAAATCATGTCACCCTTTTGATTTGAGCACCACCTACAGATTTCTCTGGCAATGACTAACACATATAGACCGCAATCATATCCGTTTGATTGCTGATGGGTCTTGCATTCCATGTACTTGGGTAAAACTGTAGGTTCGGTAGCAGCAACTGATTCAGATTTCGCCTCTTCAACAGGTTTGGATAATTCAGACTGCACACGTTTCTTCTTCTTGTTCTTCTGTTTCTTTAATGAAGTTGATGAGATTTGCGCCCTTGAAACTTCACTTCCACCCGGTCCCATGTATTCCTTGACGGCATCATACAGCTTCATGGCATGAAAGCTATTCAATTCCTGCATGCTGTCATAATGCATAAACAAATTCTTCATCCTGTCATGCACCAGGGTGCTCCAATGACTCCCACCAGATTCATCGTTGTCATTAACAGCGAAAAGACAGATTAGAGGAATTCGCGAAATCTTCAATGAATTTATCATCCTCGCAGTCTGCTACAGACAGATGCACTCCGGTTTGACGAACAGGATATCATCAGTTTTGCTGAAAGAGCAAAGATAACTGAAGTAGAATGCAATGATTTGGTCATTGAGGAAACACGGTCCTCGTAATGTGTCATTGTACTTCAACACTACTTTGTCTTCCGTGTCTGGTTTTCACAATGCAACGGATTATAGTTAAAGATTAATCCCTGGATCAAAGGATTTCGAAGCGCGAAAGCAAGACGAGGAAAGGGTTATGTATTCAATAGAAATTAATCAGTATTCGTCTGTTTGGATTGTACAATCTCTTACGGAGTATATATAACTCTAATTGCCTTGCGCCCTACTCCAAGTTTCTAACACAGAAAAGCATTTTAAAACCATTTTTTTTTTTTTTTTTTTTTGAGGTAAAATAAGGAAATACAGAATTATTAAATAGAAATACTCTTGGTTTCAAAAAAAAAAAAAAAAAACTTAGTAGAAATACTCCTACCTTTGATTCTAAATTAGAGGCCCAAAACACGTATAGTAAGTCCAAAAACAATAAGTACTTTTTTTTTTGAAGAAAAAAACAATAATTTTTTTTTTTTTTTTGAAAGCAAAAAAAAAAACAATAATTATTTTGTTTAACTTTACTTTCAAAACTACTCCGTATTTGTTTTTATGAGTTTATGATGTCATTTATGCTTATACGCTATTTTCAGATTAACTTACAACAAAAAGATTACAAGAGTAATTTGTTTAGGGTAAAAATACCCCATCACGTGGCCCAACCCCAATGTGACACATGGCCCAATAAAAAAGACAACACGTGTCCCAATAGGAAGATGATATGTGGCAGCACAAGAGCACCTAAATAGAAAGAAGGCCTCCATTACATCAGGAGGCCCAATTCCAGCGAAAAGCGCCAAAACGACGCCCCCAAAGGACACGTGTCCTCACTTGATTGTGCTCCCTATTTCAGGGCACCAAACCCTAGAATGCATACTTTCCCACCCCTATAAATACCCCAATCATTAATGATGGGAGGGATAGTTTGAGAATATCATAAAAAGACATACTTTAGACACCTGATTGTGTCTCCCCAAAAACAAAACCCAGAGATGAGTATCTTTCACGTCTTTGATTAACGAGTTCGGTGAAGAGTTGAAAAGTCTTGTGAAATTCCCATATGCCTTAACCGTGTCCCTAACCTTACTTAAAATGTTTTAGACCAAAATCATTCATTTTGTGCCCAAAAATTTAAAATCAATCATTTCGTGTCCTTAAAATCATTCATTTCGTGTCCAATTCATAAAAACGTCCAAACAAGATTATTTTAGTCCATAATCCTGGTCCAATTATTGTTTAGATGGATGGGGCTTGAAAAGAGTTTTCCAACGATATATTATAAGTCCAAATCCGACTTAAAACGAGTAAGTTATGGCCAAAATACTAAACCAAGCCCAAACCGGACATAAGTCCACCTTACCTACGACCCAATGATCATGTGGAGGGTCCAATACCTCATTCCCAATCCTAAGCCGAATAGGATTTATTACAAGCTTCTAAAATCCTCTAGATAGTTCTAATTTATCCTTTCCCCAAAAGATAAAGATTAAAGAATTTGATATTGAATACAACATCTCTTTTTTGATAATCCTAATCCCGGTCAAAATAGAATATGTAAGGATATTTGGTTAACCTACTCTGATTGGAAATTAAACTCTGTACGGATTCTAATCTTTAGAAAACCATCGCCAAACGACAGGACCATCGCGCTATGATAGCCCCATCGCGCCGCGATGCTCCTATCGCCATGCGATGGAACTTGTTTTATTTAGTTCCAAATTCTGACTTTTTTTTTTATCCTTCAATTCTCTTTTCCCCTATAAATAGAGGTCGTATCACCCCATTTTCAATCACCAATGATCATCATCAATACCCTTTCTAATATTCTCTCTCGATTTCATATTCTTAGCCTAGCCTAAACACATCCTTGATACTTTCCCCAATCAAACACCATACCTCCTTTGCAAAATTCGAATACTCCTTGCCCTTCTCGACATTAGGGGTGAGCACGGATCGGATATCCGATCCGGAATTGGATTACGGATCGGATATCCGAATTCGAAAAATCAGATATTTGATATCCGTATCCGAACCGAAATTTTCGGATCGGATAGTTCGGATATCCAATATCCGACCCATCTAATAATATGGGTTTTTTTTTACACTTTAACAATTTTAAAAAAAATATATATACATAATTTATTTTTACACTCAAATTACAGCTTGAAATCAAACCTCGCAACTTGCTATCAAAGTATCAATCATACACCATAATTTTATCAAATAATTCAGTAAACCCCCAAAATTAAAGAAACTGACTGGAGAAGAGGGATTCAACAACCAAAAAAAAAAAAAAAAAAAGGTTTCAAATCAAACCCATTGAAATTCAAACCATTAGTTAGATACGAAATTTTCATTAATAAGCATAAAAGAGAAGATAAGGGGGTTAATTATACAAATCAGATTATTGACCAATTCTAACAACAAAAATTGACGAATTAAATTAACAAAAAAAATGAGTGAACAGACGTCTAGACGAGATATATTACAGACATTGGCATGAAATTAATCGAGCAATGATGAAAAGTTTCATTGATGGTAGAATAGATTAGGACAATGAGCCAAACCCTTATCCTGGAACAAGCATCGACCACCATTGTTGGAGCTCGAGATGAGATCGAGAAAAGGATGGGTGATATGAGAAGTCATCATGAACAACTTGCCATTTTCAGAGGAGAGAGAAAGCTCAGAAATTGCCGATAATGGAGGCCTACAAACAGAAGACGAAGAGGGAGATGAGGAGATCTGAGATGAGAGAGGAGGGAGGAGGGAGATCTGAGATGAGAGAGCCAGAGAGAAGGGAGTCAGGGAGGAGGGAGAAAATAGAGGAGAAAGATAAAAAGGCGGATGCATTATGGGTTTAGGGTTATCCGAATTCCGGATTTTTTGTAAAAAATTTATTTATTTATTTTTTTTTTGGTAAAAAAAGTGTTTTTTTTTTCGGATTTCGGATCGGATATCCGACTTATTTTCGGATATTCGGATATCCGAAATTGAAATTTTCGATATCCGATATCCGAAATTTTCGGATCGGATATCCGATCCGAAAATGTTTTCGGATCGGTTATCCTAAATTTTCGGATCGGATGCGGATCGGAATTTCGGAATTTCGGATTATCAGATAGTTTTGCTCAGCCCTACTCGACATTGCCTTTGACCTCGACCTCGACGTGAAAGGTTAATAGTTCTGAGGGTTTGGTCTCAAATCTATATTTCAATTCATATTTGATTTATTTACTTTATTGATATAATCTTTCTTGAAGTTACTAACGTGTGTATTGTTTTAATAGCAAGAAGGGAGGAACATCAACGAAAGTAATCCAATTACTTAATCCTTGATTTTGGAGTAAAAATCATGTTTACAATATTATTTTAATTCTTAGTATCATGTTAGGATGTTTTTATGATTTCTAGTATCATTTTAGGTTTTTTTTTATGATTTCTAGTATCATGTTTAGGTTAAAGCTTTGATCTTGATTATTAGTGACATGCTAGGATTTTTTATTAATCCGTTTACTATCATGCCTAGGATCTTACTTGTAGACACCTACTTGCAGAAACCTGATTGTGTCTCCCCAAAAACCAAACCCGATGATGATTACCTTTCACGTCTTTGATTATCGAGTTAGGTGAAGAGTTGAAGAGTCTCGTGAAGTTCCCTTTAGACTTAACCATTTATGTTTTTCGTGCCCTCAAAGCCAAAATCATTCATTTCGTGTCCTCTTTATTAAAACGTCCAAACCAGTTTGTTTTGGTTCATAATCTTGGTCCAATTATTTTTTAGTTGGATGGGGCTTGAAAAGAGCTTTCCAACGATATATTATAATCCAAATCCGACTTACAATGAAGAAGTTATGGCCAAAATACTAAACCGAGCCCGAACCGAGCCTTACTAGTGATCCGATGACCATGTGGAGGTCCATTAACCTTAACTTTATTCCTTAACCAATTAGGATTTGTTACAATCTTCTAGATTCCTCTAGAAGGTTGTTTTCGATCCCTTAGGATTTATTATTAGCTTCTAGAATTCTCTAAAGGGTTCTAATTTATCCTGTTTTGAAAAGATAAAGATTTAAGAGTTTTACATCGAATAAAACATCTGTTTTTAATAATCCAAATCCCAGTCAAAATAAAATACGTATGGATATTCGGTTAACCCAAGATTGGTAATAGTATTTCGTACGGATTTAGTTTTCCAAAAACCATCGCTGAGCGACAGCACCATCGCGCCGTGACAAGGCTGTCGAGCCGCAATGGAATCTGTTTTACTTTGGTTTGAATTTTGATTCTTTTTCTAACCCTTCGACCCTCTTTTTTCCCAATAAATAGAGGTCGTATCACCCCCTTTTCAATCACCAACAATCATCATCTAATCCTCTCTCTAAGCTAAAAGCTTTTCTCTCTCTCTCTCTTCTTTCTTCATGTTTCTAGTCTTAGCCTAAACATCTCCCAAACACTCATCTTTGATACTTTTCCCTAATCAAACACCATACCTTCTTCACGCACTTTGAATACTCCAAGCCAATCTCGAAGTTGCCTTCGACCTTGACGTGAAAGGTTAATAGTTCTAAGGGTTTGGTCCCAAATATTTATTTCAATTCTTATTTGATTTATTTAATTTAATCTTTGTTGAAGCTACTAACGTGTGTATTGTTTTGATAAAAAGAAGTACGAGACATTAAAGTGAGTAATTTGATCTCCCTAATATTTATTCTTTTGAGAGAAATCATGTTAGGATATTGATATTAATTCCTAGTATCATGTTAGGATGTTGATTTAAATTCCTAGTACATGTTTAGGGTGTTAATTAATATTTCTAATATCATGCTTTCTAGTATCATGTTTAGGCTAAAGCTTTGATCTTTATTATTAGTGACATGCTAGGGTTTGTTATTAATCCGTTTAGTATCATGCCTAGGATCTTGCTATTAATCATGTATTGATGATGATATTATTATGATGATAATTGTTGTGTTAATTATATGTTGCTTGATTATTCATGATTTATTATTATTGCTTGATCATGCCCCTTCTTGCAGGTTTAAAGGGAATTTGTACTTGAAATCACGCCTAATAAGATAATTATAATTTGTTTTAGGTTAATATGATTTTAATTCAAGTGACCGCCAATAATAGATTTATTTGTGCATTAATAATCAACCAACGTAGATTAAACAGGTTTAGGGCTAATTTGTTGTATGTATGTTGATCGAAAAGCGCACATGAATATCATAAGAATTAAGTAGAGGCCGATTTAGGGCGGGTTTAATCTCTTTTAGGTTGGATTCGTACCATCATCCCCGAATATCCAGTCATGGTTCCGGACCACTATGGAGTTAGCGATCTCCGTGATCGTGAATGGGGTATAACCTTCACACCCGTGAACGGTTTACAAGTTCATAAAACTTATTGGCAACTCTTTTATCTCTAGTTTCCTTCTTTTTGGACGCCACCATGCTTAAAGGCATGATCACAGTGGGGCTCAAAGTTGAGTTTGAAAAATTCCCTACATTATTATTAACGATATTTTGATGATATAATTATAATGATGATGATTGTTGTGTCAATTAATCATATGTTGCTTGATTATTCATGATTTATTGTTATTGCTTGATCACGCCCCTTTTTGCGGGTTTAAAGGGAATTTGTACTTAAAATCACACTTAATAAGATAATTACTAATTTGATTTAAGATTAATATGGTTTTATTTCAAGTGATCTGATCACCAATAATAGATTTGATTGTGCATTAATAATCAACCAACGTAAATTAAATGTGCTTAGGGTTAATTTGATGTATGTATGTTGATCGGAAAGCGCACATGAATATCATAAGAATTAAGTAGAGACCGATTTAGGGCGGGTTCAATCTCTTTTAGGTTGGATTCGTATCATCATCCCCGAACATCCAGCCATGGTTCCGGACAACTATGGAGTTAGCAATCTCCGTGATTGTGAATGGGGTGTAACCTTCGCACCCGTGAACGGTTTACAAGTTCCTAAAACTTGTTGGCGACTCTTCTATCTTTAGCTCCTTTCCCTTGGAGCGCCGCCATGCCTAAAAGCATAAACACAGTGGGGCTCAAAAGGTTGAGTTTTAAAATTCCCTACACATACCAAGTGCTCTAACTTCTCTCTATTTTCTCTCTCTAAACTCCTTCGTTTTCCGGTTACTAACTTGACCGTCGGAAGCGAATATTCCGATACTGGAATATTCGTTCTTTTGCAGGTGTCTGCGGTCGTTCAAGCGTATTGAAAACCTGTATCCTGAGGGATCTTTAAAAATTCCAAAACATAACTGTAAAAAAAAAATGAGATTTTATTTAAAAAAAGTAAACTTAAAGAAACAAATGCTTGATTATGAGACATTTTTCCTTCTCACAAGAAATTTTTAATAATCAGTGATAAACCTATAGGGCTACATGTAGTCTAGTGCTTCTTACAAGAATTTTAATTACTTTGTATAATAATTTTAGGTAATTTAACACTTTATTACTTCGTATATGACAATTTTCTTTCCTACTCGTAGTTTTTTTGTCGCAAATTTTTGTGTGGCAACCATTATAGGTACAATTAGTCACATAGTTAATTAACCTAATGTGTCTTTAATCGCTACTTGATTATGTGTAATCAAGGTGACGAGGTTAGTATCACTATATAATTACTATTATTACAATATGGTTATTTATATAAATATATGTAATTCTGATATCATCACCTTAAATTAGTGGTTAAAAGATTGATTGCTATGATTAATAATCTAAATTGTGGTTCTCTGTCAAAAAACATAAATCTAAATTGTGGTTCACATAACAGATGACGCTCCTAAAGATAAAAAATTCTAATCCCACTAATCTTTAAGTAACCTCAATTAATTTAAAATAAATAAGGTAAACCTAACTCGCATGATGGCACTAGTCTAGACTTTGGAGAATGACTCAAATAATCAATTCCTCAATTTCAAGTGGTCACTTTATTTTAACCACTATTATTGCTTCCTATTTAACCATTTGTAATGCTTGTCTAACTTTTCCTTGTTTCGAATAGACCATTTTGATGAGCCTTTTTTTATTGAATGAAAATGGGAAGCGGATATCGTAGCATCAGTAAATTAGTGGCAATATTTGACAACAATTTTGAAGTAACAATTACCATTTTAAGGAAATCAAAATCTTACGTAAATTGTAAGTCGTTCATATAAGTCTCATCACATATAATAAAGTCTAGAAGTGTTTTATGTTAGTATCAATTAGTAATAGATGAAACATCGTGAGACTTGTATAAACATTGTACCATCTACGTAAGTTTACAAATTAAATTACGACAATCTAATCTTATACAAAAAGTAATTATTACGAGTATTAAATTCTAATTAAATTAAACTTATGGCTCATAATTCACAACCTTCATCTACATTGTTACCTACATCCACCTAAATCCCTTGTTCCAAGTGAACACATACCTTTTATAATAGGTGCTAGAGAACAAGGTGTTTAGTATATTCATACAAGCACTAGATCTTTAAGACTTGCGTATTCAAAATGCATAAGCAAGAGTCAGTCATTCGTCAATCCAAATTTCCAATATTCAAGAATTATAGACTTTATAGTATGATTTAGAATCATTATTAGTGACTAAAGACTATCTTAATCTCTATAATTAGCAATTATAGCAAATTTGTCAAAATATTCGTCAACCACATACTTCAAATCAACATGTACATCACCTTCCCCACTTCATATATGATCAAGATATTTTTTTTTTGTACATACAAATGATTCAATTGCTTTTTTACATTGCGCAAGTTTTTTGGATGTATAAAAAGGCTCAAAAGCCGATAAGATGGATGAGATAACAACCAAAATATTGAATCATTACACTTAAGTGTTCTACCTATTCGTCTCTTGTTTTGACAATGTGTTTCTTATGGTATTTTCTACTCAATTCAACAAGATAAATATAACTTTTTAAACAATTTGAGAATATTTAAAGGTTGATTCCTAACATTATCATCTTGCCCAAGCTTAAATCTTTGCTTTCATACACATCTTTTACAAGATAGTAATCACATTTAATTAATTGATGTTGTTTAGAAAACAAGCAACTATTCTCTTGTATTGTACTAAGCTGGAGTTCCAATCACTATAATGAGCCACTAATACACATTTTCTTAGTCTTGAAAAACACTACAAGCAACAAGGGTTACAACTTACAAGAATTGTCTAATTAGGGGCAAAGGAGATTAGAAAGGGTCGAGGACCATATTGATCCGCGTAATCATTTTTACCAAAATTAACATTAAAAACGATACAAAACAAGCCCTTATTAAATAATAAATACGAGTAGTATGCATTGCAGCAGTGCGAGCCTTGCCACAGTTAATATGAAAAAATTGTACATTTATATGCAATTATGCATAGATTGTCAATAATACATCATCATATCCCCCTTTGAAGGTTCTTGGCGTCACATCCAAATCAATTTCTAATACGTTGAATAATTGCATGATATCACAACTGCTTTTCATATATAGTGGTCCCTCCTCTCAATTCCAGTAACAAAACTTCAATTACTTAAGCAAATACTAATTAAACTAATTAAACCAGTTCCCTCAAAAAAAAAAAAAAAAAAAAAAAAAAAAAAAAAAAAAACCAGTTATTACTTTGTCCATTTCATAATGACAGCATTTGATAGCTACTAAAGCCCACTAAGCATGATTAGTACTCCCTAATTTAATTTAATTTGGGACATGTTCAACAGTAATTAAGCAACCTTGTCCACTAGTTGTAGCCAATGAATTTAGTAGAAGGTTTAATTATAACTCATAGTTTTGACACGGTTTAATATTAAATAAAGTAATCATACAAGTAAAATAATAAAAACTATAGGTTATAATTAAATGCTAGCTTAGTGTGAGTGTATTTTGAGTATATGAACCTTGTACTTTAGTGTGAATAAAAGTAGCAAATATGGCACTTGTTATGTTGGGTGATGAAGACAAGGAGGAAATTTCCTTGCATGCCTAAAATGATTTCAAGATTTCAATTTACATGTGACAATGCTAGAAGAGGAAATTTCCTTTCCTATATGATTTCAACCTTTAATTTCAACTTTCAATTGATTTATGGAGGATCTTGATCCTATCCTTTTATCTATTTGATGTACATTTAGATCGATTTTGAGTTGAATGCTTATGCCATTATAATACCAAGTATAAAGATTGAGAGGGCCGTGGAGGGGTGTTATTCTACCTAAATTCTTTTCTTTTTTTTTCAATACACTCTACAAATTAGCTAGTTTAGTTAACAAAATTGACAAATAATTGTATTGGGTATCAAATATTTGAAAGTCGTGTTTTAGTTCAATAAAGACTGATAGTGTGTATGGAACTATTATATACAAAATTGACGTTCAACTGATCCAGAAATCCCTGGTTTCACAAATACAAAGTACAAGGAATTAGTAGGAAATCCAAGATTGACATATTTTTTTGAGACATAATCACACTTGTCCATGAGAGAAAAATGAATATTGCCTAAACAAACATAATGTCATTGTAGAGTAACATGAATTCCTGCTCTCTCGACCCAAAATAATACTACCTCCGTTTTTATTTAGTTGACACCATTATCTTATCAAGCTTGTCAACGCACTATTTTAACGATTAATATCTCTAATTCTCGACATTGTAAAATTATAAAAAGTGGATATTAATAAAATATACATTGAGACTATTCAAACAAGATTTCACTTGACTATATTTTATCGTAGCTACAATCACAAAAGCTAGTCAAAATGTAGTTTTGTGAATAGTGTAAAAGACAAATGATGTCAACTAAAAAAAACGGAGGAAGTACTTTTTACTTAGTACTCCGTATGTGACAATTTTACTTTGTTTCATATATAATAGGCCATTTTCTAAAATTCTAGTATGTAAAATACAAGTATAAACAAGCTTCAACTTCAAGCAGTGATTACCAAGCATCTGTATTACAACTTCAAACAATCTCAGCTCACACAATGTTATACAGAATAAAAAGAATGGAGTAAAAACTTTGTGCCTCATAAATAAACGATTTTTTTGAATGCCGATTTTTTAGTACAAACATACAAAAACAAAACTTTGTACAAATGTGATAAATATAATTTACAACATGAAGCTTTTCCCTCCATAATTCCAAATATAATTTATGGAAAGGAAAATAAAAATTCACAATTTTTTTTTCTTAGTTTCTGATATCCCAACTAAGGGATTTCTGATCCTTGAACTTGGTAGTCAATCCCCTGTAAATGCCCTCCAATACAGAATATACAGATGAATGTATGTGATCCTTTGCTCCAAGTCTAGTTAGACGTCGAGGGTCTTTGCCATCTCTTCGTTTCATCCTACGAGCTGAGGATATATATGAGCCTAAGTTCATGAACACTCTAAGAATAATCACACAATGAACAAAAAAAATTATCCTGTTTTACGGGATTTTTGTTTATTTTCATACAAGAACATCTGCTCTTGACCCTCTAGGAGATCTGTATCCATCAATTTTTGCTCGTATTTCATCGATCACAAGTTTAGTGAGTAGTAGTCCTGCTATTAAAGCTGCTGTCATTAACATTGTGAAAACTGCATCCCAGCTTATGGCTGAGAAGTAACCTGTAAGCAAAGGTCCAATAGCAGCACCAATTGAGCCTGTACCATCTATAATCGCGGTGACAGTAGCAAGTGCCCTTGAGTTGCCCTTCAGTGATTTATGTGTTCCGAGATCAGCTGACACTGCAGTTGTGATTAAAGCATACGGTCCATTGACAAACATTCCGGCAATGAACATGAGGCCAATATTCATATACACATTGATGAATCCATAGCTTCTGTACATGTAGAGAGCCGGGATGGTAAAATATGTGAAGGAAGCCGCTGTTATTGCCCTGGCATCAAGTTTATCCGATACAAAACCAGCTAAAATTCCACCAACCACACCTCCTAAATCGAAGAAAGTTGACAGGTTTCCTGCTGTCTCGCTAGAAAGGTATTCTCCTCCAATTTCTGCAATGTACATGAAATTTTGTTATGATCCGGAACTTGCAGCATTATATAAAGTATTATGCAGACAAGAAAACTGGCAAGTCACAAATAGCAGCTTAAAATTCAACTCGATCAAAGAAGTAAGTACCTGTATAACTGATGTAAAAGGGAAGCCAATACAGGAAAGTATAAGCAACCAATTTCGCGAAGAACAGGCAAAGAGCATAATTGGCAACTCCAGGAATCTTCCATGCTTCAATGAATCCGACAGCCTTTTCCTCCTCGAGTGTTTCATGTTCAGCAATTGCTTCCAAGGGCATAAAGGGTTCGGCCAAGAAACCTTTCTTAGGAGAATCTGTTTCTTCATCACCCATATGCATCCCTACGGACAAGGGACTAACAGGCAACACGAAAAAAACAACCAAGCCAATGAACCCAATCATAAGACCAGGAACAAACATTGACCATCCCCACCCATACTTCAATAAGGCAGACGCGACCAAAGAACCAGTGATATTGCCAACTGAAGTATGCGCGTTCCAAATGCCCATGATCAAACCCCTGCCACCCTTTCCGAACCAATTTCCAACAATTGCAACAACCGAAGGCCAACCAGTGGATTGGAACACACCAGCAAGCATTTGTACAACCAAATAGTAGTAAAAATTATGAATGTTGAACCAATATCCCATTCCAAATAATGCTGTAAAAAATCCAGTTCCAATCATTCCAATGGTTAAAAACACTCTCAAATTCATTCTATCGCCGAGGTGCCCTGAGAAGAACATTCCTCCAGCATAGACTGCAAGAAAAGCCACATCAAGGTAACCGAGCATAGCCGTGCCATCACTCCCATTAAATGGCTCCCATCCACCATTGTTTGCACCCAATAATGTTACATTTCCATTAGATAAGTTAAGGTAATTTTTCTGCCATGGGTAGGATTTTAAGTCTAATGAAGGCGATGTTGGTGTTTGAGGATCAAGGGCACTCTTCACTATACTCGAGGTTTTACGGGTTACATGGTATGTTGCATATGATAAGAATGTTACAATCAATACAAGTCCTTGGTAGGTATGGTATGAAAGTGATCTTTTCTTGAAATCTTCGATAACTCGAATCACATAAGGTCTTTCATCTTTGATCTCTAGGCTATGATACAGTTCATGAATTGAACCTATTGATGAACTCATGAGTAATGATCAAAAATGAGGAAAAAGCCAAAGTTTTTGTATTTGGGAAGATCTCTTCTTACAACAAACCAAGCAAGCTGTAAAACAAGAGACATAAAACCATGTTTTAGTGCACAATTACAATTAATTTAATTTATACTAATAAACTAATTAGTTATATATTCTTAATCCAACCTGTATATTTAATTTTTTTTAAAAATCGAATAGTATTAAATTTCTAGTTTAAATCAATCAAATTGTTAAGTTCTAGCCACAAAATCTGATCAAGAATATACTGTGTAAAATATTTATATGATTTACCACCAACCTATTTTTTTTTTTTTGACAAAATGTACCACCACCTTTAACTATTCATTACTATTTCAAAAATTGAAGATTTTTTATCAAGCCAAAACGTTATTAAGGTAACTTTTGAGGTAAAACATCCAAAATATTAGTCAACAAATTAAAGCAAAAAACTTATATTTTCAGCCTTATTAATTGCAACAGTAAGTTCCTCTGTTTCATGAATTATGAACTAACAGTCTAACACAACTTTTTTTTTTCTTTCTATTTTTTCATCTCAATTAGCAATTTTCTTAATAAAAATCAGAATTTCATCCCCCACTTCTATAATTTTTATTTTTATTTCTACACAATTGATAAAAATAATTCTGGGAAAGATAACTAAAATTAAATTAAACATTCAAAACAAAACCCAGAATTCTCTGATCAATTCCACGAATACCCATTATCTAATTTCATCCCCAAAACAAGAAAAACAGAAACTTTTAAGATTCAACGTAATTATAACTCCAGGAAAAAAAAAAAAAGAAAAATCAATAAATCATTATAAAAAAAAAAAAAAACCCTTGAAGAATAAGGTAATATAATGAGTAAATTAAGCAAAAATTACCTTAGGATGAGCTGATATATAGTGGATTGATAACTTGCCTTAAACTTTGAGATTATCAGAAAATAATTTGGCAATTTATAATGTTTTCTCTCTCTTCTACCGAAGAATGAGTTTGGATATTGCAGCTTACTTCTTTTTACGAACAAGAAGAAGAAGTTCGTTTGAAGCGAGGCCGTTTTCTGTGCTAGACGTGGGCTACTTATAAATTGAATGTTAATTTTTTAATTTTGTTTTATTTTATCTTTTATAATTAAGAAATAATATTATATTGAATAAAAAACTATTTACATAGTTCTACAAAAAAAAAAATTATTTATATAGGGCTCGGAATATTTCGGCAAGTCAGAAACGTTTTGTTCTATTATAAGTGGAGAATTGGAGAAGTTATTTTACGGAGTAAGTTATTTTTACTTTATTTGTTTTGACATTTACGTTATTTCTTATTTTGGAGTTTTGCTAAATCTCTTGTACTTTTATTACGGAGTATATACATAGTGTTTTTGATATATTGTCGTTTCAGTTAATAAGAGAGAGTCATCATCACAAGTATAGAATCAAAACATAGTAGTGTCTAAGATTTGTTGTAGTGAGATCATTAGTTTGATCGACTTCTAAAAGACATGATAAATCGAGAAGGCTTCATCTTGTGAAGATTCATTTTGTATTATTTTTCACGGATTTTTATGTCTTGATAATGACATATAAATTAGTATTTAAAAAAAGCTCAAGTAGAAAGAAAAACGCACACAAAATTATACTTGTATTAATTGTGTTTTTGTAAAGTGGAAGAAATTTTTTTTATTTCCGTGAAGCTTTAATTAATTGTTCGTATGTTTTCAAAAAAAAAAAAAATTAATTGTTCATATCGAATTTAACAATTCTAACTTATGTGAAAGATTTAGGCTAAACTTTATCAAAAAATAGTTGACATCTATAAAATCCATAAGAAATATTTTGTCAATCACTATAATAATTATATGTAGACTTCTTTGCATAAGCTTATAAAGAAAAATTACATTTGATTGCATAAGAAAGCGACCTTTCCTCGGCTCTTAAAATTATTACAAATTTAATTTTACGATTACTTATACTTAATCTGATTATTGATTATAAAGAAAATAAAAATTGATATCTTAAGCACGTATTGCAAGACTCATTCAACTTCATATTCTGCATTGTATATTTGTATCATGTAATATGTACTCATATTTTTTCATATATATACTAGTAACAAAATTAATTGATCCAAATTTTATAGGTAACAGAAAGATATTACAATAATAATAATAATAATAATAATAATAATAATAATAATAATAATATATCATACTAGTAATTTTCAAAACTTTAAACTAGTTACAAATTAGTGAATTACTTACAATCATTATTTTTAACTAAGAGAGATCCTTCTATGCAAGTGTGTTTATCTGAGGTGACAAAGAATGTCCGTCAAAAGATATGGCCCCGCCCAATCAAAGGGTGAATTGGAATATGCTTATGTATTGGTCCGCATCTATTTTTTCAACAACGAATATGCTTTTTACATCCCAATTTTCCACCTATTTTCTTGGTTTATTTTGCTTCATCCATCTAAATTTAACCTTTTTTTTTTGGGACAAGGTATATAAAATTCTATTGGATTGCTCTTTTTAAAGACTCAATAAGAAACTAATCTTAACACACTAAACTCATTTCGACCTCCTTTTTTTTTTCTATCCCTTCTTAGAGGAGGACTTGATCTCTAGTCTTGTCATTGAAAACGAGAGTTCTACCAATCAGCTAACCCCACATATACTTTCGTATAGTCTCACTGCCTCACATTATATTTATCCAATAAGCGTTACGTACACGTCAAGATAATAAGGTATTATGAATTTATGATGCAATCTTTTCATATATTGTGAATTGAAAAAAAAAAATATATTATTGCAGGTGCTTAGTTTTCCCACTTTTATATTCAAGTTAGGTATAAAAACGATCTAGTATAGACATGGTTTGAACTCAAATAATCCTAAATGGAGTAATATTATTTAAAAAAAACCTTAGGTTTCTTCTACCAACTTGGACCTTCTTAGTGTTCAAATTTTGACAAGTAGGTTTTGATCAATTCAGAAAAATAAGGGTTATTCCTTTTTCAAATCACAAATAAATATACTGAAAAAATAAATTTTATAATCTAATATCAATTCTTTAAGTAAGCTTGGACATATAATTAAGTGAAAAACAAGTGAATAAATTTCTCTATGAAAATTTAAACATGTATGTAGTGAAGTTATCATCAGACTTGAATTACTTATCCAACAATGGGGTGGACACGATAAAAATTTGTCTAATGTAGTAGAAGTTGGTCCAGAATATATTTATTTTGATCATTTCAGAAGAGTATATTATCCATATTACGATTAAATATTGTGGTACGTCTATGCGTCTACTATATACATTATTCCATTAAAGTTTTAGTAATAGTATTTATTCTTTGGTCTGAATGAGCTTTTGCTTGAACTCGTGGCCAAAATGCTCGTTCAAAGATGCCATAAAAGCTAATTAAATGATGATATCAGAATTTTGTTTTACGGAGAGAAGGAAAAAGAAATATATATTAATACAACTTTATATTCTTCCGTTTTCTATTATAAAAAAAAAAAACGATTTTTAATAGGCTTAACATTATTAATCAAGAATAAATTTTCAACTTTATATATATTCAAGACTAAATGCTTTTGAGAAGTTGGTGATCAAGAGTAAATCTCAAAACATATGGCAACAATCTTCATTATATTTTCAAACAAAGCGAGTATGTATATGGGCTTACAAAATCAACAACATGATAATTATAAGTACGACTAATTTAAATTCATACTTTATCCAGCATACGACTTTTAAAATCATAAAATCAAATACTATAAATTAATAGTGATACGGTATAAAACAGGTCTCAGTTGTGTGCAGTGACATCAATAATAAATACTGGCTCAATAATTTTAATAATACATAGGCATATTAGGAAATGAGCGTAATTTCATATAAAACAAGAAGATCAAATTACGTACGTGGTTATGAAAGTGATGCATTTGGTAGAGAAAGGTTAATTACATATGCATGAAATAGTAGCTATGAAAAGAAGTGCGTGCAAGAATGCATGGATGTACTATTAATTTATCCAATTTTTGGGGGCCAAGAAATAATGCATGGCCTGTAATTGTCGATTGTCACCCCTAAATTTCCCACCTAAATTCTTGCCAAAAGAAATATTCCCTATTAATTCAGCTAAGTGGTGAACATTATAGAAGGGTTGGACTCCTATAGTGAAATTTAAAATAAAAAAAAATTATCTACTTCCTATTAATTAAAGTATATATAACTTAAAGCAATACATAAAATCAAACCTAACTTATATAAAAGTCAAATGATGTAATATCCAAATTTGGAGCTAGCCAAAAGGAATTGTCAATTTTTTTTCTTGTTTCGTTTGAGTTTTAACAGACATATACAACCTCTATTCCTTTATGTATCTCCCATTTGAAACATTACATTTTCAAGAGAAAGAAACTTTTGACCATAATAAGCATTCACAACAAATTCAAGTGAGATTTTGTTATATTTAATTTGTTTGGAGGTCAAGTCAAAAATATATATTTTCATAATATTACAGGTTTATTTATAATTTTCATTATACATTAAAGATATTGTTGTTTAAAGATGTACATTGAAATTGTATGCAATATCTCAACATCAAAGATTAAACCGTCAATAAATTAGAGTTATTGATATTTCTTCATATAAGCTCTAATTGATGATTGATTATAAATGTATTTAAAGATAGTAATTAGTTTAGTGTTTTAAAATTTTGTAGGTATATCAGGTCCCACAATTAAGGACTTTTTTCACTACATATCAACATAATAAGGCCCCGTGGAAGACAAATTATTTATGAGTTAGCAAACAATAATGCAAAGGATTGTGTTCATTAAAGACTTTTATGATGATCGACAATAATGATAATTATAATATGGGATGGACTTAGAGATAAATGACTTCATTTTAATTTTTCGTTTTTACATGTACATACAAAGTGCAAACCTAAAGTTTATATATATATACATATATATATATATATATATATATATATATATATATATATATATATATATATATATATATATATATATATATATCATCGTGATTTTATTTTAGGTTCCACCACTAGATATACTAGCTAGTAAGAAAGTAATATGAATTATATGATGGTGACCTATATATGTATATGTCATTTAAGACGTGAAGTTAATAATTGAGCATTGTATTATATACCCGTACATACATACTAAAAGCCGTGAAAGGTCTTATTGTCATACTATGATTTAATTATCCACTCCTCCTAGTAAACATAGCAACAAATAGATGATTGTGACTATTCTCTTTGTTTGGGAAATTATATATAGATAAATCTACACATTATTGCATGCATGCCACACAAATCTTGAATGTTACTATCAAACTCATTAAACATAATGTCCAAATTAAATTTGTCCATAGTAATATAATTATTACAAATTTCCTCTCATTTTAGTTCTAGATCTTACTTTCAAAACTTATAATGATATACATGCTACAAGAATTTGTATTCCAATGTGACTTATTACCATATCTAGTAACTTCTCTTGTCCAATCATCTAACCTTCTAGAAGAAGCCAATTCGTCTGTCGAAAATATCCCATGGTCTCATTCAAACAATGAGATATCTAATCCTGTAATCCATTTATAAAAAGGTTATTTATATACTTTGGATTCATATTAAAGTTCTATTGATTAATTGTAAACCATATTTGATTCCATTGTTTCATAAAAGATGCAGTTTCCTTACAACAGGTCGGGTTTGATTAGTTGATAGTTTTAATAATTTTAATTTGGATTGAATAATAATTACAGAACTAATATATTGAAATTTCATTATTTTCATACCAAATTGATTATGAACATTGATAATTCTACATCAAAATTTTAATATTCCATTGTATTATTAAATTTTAGTATGTAAAAGGTATAATCTAATGTACTTGTATGTATTATCTTAATACATTATACGTTTCACGTGTTTAAGTAACTCATATATAATCAAATCAAACAAACTAATATAGATTGTAGCTAGCTAGAGTACTATAATGAAAGATTTGTGATAACATCTCTAATTATATACGGAGTACTAGTACTAAGTATGTAATTAATTGAAAACCTTGTTTTTTCATTTTTTAGAAGATGAAAAGTGGAAACTCGAAAATGACAAGTTGTACGTAGATAAAAATAAATCAACTGAAAGTTGATAGAATTTGCAAAGTACAGTAGGGACAAGTAAAATCTAAGCAATATGACAATATGCCAACTTGCTTAGCCACTAGCTTAATATTAACCTCCACAAAAATTAAATAAAAATAAATAGAATAAATTTTTAATTTTTTTTTTAAAAAAAAAAAAAAAAAAAAAAAAAATCTTTTACTTGATAACTTGATTGTAATTAAAGGAGGTCAATAATGTACTGTACCAAAAAGCATATTCCAAAATCAAGGAGAATAATCCTTTACTAAATAAATTGGTAAACCCCTTCAAAAAAAAAATAAATAAATAAATAAATTGGTAAACCTATAAATGGAATATTCTTCGTAATATCCGGACCAGATAAACTGCCACGTGGCGGACCAGGTGTACGGATGTTTTGCTGACGTGGGTAAGCCAGTTGTATTATTGGATGATGTCGGCCTTAAATTTAGTTCCTACAATTTTTAATTTTAATATTAAAAAAAAAAAAAAATAGTGGGCTGCTATACTACTCGTACTAATATAACATGAGTACAAAGGCTAAAAGCCCAACGAAGTTTCCTGTAAAGCTTTAATTTTTGGATGTGTAAAGTGTTGGCGTCACTGTTACTTATGGGATTGTATGTTTGGTCCTATCAGCTTTTTGTAGGGTATTCAACTTGCTAACCTTGTACAGTATGTACCGGAAATTGACATGTTCGGCAAAACTAGTAGTTGGTGTCGTATTTTCGGTTACAGTAGTTGGCTACTCCGTAGTTGCTAATGATTTGAAATTAGCTACTGTTCAACCTCGTGTTGTTTACATATCAATTATCCCTCAATTTAACAATTAGTCAATTACTCCGTATCTAGTAATTACCACATAGGAAGGACATTAGTCCTCGTCACTACTTTGGTGTTGTTTGGTTCACTTGGGAATTAGAACTTCCCATGAATTACAATTCCTATAATCAAATTCATGCGAATTTCATAAAACTGTTTGGTTAACAATGAAGGAAGTAATTTTCCATGAAAATTTCTACTTACCTAGGGCAGGTTAGGTAAGTAAGTTCCTACATTTTGTGGGAACTCAAAATTCCTAAGAAGTTCCACTTTTCCCATTTCAACAAATTTTTGTCAACCAAACAACACATAAAACTTGCAATTCCTAAGAAGTCTCACTTCCCATGTTTTTTTATGTCAAACAAACAAGCCCTTTGTCGAGGGCATATATTGTGGACTTAGCCTATATTGTTATTAAATTATAAATTTAATCTCTAATTCACTACTCAAGATAAAATTATGATAATTGGTTTATCTACAAAATAATTCCAGGACGAGTATGTACAAACAAAGAAAACCGTCGTTGGGCAAGTAGTCATGCAAATAAAAATTGTACTGAATATAGAAAGAGAATCTATCACAAATTTCAACGTGCTGCCCTGAAAGATTAGGTTAGCCATGCATGCAAATAACAAAGTCAGACTCAGACCACTAGTAGAACATAAAAACAAATACTTCAATTAATTAGCTGGTTTTTTTGGTCAATTACTTTAGGATTATACTGTAATATAAAACGCAAATTCAATTTAAATGTATGTTATGTTACTGCATTACCACTTTGCATATAATTTAAATATAATTTCCTAATAATTTCATGCATACCACTCAAAAAGAAGATAATGAAATGTTCAATTATTAATTAGGTTCGTAATAAGGAATTAATTAAAGTAGTGGTAGTAATTAGTTTGATTAAGCTCCATGTTGAAGTCATAAAAGGCCAATTGCAGCAATATTGACCAAGTAGTCTATGTTTCTGGCTTTCAAGACTTGCTACTTTTATGGTGTTTTGGTAGGCATGCTTTTGATGCAACATCCTTTAAAATAGTTTAATATTTAAAATCATGCTTTTCGTAGGGAAGAATGGTACTTTGGTTGGCTTGAGCCACCATAAAAGACTACAATTCCTTACCTTACAGTAATAATTTTAAAAATCTACCCCATATATGTTAATCATAATACGAAGGAAAATAGTAAGAAGTCTGAAATAAAAATATAATTGCACTCTCATCGTCCTTAAATCAATGTCTCATTTTTCTTGGTCTTTAATAAAATTGGCTCTCGTGTATAACATATACTCGCATTTCATACTTAAGGACTTAAAGGGTCTAATCTTCTTCCCAATGCTTCAATTATGTACATTTGAACGGACCTTTGTCAAGTGAAATCTTTCTAATTAACCCTGAACTATTACTAATATCACAATATTCTCAGGTAAAATTATACTGTTCTTAACCAGCTCTGTGAGCATGGATTAATCAAGAAAACACCTTATTGTTTGATAGTCATTTACCCTAAAGCTCATGTAAAAATTGCTCTACTACCAACCTGTAACATGAGCATTCAACGTTCAGATGCAGTTTACGTTCATAGCAGCGATAACGAACTTGACAGTAAATGACAGACACTGTAAACTTGGGTTCATTCAGATAATTTCTGAAATCTCAAGTTCTTAATACACAACGCTTATATAAGGCTGCCAAGGGTACACTAAGCATCATGCATGCACATGTGAATCTATATTCAGAATGTGCAGATGGATTCAACAAGTATCCAAAAAATAGCAAATTATAGAGATATAAATTTATGTTTCATACTTGCGCGATGCAAAATTATAAGCAGACAACAACCTCCATCCAAGCATATATCAGCGGTCAATCTAAACAACTTTGAGATGATTACAAATCAAGGGGTGCGATACTCAGACAATCAAGACAAGATCTAGTTGGTAAGAGGCACTTCACAGTGTGGAAGCAAACCAACTTTCCTTAATTGATCTCCAGCTTCCTGCAAAGGAGAACCCTTAAAAAAATTGTAGTACAGTTTTTATTCAAGTTACCTTCAGGTATCGGCAGATGCCCTCATATTTAGCATTTTGGGTTGTTTGCAGACTTCTATGCATTCCACAAAAAGTGAACTCAAGCTCTGAAACAGCCGTCATAGCAATGTTACTTGGGATCTTCAGAAGTGTTATACCCATAAGAATTGTTCTAACATTGATGTTTTAAGCTTTGCTATGATTTCCTGTTAGTTTTCAAGAATTATGCCCTACCCATATCCAGTTAAAGGTGTCAAATAAGCGTCCAAAACCATCAGGGCATGGTACATTGGACAGTCCTGATAACCAATTAACCACTAATAAAGATGGAATAATAACGAAGCTACTTAGCAAGAATAGACCAAGAAAAGTTACCCACACTACAGATGGACTGGGAGTTTGCATTCAGTTTCTGAGGTCAAACTGCAATATCTGAAGAGCCACGATTTGGACTGCATTTACAGTATCTCAGGAAGGGAAGAAAGCAGGAAAGGTTTCCACTCAGCTTCAGAGAAGCCACTAATAATTGATGGGGATGTCAAAACCCAACACCATCATCATTCATCTTCACTAGTCAGAGAAGTGTTCCATGAACTATGTTTCAGAAGAAGCAATATTATAATGCAGATGCATGCAAATTTTCAAAGGTCATGCAGATTTAGCACCTAAGATACAGAAAATACCGAGTAACAAATTTTCTGAACCAGAAAGTTACCTTACTAACACTGGCACACAAGCCATGCAGCACAGTTGCAAATTTCTTGAGAACCCCCAGCATGATCAGAAAATGCAGGACTAAAAGATGTTTCAAAGACCATGTACCAAAGCATTTAATCCAACATTCCAACAAAACTACAATTAACTATAGGGGAAATTACAACGATGAAGTTTTACCTACCTCAATCCCTTTGACCTCTAATAAGATTGTTGAGAGGAGACAGTACAGTCTCAACACTGTGGGACAATAAAAAAAGAAGTTTAACCCCCAATAAGACTGCAATGCAACACCTTGAAAACAGACACACAAAACATCTTGAGATATAAAAGCATCTACCTCAGTAGGTTTAAGATCATCGTTTATCTACACAACCCACTGGCCACTAATACCGGCAAACAGGACTCTTAGGTCACCTCCGGTGGCCATGCCTAACAGGCGAACGTGACCTGCTCCTTTCGCGTTCACGGCCATAATTCCTAATCCTCCCCCCTCCATCCCTTCCATTACGATAATCATCATGCCTCCTTCGGTCCATTCCTCTTCCGTCATTTCGATTACCTCTATTGTTCCAATCTCGTGATCTTTCACGGTCTCTGCTATACTCCCTATCACGATGACGATCCCTCTCACTGGAGATGCTTCTTCTGTTTTTGCTCTCACTTTCCTTCTCTCTCTGCTTCCTACGTTCTTCTGCGTCTTTCTCCCTTGCTAATCTTTCCTCTTCCCTTGCTTTCTCTTTAGCTGCCTGGTAAAGAGTAGTAAATATGAGAAACGAGAAATATATCCAATAACAAGAACAGGTTGTTAAATGAAGAAATGAGAGTTCAAACCTTGTATTCAGATATGAAATCACGGACCATGCCATATCCAATGTGCTGCTTGCCAGTAATATGAGACTGAGTTCTTTCCACAGCATCATTGGCTACCAAGAATGAACCACAAATTTCACATAGTGCCATCTTTTTCTCCTGTGTCAACATTGTTGCTGCACTCAGAGGCTGTTGAGTTAATGCAGTTTTCTCAACATTAAGAATTTCCACCTGCAAGATTAATTTCTCAGATGTTATCACAATCAATGCTTATCTACCATGAATGACAGAAACTCAGATATAACAATAATATAAATAAAAGAGGATAACCAAAAGTGAGCGACAGAACCAATAAGCTCAGAATATTGAGTCAGAACAATAATATTCACATGTTATGGAGCCAATAATACTCAATTTGAAAAGCCTAGTGTTTTGAAATGTTAATGTGACATAAGCCTCAAAAGAAATGACCTTTCGCATCAGTGCTTCTGCTTCATCAACTTTGCCAGCTTCCCCCAGTGACTCTACTTGTTCCAGCAAATTTTTAATTTTATCTTCCAACACAGAGAGCTGCTCAGCCTTTTCAGCAGAAATAGGTGGAGGAGGAGGAGGTTCAACCTCCTGGTCCAGGCGCTCTCTCCCACGTCTAACTTTCCTATCCAAGTCTGCCACCTGAAACACAAAATCAACAAAGTCCACAGCCCAGATATGCTATAGAATGAGAGGCTGTAATCAAAAGTACAAGGGTAAAAGTAGCCAAGAAAATAAAAATGCAAGGAAAGACTCACCAATTTCTCACAAAATTGAGCAAGTTCAGCCTCAAAGCGTGGAACATAAGTGTCATGCCTTGGAGAATTCTCGAAGCTAAACATCCAAATTACAGGACATATTAGAGATGGAAGCAGACAAGAGAGTAATAGCGAAGTAAAAAAAAGAGGAGCAAAAATAGAAATATGTTGTAGGCAAGAGATTAACCTAAGCAACTACTAACTAACCAAATAAGCAAGGATAATATCTCCAAATGCTAGGCAAATAATGAAGGATAAACAAAACATATCAGGAATGACAAGACACAATAATTATCCAGCAAATCTAGATTGTCCCGATGCACTCAAAATTAACTAATATACCAAAAAAAAAAAAAAAGTTCACAGAAAAGATCAAGATGTTAGGTCAAATGATGGGCCAATGGCACTACTTCATATTTTAGTCCTCACACCTTCATATTAAACATTTAACCAATAATAAAAAGAGCACTCATCAAATTGTAACCAGAAACTACACATGTTAATGACATTGTGAAGCTTTAGGAAAGTAAGAGACTGGGTACTACAACTGGGGATTCAGCTGATCACACAGTGATTATTTCCAGCAAATATCTGTAAGCCAAATGATGATTTCACTGCAAAAAGACTTACTACCTCCGTTTCATCCCCAAAGTTGCAAAAAATATGAAACGGAGGTAGTATATTTGGTCAATGAGCAACCACCACTTGCTTGAATGCATCACCTCAGGATAACAACCGCACAATAAAAGTAATTAGCAGAAGAATAATTTCCAAAGTATAAGGATTGCTATGCTCTTCCTCTTTCTCCCTCAAAATTATGTGAGCAGTTGAGCACATGTATGGGTGAAATGAAAATTTCCATAGATCAAACAAATTGCTTTATAAAAAAAAGAAAAGAGTTATCAAGTATGCACACAGCAAATCAGGTCCCCTTAGAAATAAACACCATTGACTGCTGCCATAAATGTATTTACTTCTTATGCAAAAAGGAAATACGAGGTTAGAAGTCATATGTAGGGCTTAAGACTACACTGTACTACTGTAGAATGCTACTGGTAGTCTGGTATACGTAGTACTTAAAATGCAAGTTTTCATGTAAGCACTTGCAGAAACAATTGCTTTGCTATTAGCCTGCCTCAACATTCATAACAGATACTACATACTAGACAACTACTTATAAGCATATAATGACATATAGGGGTATCTAACTACTCATCCACCTTAGAAACTCAGTTTTAAGATATCTAACACTAGATACAAACTTCCTTCTCTCCAAAGGATCTACCTGAAAAGTATTAAAATCAGTTACCTCAAAGAGTAAACCAAGTAACATCCAGACCTCCATATGTCATATTAGCAAAGCACCTGAGAAACTCCTAATTAAAATCCCATCCTACACCAAATATATAAAAGGAAGTAACTTACTTTTAAACAGATAAAAAAATTATCAATAATAATTACACAGTCTGCAAGAGCAGAACCCAAGTTCAATTGCTCAAATGGCATCCTCACATACAATCAAACACCTAATACAAGCAAGCAACATAATCCCACATACTCACATAGTACCCTTCCCAAAATCCCAAAAAAAAACTCTTTACAATATAGATGCACATACAAAATCCATTACCTCTCTTTCAGCTTTTGGTCATGAATCCTTGGACATGGCCCTGAAGCACAGATATAAACAAAAGATTACAAAAAGGGAAAACCATCGGAATTCAACTAAGACCAACAAAACTTCATTATCTTAACAACAGTAATTTAAAAAGATGATGTACATCTCACAGTTCACATAGTTTAATCAATTGAAACCTTATAGCCAACCAATCAAACAAACATCAAGACTTATTTACTGTAAACTTGTACATTAAAATACATTGGGTTTCATACCCATCAGGCCATCACTTTCCTCAACAAATTCATCTTAAAAAAACCAATTAAAATCCATTCTTCAACAAATAACTACAACACCCCCTATTCCAATATAAGAGCTGCTTAAGAGTCATATATAATATTTACCAATCACATTACATGTAACAATAATTGTAGCCTCAGCATCGTTTGATGGAAGAAAAAAATGCATTGAAAGGATACATCCGTTATAAACTAGTTCCGTAATTTAAGCTTATATCATCACCCATTCAACCCACCATAAACCACTTATTATCAAAATAGCACAAAGTAGTGAATTTACTCTGCACCCGCACCACTCAGACATTATAGCCAAATCACTGCCACAAGCACAACACCCCTTCCCAAGTCACTTATGGTGGCAACATTTTTCGGATGACCACTATAGTATATGGGAACCGCTATTCCAAGTATCGGTCTCATAGTGCACAATAAACCCACTAGATAATGCTATATTACATTATTACCAACCAAACAATCCTAAAATCTTCTTCTAAACACATGTACAATAGAAGAAGCAATAAAGATTCAACCAAAGGAAACGAAGACGAACCAAGATCACTGCGAGTATTGACGAAGAGGTCGTGAGGGCAAAATCGAACCATATAAGACGCGCAAACCTCCTTATCATCCCACTTAATCTCCTTATACCCCTTTCTTTCTTCATCAGTCAGATTCCGAGCTGAAATCACGCAATATTAATCTTAAAATTCAACCAATTTCATAAATTTTACATGAATTGAAGTCAAATTGAATCGAATTTCAATAAAATCAAGGAAATTCTTGAAAAGGAAGGGGAGATTAATTTACTGATTCAATTACCTGCGCCCATGAGTTCATCGAGAAGCGCTCTCTGAGCATCCATGGAGAAAATTCGAGATAATTAAAGCTAGAAATTGATGAGATGGGAATTAATTTGAAGATTGCAGATGTTAATTGAAGAAAGAGGGAGAACTGGTAATGAAATTAGGGTTTATGAGGTCGAGGAGAGAGAAAAGCATAAATTACGCGAAACATACGAAAAAGGGAAAAAAAAAAATTACGCAATTATCCAACGGGAGTCCGTTTCGGGTTATACAATATACAAATACGAGTACATGTATTTTTTTTATTTTTTTTTTTAAATGGTAAGATAAAAATAATTAGGAAGTCCTCCTCACGAGGGGTAATCCTAATATATCAGTCGAAAGAATAGAAAATAAACTAGAATTATTACAAACATCAATATTCATACTATCAGAAACTAATTAACAATCCAATCCGCTGTACGATTTGCCTCTCGATAAATATGATGGATACTCCAACTTTGAAACCGAGTGAGAAGAGAATGAGTGTCTTTGATAACATGCTCAATCTGCCAAGGGACTATCCAAATGCCTTTTATAGCGTTGATGACTAGTAAATTATCACCTCCACTTTGAATGTTTTGAATGCCGCATTGAAGAGCTAGTTGCCTAGTTGCACTCCTTTATGAAGAGCTATAGCTTCTGCTATGAAAGCTTTGGTGTTGCTGAGGTTGAAGGCAAATGCCTTGATGAGTGCTCCATTGCTATCTCTGATGATGATTTCTGCTGCTGCTGAATTGTTGCGAACGGACTCGTCAAAGTTGAGTTTAATATATATAAAGTGGTTGATAGGAGGAGTCTTCCATGATACAAGGATGGAAGAAGGGGAAAGTGAATGAGAAGAATAGGTATGGGATCTCGGAATGGGAGATCCTATAGAGGAAAAGGTATCTAAGAGGCATCTTTGGTGCCACTCATTAAACGCAAATTGCGCTTGATGGTATCTTCTAGAAATGTCAAAGGTCTCGTTGCTGAAGATAATAACATTCTGTTCTTTCCGAATACTCCAAATGAGGAAGATAAATTTCCTTAAAGTGTTAGGGCGTTTTCTAAGAAATAGAAAGTTTTCTGTTAAACTTTCAGAGGAGTTGTACAATCTAACCATTTTTTTATTAAAGGAAGAGTCCACATCTCTCTAATTCTTGAGCAATTGAGTAAAAGATGATCAAGCGTTTCATTTCGATGATTGCGAATCGGGCAAATGATAAGCGGGATAATGTTCCATCTATGAAGAGTATCTCGGAAACCCAAACTATTATGGAATATTTGCCATAGGAAAATCTGAATTTTCGGGGGAATGTCAATTTTCCAAATCCATCAATGGGGCCAGTTATTATCTTCAAGATCGAGACTATGAGCTAACCAAGTCGCTGACTTAACTGTAATATTTCCATGCGTGGTGAGGCCCCATACAGGAGTGTCAATCATATCATTAAGTGGTACAGAAATGCCCATGATTTGGGCTGTTGTGTTTTCAGGGAGAAGTGCTCTTAATTTTTGTCTATCCCATATTGTTTATTGGGCAGAATAAAGTCTGATACTCTAGTGTCAAGATAAACTTGAGAACCATCTATTTGAAGGGTCTCTAAAAGGCTCTTATTAGCCACCCAGTTGCCGATCCAAAAGAAAATGTCTTTGCCATGCATTTCCTATTTTCCAACGAATACCCTTTCTCAATATTTCTCGTTGTGCAAGGATCTTTCTCCATATATGGGAATCTTTCAAACTGTGTTTACATTCAAATAGTGATGATCTTTGCAAATATTTATCTTTAACGACGTTTACCCAAAGGTTGTTAGGATCTGACATGATTTTCCAACCTAATGTAGCTATGAAAGCTTTATTAAGTGGTAAGGTACAACGAAGCCCTAGACCTCCCGCATTCTTTGGACGACAAATTTTATCCCATGATATAAGGGCAGTACTGTTTTTATCTTTTTGTTGTCGCCAAAAGAAATTTTGATGTAAACAATCAATTTTATAAGCAACATCATTTGGCAAGAGCGAGGAAGAGCATATGTACGAGGGTAGAGCCTCTAGATTGCTTTGGATTAAAGTGTGTCGACCGGCTTTGGAAAGAAAACCTGATTCCCAATGTTGGATTCTTTGTTCAATTTTGTGGAGGATAATCTTGTAATCTTCTTTCTTGGGATAATAGGGGCTAAAATGCACTCCAAGATAACGACCTAGACATGATTTGGGTGTCATGTTAAAATGACTGGCTAGATGGGTACGCCTTGAATTAGGTATTTTTTTTCGAGAAGATAATAAACGATTTGTGAAAGTTAATTAGTTGATCTGACTTCTTGCGAAAATCATCAAGTAAGGCTTTCAATCTATTGCAGGAACTAGAAGTTGCTCTACATTACATAAGATTATCATCTGCAAATAAAAGACAAGGGATATTGAAGGAAAGAGGACAAACTTTGAAGCCTATTCCAGATTTGGTCTTAAGACTTTCAATAGAAAGTTTCCTAATTAGTACCTCCATGCAAATAATAAAGAGGTAAGGGGATAGAGGGTCTCGTTGACAAAGGCCTCTTGATGGTTTAAACCATTCAGTGGAAGTGCCGTTAATTTTTATAGAATAAGAGACTTTGGCCACACATTCTTTAATCCAAGCAATCCATTGTAGAGGGAAACCAAATGCTTTTAAACATTCCCAACGAAAATCTCATTCTACTATATGATAAGCCTTTTCCATATCTAGCTTAAGGGCACACCATCCTGTTTTATTATTGGACTTATGGAAAGTATTTACACTCCTTGAACAATTAGAATGTTATCATGGATAGAACGATTCGGAGTAAAAGCGTTTTGAAGTGGACTAACTTTTTCCTTCAGGATTGGACATAATCGATTAACTAGAATTTTTGAAATTGCCTTATAAACTGTGTTGACAAGACAAAATGACTTGGCGTTTCCAGTAGTTCGATTTTTGGAATTAGCGTAATAAGAGTATGGTTCAAAGTGGGCGGAAGTTGACCATGGTGAAAGAAACCTTGAATTGCTAAATATATATCTTTTTCTATAATTGACCAATAAGCCTGGAAAATTTTTGCCCCTAATCCATCAGAACCTGGTGCCTTGTCGGGATTCATATCAAAGGCATTTTTTTTATCTCTTCATCGGAGATAGGGGCTATAAGAGAATTACAATCGTCAGCTGTAGTAATGGATTCGATAAAATCTAGGTAAAATCGTCTTGAAGAACCATGATCCGACTTAAATCTTGATTTAAACGAATTTATAAGAAGTGTGTTAATTTCATCTTTGGTATCCACCCAAATACCCTGACCGTTTTTTAGTCTATAAATGGTAGAACTTGCAATCTTTTTTCTCATTCGGTGGTGAAAAAACCTAGTATTTCTATCATCTTAGGATAACCATTTTTTCCGCCTTATGATCCCCCTAGAATTTTGACCATATAAGAGGAGTTTCTCCCATTGTTTAATAATTCTGCTTATGTGACTAACAATAATGGGATTAAATGGCTGCGTACGAAGACTATTTTCAAGTTGTTTCATTTTTTTCCTCATTTGCGATTAACTTATTATTGTTATTACCGTATCTTTTTTTTGCCCATTTTTTCAAATGAATTGGGCCTATTCGCCTATGCCTAAAATACAGAGTATTTGAATGTTTACGGTTCGAACTCAAGTTTAATTGTCCTTGTGAGAATGGCTTCCGCTTCTTATGTTCTGTTTGGCAAAACTAGTGGTAGCGGGCAGCTTTTAGCGGTAGAGTAGCGGATAGCTGTTAGAGTAGCGAGTAGCTGACCTAGCTGTCAATTAGTAGTGGGTAGAGGTTAGCTATTAATGTAGTGGTTAATAGTATGAGTGTTTGGCAAAAATAGCGATTGAAATGTTAAAATACAGTAAAAATACATGCAAAATATTTAAAAAGTAAACAAAATATATCAAAAGCTACCCGCTACCTTTACCTAAAAGCTATCTCTACCACTAACCGCTACATAAAACGCTACCTTACCAAACACACTTATTTGTTCTTACTAGTGTTTTGACTTGGTCCAAACGCTAATCACTACCTAAAACGCTACCGCCAAACTTGATTTTTTTTCTTAGCTTTTTCACTTTAAAAATAGGGGGGAAAAAAAAACAAACTTGATTTTTCATATACTGGTTAAATAAGCTTAATCAACAACATACAACTTGTTTGAAAAAAAAAAAAATACAAACATCTTGGAAATGAAGTTGACTTTGAGCAATGAGGCACTGTTCTATTCACCTTATTTTTCATTTATTCTTGAAAAGTTAGTTATTTATTGGGTTTAATGTCTTTCCAATATCGAGTCTTAAAGCTTCAACATTGGTCAAACTTAATTTAGCCCCAAGTGATTTTACAAATATTTGTCAAATTGTTAGGTGGCACTATGTCAATTCATTAAAAAAATTATTTTAATTTTCAATTTGATGCATATTACAATAGCAATATAATCAATACATCGAGACCTAATTAAATAGCTAAATTAAGATAATGCAAAGTAAATAAAATAAAGAGAAAGGTCTATATAAAAAGTTATACAAGTACATAAACGTCACAATCTTACTCCGAATACAACCATTACATGTTAAGAATCTTAAGATGTTATATAAGTACAAACCACACACTAAAATAGGCTATCTAAGAACTACCAATAGAGATTATCTTAAGTTTGACGAAGGTTACAAATACCAAATAAATTCTTAAGTCAAATAAACAACTAGCTAGTCCCATTCAAACACGAGGCCCCTCTTGGCCACACCGTTGAGGATCCAAATCATGAGGCGGGTAAACCACATTGTCATACAACAGACCGGCAACCGCGGCTCCAAGCAAAGGTCCAATCCAATAGACTGCTTGGTTCTTGAAACTCCCACCAACAGCAGCCACCCCGAATGAGTATGCCGGGTTCATTGATCCACCCGAAAACGGACCAGCAGCTAGCACATTTGCTCCTGTGATTAGCCCAATGACTAAGGGTCCAATAGAGCCCAATTGACCATGTCTTGGGTCTTTGGCTGCATATACAGTGTAGACTAATCCAAATGTGAGTACACCTTCTAAAACGGATGCTCCGAATCCGGTCATTTCTTCCGATATTGCATGGGGCATTACATTCTGCATGCAAAGCAAATATTCAATAATCCAACAAATAAGGTTAAAAAAAAAACATACATAGATTGGAATGGAAAAAAATGGATAAAAAAAGTATAAACTAAATCTATCATCTATATGCATGTATATGCAATCCATGTTACTACGTATGAAATACATACATTGATACATAAACATATACAGTCACCATTTTAAAAAATTGCATAAAAACATAAGCGCAATTATAAAATTTTAATTAGAAACCAAACTCCTCAAAAAATTGATTCATTAAATTCTTATATAGATTAAAGATATTAATTATTTTATTATATTCCCTCTTTTACATTTAACTTTTCTTTGTCTAACTTTAAAAATTGTGTACCGTATATTACGATAGTAATCCGTAGTACGAATGTTTAAATAAAGAACACACAAAAAAAAAAAAAAAAAATGTTGTGCATTCTTCTACAAAACATATATTCAGTGTAATAACTAAATATAAGAGGGGAAGTAGAAAATACTGCAAGTAAAATTACTTGATTAACAGTGACGGTCTTAAGGAGAAGGCAAGCCATGACAGAACCAAGAATTTGGGAAATCCAATAGAAAATGGCGGTAGGAATTGGAATGTGACACCCTACAACCTTCCCAAACGTGACAGCCGGATTGATGTGGCCACCGGAAACGCTACTTGAGATATAAACAGCGGAGGCTAGGCCAAATGCATTTGCTATGGCTACAACCACCAGGCTAGAGGGATCTGATCTTGCATCTGGCATTATTTTTCCTACAAATTAAAAATAATAAATAACATGACATGGCCAAATTATACAATCAAAATATAACCAATTCATCCAATCAATTACAACTATATACTTCATAGAATAATTCGTCCTTTATGTAAAAAAA
Source organism: Chenopodium berlandieri (assembly GCA_034703905.1). NCBI lineage: Eukaryota > Viridiplantae > Streptophyta > Magnoliopsida > Caryophyllales > Amaranthaceae > Chenopodium > Chenopodium berlandieri. The sequence continues at coordinate 9,413,415 of CM068281.1, forward strand.
AATAAAATGTTACATTAATTAATAGTGGAATAAAACTAGTTGTATATATACTCCAAACTACAAAATACGTGCAACAGAACACAAGAGGAAATAATAATAACAATTAGACTCATGTAATATTGTAATAAGATACGTAAATGGTCATATCAAGAGAAATTAAAATCATTGTGCTAATATTTGTATGCTTATTTATGTACCACATAAAGCATATGGTGTAATTGGGATTAGTAAAAAATATTAGTTGATTTAGAGGACCGAACTTACGAGATGCCATGGCGGATCCGGCAGCAGCCAAAACATAGATGAAAGTGGAGATAAACTCTGCAAGGTATGATCGCAGGGCGTTTGGGATCATGGATTGTCGAACATGGGCAGAAAAAGTTGTTCTTGGTGCCATTTTTTTGTTAAGAACAAAATGAAATCAAAAGAGTTTAATCACTAAGAAAATTCAGATAGAAAGAAATATTTTCTTAGACAAAATGAAAAAAAAATGGAAACTGAAAAATGTAAAAGGAGGTTGGTTAATTTATATTCAAAGAAAAGTGTTAGTTGCATGGTTATGGCACGTTTTAAAATTTGAATAATAACTGCCGGTTGCACTTGACAGTTAACTTGTTATGGTTAGGGATTTGGGAGGGAAGCATTTTTTTTTTCTCTCTCTTTTTTGTTTCGAAAGTCCCCTAAAAAAATACCAGTACAAAAGAATAAACTCTTTATTTTTGTGTGTGAAAGAAATACAAAAGAATAAACTAGAGAAAATTGAACCCGTTCCAAAAAAAAAAAAAAAAAAAGAAAAGAAAAGGAGAGAAAATTGTAAGCAATATTTCAAAGGTAAGTAAAAAAATTGAAGGCAATATAAATATGTGGTACTCATATTAGCTTATACAGTAAAATACTTTATATTTCTCATGTCCGAGTAACAAACAATAGTCACCGTACCTGAAATCTCCCATTCTCCCATACCAAAAAATGTAAGGTGTTTTTGGTGATTAATGAAAATAAAAAATTCGTAGAGTACACATTAGATATTACTACCTCCGTTTTGTAATAATTGCAATACTTAGTGTTGCATAAAGTTTTATGAAAATTATAGGGTGGGAACCTAAAAAGAGAATTTTATAATACTTACCTCCATTTTTTTAGTTGATAAGTTTTCTTTTTGGGTAAGTTTTTTATTTTGCATTTATTAGCTACCCCGCTTGCTTTATCATTCTCTCTCACTCTCTCTCCTCTCCTAAATATGTGTACCTAAATTGAACGTCTCTACTAAATAGAAACGGAGGAAGTATAAAGTATAGTTGGTGGGAATATATTTAATTGTTAGCAGGAAAGAGAAATAATAAAAAAAAAAGTAGCGTAAGTGGGATTAGTAGGAGAGAGAAATAATAAAATAGTAGTGGGTTCTTACCAAATAAGAGGGGCGGAGGGAGAGGGGTACAAGGGGCCCACTTATAAAAAAAAACTAGTATTCAGCCCGTGCGATACACGAATTATATTTATTTGTAAATTTTTTTTAATGGGAGGATTGATCAAGTTGTGTATGCTGCGCCTTTAAAAGTGAAAACAGGGGGAATAATTTTAATAACGAACATATGTATGAAATATAATTCCTTAAATTCGAATTTTCCTAGCAAAAAATTGGATTGCAACTCTTGAACGACATTAAAAGCCATGCCTACTACCATTCTATTTTTCAAAATATCTATCAATTAAAATTTTTTATATGGATTAAAACTTAATTGGCGACTAAACTTCTTGACTCAGATGCAAAATGAGGAAAAATACAAAGATCTACTTCGTTCAATGAAATCTACTGCTAGTGAGAGGAACGGAAATATACATATATAGATTGAGAGGAACGGAAAGATGCAAACTAAATAGTTTTAAAAAAACACTAGAGTGATCACACATACAATTTAATATTGCTTTTGACACATGATTAAAATTTTAATAAATTATTCCAAAAAAAAAAAAAAAATCAAAGAAACATACCTTGATGGCTGCGAAGATATTTCAACAAATAATATCAATTCAAACCAAAAACTTCACACAACTTAACATAAACCTATAATGAATAAGCAAATTGAAAATAAGTTAAAAAAATATATACAAAATCATGAATTGCATTGTACTTTTTTTTGCTAATTTTGTTTGTAAAAAATTAAGTAATTAATATTAGAGTAATGAATTAGTGCTTTAGTTATTAAAAATCGGGGATGAATAAAAATGATTTGGAGTAGAAAGAAGGAAAGAGTGATTACATTCATAACTGAAATTTAATTAGGAAGAAAGTAAAGTGCATTTTGATTTGAATGGTTAACGAAAATGAGAGTTTGATTAAAAAATATTAAATAAAAAACTAATGCAACACTTTATGAAAAAAATTAAATAAAAAACTAATGCAGCCCTTGATGTATAAATTAATTGAAAACTGAGAAGTGAATGAAGCGTTGGTTCATTGTTTGAGGAATAAACCCAACAAATAGAAAGATAAACATCAAAGATTTTTTTTTTTTTTTTTTTTTTTTTTTTTTTTGGTGTTTATCAAAGGATTTTTTTTTAGCTTTAATTCAACAAAAATTAAAAAAAGAAAAAAAAACATGAAAAATAAAAAAGGACACGTGGACACTCTAAATTTCCTTTAAATTTTCCTGTTTTGAAATAGTTGTATAGATAAGAATGGGTTAAAAAAAAAAGAATGGGTTGATTTATAAAGGCGTGTTTTTTTTTTTGTTGGTAAAAGATTGATTTTGCTATTTTTTTGTTTTAAGATACAATAAAAATCTAATAATAATCATACAAATGTTTTCCGAAAAGACATGATTAATAAATTTGTAAATTCTGATGGAAGAGATGTTTTATTGAAATTCTGTTTTAACATATAATATAATATTTTTTTTTTTTTTTTATCCAGTAAATTATTTTCTTGAATAGGAATGATTAGGGGGTTGGGATGGAAGAGATATAGAAGAATTTTTTGATTGATTTTCTGTTTTAATAATTTTTTTTGGATGAAAATAAAAAACTATTTAATTGAATAGGCATGATTAGGGCATTGGGATGGAAGAGAAGTATGTTTTTTTTTTTGTTTTTTTTTTTTATTAAAAAAAAATTATTTTAAAACAAGAAGAGGACACAAGTTTCCTTCCAACTTCCTGCTTTAAAATAATAGTATTGATAATTTGATATTGATTAGTTTTTTTTTTTTTTTTTTTAAAAAAAAAGATCTGTTATTTAAATCCCAAATTGTAATTGTTTGAAAGCAAATTTTTTTATATATATGTATGAAATAGTTTAGATTACTTAACTTGTTTTGTTAAAATTTAAATCACACACTTGTTTTAGTATAGATAGAATCATAGAATTTATTACCTTATTGAAAACTTAGGGTTGTTCAATTGTTAACTTTTTAATTTGTGTTGAATGGTTTTAATTTTTTTTTTTGAAAGTAAAATTGTTTATAATTTCAATGTATGACGATATGATAATTGAATTATTGGTTTATATTTTTCAAATTAATTACGACATGTCAAATGTTCACTAAATTCAAACGATCCCAAGACAATGGGAAAACTACCCAATCTTTAACAGTTCATGTTTAAAGATAACCCAAGAAAATGATCCTCTTCATTTAGTTTTCCACAAACTCAACAAAGTGATGTGGAAATAAGTGGCCTGGTTTAACTACTATTAAGTACCACTAGAGGAGGAAGAATTGATATGTCTAATGTTTAACTTCTTCATCATGATCCGAGAAAGAGTGAACATAATGGATTACACCTCAAATCAAAGAAGTGTTGTGAGGAGAGTTTATATTCTCAAAGAACCTTGCCAACCACACAAACCCATAACTCTCCTGGCCTTATAGACAAGTGTCCGATTTATTATTTTTTTTCATTTTTTTGGATTGTATGACCAAAATATGGATATTTTTTAACTATCTATAGTCAAGAATTTTTTTTTGCTACAGTTTTGTAAAATTATACGATGTCCATTTGTCCCCCCGATATGAAATTTCTGGCTCCGCCACTGCCAAATAAGAAAATGTTGCAATTATTATGAAACGCATGTAAAATAAAAGTATTGCGATTATTACGAAACGGGGGAAAGTACATTATTACAGTGCTTATGTAGTTAACAATTTCGTGAGTCATTGAAAAAGATAGAGTTGCATCAAATGATTATCAAACAATGTATCAGAAATTATTGTACCTAATATGTAGTCAATTTAACACTCATTTATTTTTATTTTATTTTATTTTTTTGGAAAAAAAAAAAAAAAAAAACCCTTAAATATTTATTGATTATGTATTTAAACCAATTAAACACACACATAAATAAAAATCGTTTAATTATGTATCTAAACCAATCAAACAAATGAAAAAGGCTTCAATTGCCATGAACAATAAATAATATAAATTATAGCCTAAGGGACAAATCAAGGCCTGACTTCTCTGGCTTCACTTGACCTAATTTACCACCATCAATACGAAGCTCTCCTTTCTCAGAATTATCACTCTCAACGATCACATTTTCGTCTACGCCACGTAGGATTTGAGCTGAACCTCCTTCAACAAGAGTAGGCAATGATTTCGAAAGATTATTCAAGTTATTGAATGGAGAATAATTATTCGTAATATTATTATTTGACACTCTCAAATTATCATATGATGATAGTTGAGAATTTCCTAGCAATGATGTTTTAGGCTGGTTTGTGCTACCATACCCGTGTCTATAACCTTGATACATTGGCATACGATAACCCGAACCAGGCTTATGAATAATGGAATTCGTTTTGACTACACCAAGGGGTGATCTCTTGCAATATCCACCGTATGGTAAGTTATTGTACATACCAAAATAAGGTTGGTACAAGTTATTGGTACTCGAATAAGGTGAGAACCCCGTGGCTTGTCTCATCTTATCGCGAGCCCTCTCTTGTTTATGAGCATTTTGATGGCCGCCTAGAGCTTGAGAAGTCGAAAACCTCCCTGGACAATACTTGCACGTAAAATCTCTAATACGAGGCTTAATACGTTTTTGGTGATCGGATGATGATTCCTTGGCCACGTCACCATTAGCATGTTGGGTTGATACCATATCTTGGCTAAAGCTCGAAAGCTTAAGATCGAGCATGGTGTTCTTTGAGCTAGAACTATACGACGGAGACTCTAAAGAACTCGAGGATGACTTTAAATCCATGGCTACAAGGGTTTTTATTAGCTTGAATGAGATTAAAGTTTAAGAGAGTACTAAGATTAATTAGATGAAGGGCTTTTATAGGGATAGCAAAGAGTGTTATTAATTACCAAAGATCCTTCATATATGGTAAGACAACTTGTGCCAACCTTGTGAATCTCTTATCATTGATATTGCCAAAGTAAAATCTCTTTGACTTGCTATCTGCTTAATTAATTACATAATATATTATCTCAATTGTAACTCTTAAGATATTAACGTTACTTTGTGGCTTTGAGCTTCCATATTAGGTTGGAAATTAAGGTTGTGTAATCAAGTTTAATTAATTAAAATGGAAATTTGAATGATAAAATATGATTTAGTTAACAAAAATAAAAATTCCATTCGTGTTATTAGGATAAAATAATCAGAGATTATTTTGTTACAATGTAGAAGCTAGAAAACGTGTCAAAATATCATTATAATTTATGACTAGGATAGTTGACATCAAATTTTCTTAAAAATCAAAGTTAATTACATAATATAGAGTAATAATACTATAATAATCTTTTATATGGTAATAATAAGTTAAACTTCCGTTTGAAATCTCACAGTTCCAAATATCATTTTTAGCCTCAATGATTTCATTGCCAGCCGTTATTGTAGCCAAAGTATCATTATTGATTATCTTTATCTCTTTCAAAATTATTTTTGATTCATATTGTGTACTTCGTATTATCTTAGTCATAAGAAATCTTTGCATCAAAATTTCATAACGAATCAAGTTAATAAAAGAATGAATTTGCTTACCAAAAATAAATCATATGTGTAGTTACGATTTTATTTTTATAGCAAAGGATACGTATGTTTAATGTCAAATTTTTAACACGATTATCAACCGGGATTTTAACTTACTCAAATACGGAGTAATCATATAGTTATTTCTTTCTATTTTTGTAAAATCTAGTTTGTGGCTGCATTCCAAAATTTCAATATTATTAACTTTATTTTAAACGCTTATTTTATTACTTTTTTGTATTTCATATTAAAGATATTGTGAAATAATGATGATTGTTCAATAATTATAACGAGTATGAATCTTAATGTATAATGAGTGTGAATCTTTTTTTTGAAACAAACAATGAGTGTGAATCTTAATGTATTATATATAGTCATATATACCTACTTTAATAATTACATAGTATATGGTAACTCATTGATATAGCTAGTTGTATATTTGTATTAACTGGTTAGACTAATTGCTTGTGTTATTACCTAGTTTGACTAGCTTAGCCGATTGTAATTAATTTATTGTGCAAAAGTATTTTGCAAATAGTTGTTAGTTGTTATTTGTTTCGGTGTATATAATAATAAAAAATAAAGTTAAATACAAAGTATTCAATAAGCCAATCTTAAGAGGCTCATATTTTAGAAACTCAAAATAGCTTTTACAGTTATTTCATGAAATGCCACTAAGCAATTGCAAAATTCACCAAATGCCACCGAGTTTTAAAAAAAATCACCGAGTGCCATTAATGACTGACAACCGTTAGTTGACCCCATCACTTGTTACGTGTCATCTTCTGATTGGTCTGTTTTTTAAAATAAAAAAAATAACAAAAAATAAAAAAAAAATAAAAAAGGAACTCAGAGGTGGCCAGCCACCACCTCCTCCCTGTCGTCGAGCCCCCTGCCCACCCCAAAACCCTAGCCATCACCACCCCCTGCCGCCGTGGCTAGCACCGAAGGCGCGCCGGCGACCCCTCCCCTATCCCGTCGCGACCCCCTAACCAATAAGCCAATCTTAAGAGGCTCATATTTTAGAAACTCAAAATAGCTTTTATAATAATGTATGGTCAAACCTCTAATAGGCTCAATAAGCTAAAAGCACTCCAAAAATCTCTTTACCAATCAAAGCCAGTAACTTACGGAGTATTTGTTTGTGTAAAGTGTTTTGTAATACGAAGTAATTGTTAGCTAAATCAATGGCATTATCCTGGGCTTTAACAAAAGAGAAGATAATGCAGCTAAAGGTTAAAGAATGATTTCATATTTACGGTCTATTTTTGTTCCATAACAAGTGTCCGCTAAAGTAGATCCAAATTAAAAACAATAACTTAGAGGCGAAATAATGTTTGTCAAACGACTCGATCTATAACTCCATGATTCAAAATCTTCTACAAAATGCACATTAATCCACCATTGGAGCTATGTAGTTTCTCCGAGCAACAATTCGTAAAGTTCCACATTGGTTGGCATGTACTACAAGCTTAGTTTTCATTATTAGCAAGCAGGGCGCTCCAATACATACATCGCTGCAGAAACTATTATGGTGTATGGGTAATAGATGGGTGGTATTATAGATTGATAGGTATAATTTTAAATTTTGTCCCGTGACCATGGAATGATGGAAAATTAATAAACTGCTCGCACTTCTTTTACAAGCCATTCACTTCGTTTTATCGTTCCCTTTTTTAATATGTGTAATAAAAATATCATATATATACTTAAATAAAGTAACACAATTACTAACAAAGGTAGGCCAATTGATTGCGTGAAACTATTCTACAATATATGAATATGTTTTCAAATATTAGTTTTTAGTAATTTGGATAAATCATTTTTGTTTTGATATCAATATATTTATTATTATTTTTTGATGTAAATTAAACACCGCATTCTAATGAGAAAATGGGATAAAATAAGAGGTTGAGAATAATGCTGAAATATATTACTAGTTGAAAACTAATTCCATGGTTTTGTATTGACCATTATCTATTGCAAGTAAATAATGATTAATGATGCAATATGCATTTGTTTATGGAATGAAGTCCACTATTACTGTACTAATTTACTATTCCCTCATATTTTTACTTGCATCAATTATTTAACAAGCCAAACTTATACTTACATAAGTAGTGCTCCGTACATATTAACAAAATGGTACTACGTATTTATTTATACTATTTCTGTATTTCATTGTAAACGAGATGAAATCGAAAAAAAAAAAGGAGTTTTTATTTTATTTTTCTGTGGCGGGAAGATAGAAGGGTATAGAATCGCCAACGTGGCAATGTGGCTGATTTCTATAAATACCCCATTAGTTTTCTCATTTTTTCAATCTTCCACTTGAGACCTCACTCTCACACTCTCTCTCTCCTCCATTTTCAAGCTCTCAACAATGGCGTCTCTGCCACACCTTGCCATCATCTTCATGGTGATTTTCACCTCACTTTCAGTCCTTCCACCCGGCATTAATGCTCAGTCATCAACCTTCACATTCTCTTCATCTTCAACCTCACCTCCACCTTCCTCCACCGCCTCTACTCCGCCGCCATTTCCGTACTCCTCCTCCGAAGCTCTGCGTTCACCTGAGTTTCTCTCTCCTCTCTACTCCATCACCAAAATTCTCGGCGAACTCGGCTTCACTGACCTTGCTATGGCGTCCCACTCGCTCTCTCTGTCCTCCGCCTCGCATTCGCCGTGGCTCGGCCCTGTCACCGTCTTCGCTCCGGCGGATGCTTCGGTGCGAACTTGCACTTCGTGCTCGCTCACTCTCCTTCTCCAGGAGCACACTGTTCCTGGACTCTATCCTCTGGATTACCTCAATCAACTCATTTTCGGCACCAAAATCGAGTCGATTCTCCCCGGCCGCTGCTTAACCGTCACCTCCGCCGCAAATTCCACCAAAATCTTCATCGGTGGCGCCGAAATCACTCATCCAAACCTCTTCATCAGCGACCACGTCATCATCCATGGCCTCCAAGGCTTCATCTCTCACCTCTCGCCGTACTCCTGCTCAATGGACAGGATGACGTCACTCTCTCTCCGTCATCTCTCACCTTCCGTCGCCCTGACTCGGATGATGCTCGTCGACGCCGGAATCCGTCTCCGATTGAGCGGTTACAGCTTCCTCGCACTCGCGATGCGTGTCAAGTACGCCGAGCTCGTCACTCTCCAAAACATGACGATCTTCGCCGTCGACGACTCCACCATCTTCCAAGGAGGTCACTCCTACGTCCACGGCTTCAGGTTTCACATAATCCCTAACCAAATGCTGAAACTCGCCGATCTCGAGTCTCTGCCGCCGTCAACGGTGCTTCCGACGCTCGAATCCGGCGAAACTCTCACCATCACCACTCCAGGCGGCGGCGGAAGTTCGTCTCCGATGAGAATCAACTACGTGAAAATCAAGTATCCAGACCTCATCTACAACTACAAACTTGTTGTTCACGGTATTGGTTCTCCATTCCCTCATCTCCGTCAATCAATTCCTGTTTCTACTGGACGGTCAGGATTTTATCCGATTACTGCTGGTGAGTATGGATCTGATGTGAGAGAGTCTAGCTTTGGTAATGTACGGCCTACTTCTTCTCAGTCTACTGCTCCTTCTCCTGCTGTGATTATGAACAATCCAGTGGTGGTTAATCAGATGGATGAAATTCATCAAGGTCTTTGATGTTTTTAGTCATGCTAATAATAGACCTGATTTAGCTCTACTCTATTAATGTCGTTTAATAGTATCGTTGCGTCGTTTTGTTCTATGTTGCATTACTAATAGTAGTCTACTATTTTTGTGTTTAGTCTTTGATGAGTGTAATCAGCCTGTAATCGGTTTGTAAGTCGTTGTAGATGAAGAGAATACTCAATACTAGTGAAGTTTTATGAATTGGAATAATTGACAACTCTGTTTTACGTTTTTGATTTTGCTATTATTATTAATTTATTACTGTCATTTAAATAACTTGATTTAAATTTTCTGTTAATTGGTCATTAGCAAATTAATGGTACGTCGTTTATGCATTATAAATCATGAAGTTCATAAAAAACCAAACAAAGTTGTGTAGCTATAAAAGGGAGGTGAGTAGGTGAGTAGAATCTTCAATAAAGCGTTGTTTCATCAATTATGGGTGGGTGCTTGAATTTGCACTTTGCATTTTAGTGGGCATGCACAACAAATTTAACAAACTTGTCTTTATTTTAGTTATTTAGTAATTTACCAAATTGTTACGAGTATAAGTCAGACAAATGCTGGAAATAAAAGGTTACACGCTCCCTAATAAATTGTGAAAAATGATAGATAAGTGATAATGTTTAATTATGATGGCAATCATTTCTTGTCTATTTTATATTTTATTGTTTAATTCTCATGAAAAAATGGAGTAAGTTAAGTAGGATGTAAGTATAAATACTTGATATGACGATACATGATTGTATTCTATTGTGTGATCTTCGATGAGTTGCGTATTTGCGTTATTAGTTTATTACTTCACCATTGTGACTTCAAATTCTTAAATAATTTGTACAAGGATAGACTCCAGTAAGAAAATGTTGAATCACATTCAGACTGGTAGGAGGATTTCTTATGAACACAAGTAATAGCAGGATTTAGCTCAATAGATAAGAATTACATTTTATTATGTCCATGGAAATATATACCTTTAGGGCCGAATAATTGTAAATCAATTGGGGCTTTTTATGGATTGATGTAAGCCCACTCACTAAACCTCCTTCCCTTTCAAGCCCATTAAAAAAAGTGACGATAGTCAGTTCTTAATTAGGAAAATAATTTTCCTTGTTCACTTGCTTTGTGTTTAGATGATAAATCTCATGAATTAATTTGAAGAGAAATATACTTCGTCCACATCACATAATATTGCACTCGTATTTTTACAAGCTGTAATTCAATAGTTTATTGTGATTTATTTGTATGCTGATTTATTCGTATGCTTAGTTGAAAAAGATACTTCATCAGTATCATATAATATTACACTCATTTTTTACAAGTTGTATTTCAATAGTTTTTTACATAAACAAATAATATGTAACTCAATAAAATTGTCTACTACTCATACCAACTTTTCCTCTACTTGTGCCACTAAAAGCTACCCTTATCACTATTTTGCCAAACACTCACATTTTTTTGTTAAGTAAGTCAAACCACTAAAAGTTACTCAAAAACTAGTGCTGAACACGCCTTAAGTCACTCACTAGACAATAGCCATTTAAACCGTATACTTGTATGAAGTACTACTATAATCGTTTATTAATTCTCTATTTCTCTTTAAATTTCGTAGTTTTATTAACCTTATAATATATATACTTCGTATTTACTTGTAATGTTTGTAATGAAATATTCCATAATCCATACAATACAATACTTCACACTTCACATCATATTTTGAAATATAAATATTAAAGTTGAGGTTCGATCGAAATCCTTCTTCTTACTGAAAAAATAAAAATGTATTCCAAGTACAATTTTTGCTCCATAAATTTCCCAATACAAATTTCATCTCATTTCTTCTACAAGTTGGGAAAAAAAAAAAAAAAAAATTCAAAATATGGAAAGCAGGAAGATTCAAGCCGACTCCAGACCAAACCACCATAAAAATAAACTAAAATAAAAAACCCCGCAAAAACCCTGTCTTCATTCTCCATTTCTCCACCTTCTTCCTCCCCTTTCTCTCTCCTCCCGCCCATCAATGGCGGCCAGATCCTCCACCACTCTCCGCCTCCTCTCCCGCCTTCTCCACACTCACCCCTCTCCTCCCACTCTCTCTCCTCTCCACCACCACCAACTCCGCCGCCCTCAATTCTCTCTCGCCGCCTTCTCCACCGCCATCCCCCGCCGCAACCCCAAAAAGGTCGACATCGGAGCTCGCGCTCGCCAACTCCAAAACCGCCGTCTATGGACTTACGCTCTCACCTTTTCCGGCGTCGCTGGTTTCGTCATCTTAGTCCTTAACAATTTCCAGGATCAGCTCGTTTTCTATGTTACTCCTACTGAAGCGTTGGAAAAGTTTAATTTGAATCCTTCCAAGAATAAGTTTCGATTAGGTGGTTTGGTTCTTGAAGGTAGTGTTCATCAACCTCCTTCTTCTCCTGAAATGGAGTTCGTCATCACCGATCTTATGACCGATATTGTTGTTAGGTATTTTACTTTTATTGATTTTGATGATGTTTTTTATTTTCGCAATTTTGATGATTCATTATTGCAGCTTTTTAATATGATGATTTGGATTTTGATTTGACTGTTAAGATTATGAAATTTGAATATATAATTGTTGAATTGGATCTGAATTTCTGAATATAATGGTGATTAATCTTATGATTGATATTTAATTAGAAGAATTAGGTTGGAATTATAAGTTGATGCAGATTTTCAGTTTATTTCCATTTTTTGGATCAATTTTGAAGATATTGTCAGTGAAAATTTAGTTGTAATTATTGAGTCTGCTGAAATCAAGTTATACATTAAGTATTGTTTGACATTGAACTCCTTAATTGGACAAGAATGATACTGGATTGATGGTAGAGGTAGAATTTGTCAATTAGGGAAGTTTGTCAAATTGGATCCTGATTCAGTAATTTTTGAATAAGATGCTTATTAATCTTATGGTTCATATCGAATTGAAGGGTTTGGATTAGATTTTAAGGTTAGTATGGATTGGAGTTCCACTTTTCTAGTTTGCTTCACTCGTTTTTGAATGAATTCTGAAGATACTGTCATTGAATTTTTATTTCGGCTTTAATTATTGAATCTGCCGAAATCAAGTTATACATTAACTGTTGTTTGACGTTGAACTCCTAAAATTGGATAAAGTATGATACTGGATTAATGGTAGAGGATAGATTTGTCAATTTGGGAAGTTTGTGAGTTTGTGACTTGGCTTAGAGATTAGCCAACTTCTTATTGAGTTGTGTTTCTGTAATTGAATTTCTGGATACGCCATAGTGCTAGGGGTCAAGAGATCCAGCCGCACGAAGGCTTGCTTTGAAGTAATTACGACATGTTTTCTGTCATGCCTTAAATGTGGATGTCTTTAGCCTGGCTTTTAGCCATAGTGTTTAAACATCTTTGTATCTTTAGCAGAGAACTGTACTTGGGACATTAGCAACATAATGGAATGTACTGTTGTGAAATTCTAAGACTAATATCGATATATCTAATAAAAAAACTTTTTTTAGAACCTTTTCCTTCATTATTCTGTTTTCAAAATTGTTCTTCTGTTGGCCTATTAGGAAATTCTTTCTAGTTCCACGCTTCCACCAATACTTGGTTGTCATTATCAAGTATATAATTGCTTCTTATCATAACCATAAGTTTCCATTGTACTTAGCCAATGATGTCTGATTTGCTTAATATTTTTAATGGGTGTGCAACATTTTATGTTGATCAACATTGTTATCCTAAATTTATGTTTAGGTATCAAGGATCCTTGCCCGATTTGTTCAGAGAAGGTCACTCAGTGGTAGTAGAAGGATTTGTGAAGCCTTTTACTGATGAGATTAAGGAATCAGGTATGAGTGGAAAGACCAAGGAGATTTCAGCAAAGGCGAGGAGTGGGGAGTGTTATTTTTCTGCCACGGAGGTGTTGGCTAAGCATGACGAGAAATACATGCCTGGGGAAGTTGCTGCTGCTATTGAAAAGAACAAGAAAAAGCTCGATGAAGAGGCAGAGGCCCAGAAGACTGCAGAGGCACAGAAGACTGCAGCTGCTTGAAATTTGTCTGTGAGTATGAACTTATGAAGCTAACTGGGCTTTGAATCTTCTTCTCCACCTAAAATTATAAGATTTGGGAATTGTAATGAGTTAAATTAGAAAAGCCTGATAGAGGAATAGGCTCTATACTTTGGTATAGTCTGGATAAGAGGAAGGGATGACATACAGGAATTTTGAGGAACTAGGAAATTAGAATTTTAATTGATTCAACTATCATGCCTATATTGTATTTTTCCAATTAACATATTGATTTTTCCCTGGAATTAGGGATTGTTATATTCATGGAATGCTGGTGAATAAATGTACTTCATTCTTATTTTGCAGTTTTTCTGGCTGCTTTTCTTGAATGAAAATCGTGATTGTGTTTTCTGTATCACTGTGAATCTGATTTGTATTCCTTTCCCCTGTAATTCGTGGTGTTATCTAATAGTAACTTGACTGAAGCGTGTTTATTGAGTTTTATTGACTGTGAATCTGATTTGTATACGATGTGATGACTTGTGTACTCGTAATGTAGTAATCATGTGTGCTGTTAATTTTCTTCATAACTTTGACACAATGTTTCTTTTAGGGAGATTCCTTATATATGTTCCATAATGTTAGTGTATACAATATATGATTTCCCATCATAAGTTCATAACTTCTATAGTTTGCATTCTTTCCTTTTACTTTTAATGTAGTGATGTATCATTACTTCACTTTGAATGAATCTTTTCTGCTGTGATAGGAAGTGGATCATAGCTTCCAACTCTGGGATGTTTACCTTAACCCTGTTGTTTTAGTTTTGTCACCTTTATATGGATTTTGGATATCTTGCTTGAAGTATTAGTGATATTATAAGGCATGGCCTTTACCTTATTCATCTAGCTGCAAACTCATACAGTTACGGATGATCGGAGGTTTATTGTTTCTTGGTCTATGTACACTCTTGGTCAGTGTTATTACTCTTGTTAGTTGACTGCCACCATTTGGATTAATGTGAAGCTGCTTTTATTTTCTGCAAAAGAACATTTTTATGAGCTGCACTTTCTCTCTTGTTTGGAAAATAGCATGAGATGTAGGCATTCTCAATAGCTGAAAGTCTTGAGGTACACATGCTGAGGCTTTAACTCATGTCCAAGATTTCAGCCATCACTACTGAATATTCCCTATTCTGTTGATGCATGGTTTATGAGTTTAACTGTTAACTGATCAATATTATACTTTTGAACTTCCTTTTTCTTTTCAGCTTCTTTGTAATGCTATTACAGTAAATCGTCATTAGTTGCTGCGTTGTATTTGATTATACTGTAAGCGGGAGTTATCAAACTTGACAGCAAAATAGATGCAGCTTGCCATTGACACTTTACTGTGGCTTTGTGGTGGGATGTATCGTCATGCCTATGATCCCTCGCTGCTGTTGCTGATGGTTGTGACTTGTGAAAGGCATTTGGCTGCATGGTCTAGTACTCTAGTGGCTTTATTGCATTTGCATTCTGCCACAGGCTTTGCAGAGGTTTTTCTTACCTTGATTTGGTGCTGAGAAATTCAGATATTCTGATGCAGTGTATTAACCATGTCGAAATTTGGAGTTTTGCTGTAATTTATTCAGTGATACTTCTGAATCTGTAGTTTCTGGAAATAATCTAATATCAAAAACTCAAAACATGCTACATTAACTCTATTGAGTCACAATGACAACTTGAATTTTCTTTTATTTTATTTTAGCATTTGTTATGTATTGCCCGTGCAGAGCTTGAATCCCTAACAGCTTTCCCTATATGCGCATAAAAATTATATACAGTTACACAAGCATCAATTAGGCACACATGCATAGGGAGTTGTCTCATATGGAACTTGTTGGTTTTATTATTTTCTGCGTTGTTTTTTATTTTTCTGTAAGCAGGAGTTATCAAATTTGAGAGCAAAACAGATGCAGGTTGCCTTTGGTAGACGGTTGACACTTTACTGTGGCTTTGATGTTGGTATGTATTGGTATGCCTATGGTCCCTTACTGCTGTTGCTGATGGTTGTGAATCTTGTGATATGTGAGAGGCGTTTGGCTGCATGGTAGTCTCTTACGTGCATAAGCATTCTGCATTATGCAGGGGTTTTTCTGATGCAGTGTATATACCACGCCGAAATTTAGAGTTCTGCTGTAATTGATTGAGTGATACTTCTGAAACTATAGTTTCTGAATCTTTCAGTCTCTGAACAAAATCCAATATTAGATGCTTGCTGATTTTGGCTTGGTGTTTGTAACTTCTGGTATTGAAGATGTTTAATTTGAGGCTTGTGTACAATTCTTCTTGGATGATTATTCTGAAGGTAAAATGTGCTTTCTGATGCAGCTGCTACTCTACTGAAGTCTAGGTGATGAGACTTATTTATCATATGATATTGTTTCTGCTGTTTCTGAACAGGCGATCATGAGTCATGCCTTAATATCAGCTGTTACATGAGCGTGTAGCTGAAGACAAGTATGGTTGTACTGGCACCGTTCTCAAACTTCTCATGCTGATCTATGTACTGTAGAATGTATTGAACCTTTGATGTCTCTATTCAATATGTTTATGTTTCAACTTTCAAACATTGATAGGTTTAAGGAGTTTCAAGACACTTCGAAGTTTTCTACTACAAGACATGTGCATTTGTGCCTGCACCTTCTGTTATGTATTTGAATTCATTGTCAGTTATGATGACTTTGCTGCAAGAATTTTACGTTAACACACCAAATTATACTGTGATGGTCAAAACCTAAAAAAAAAAAAAAAAAATCCATGGATGGGCTGGTAGGTCATAGGTGGATTTTGCCTCAAGTGAGGTTGGTAAGGGCCAGGAGTTTAGTGTGTAGTGGGGTGAGAATGTGAAATTGTGAATATCTACTAGTATATCTAGTCTAGTCTAAAGTCTAAACCTATACAAAGTTACAAACCCCTAGCATAACAAATCTCATTTCCTTTTTCTTTTTTTTTTAAGGTAAGAAAAAAGACCCTACTCTCAAGCATTTTGTAGTTGGTGGGGCTCGAACTTGTGACCTTAAATTCACAAGGTGTCCCACCAACTCCACCGAGCTTTGCTTGGTAGATTTCATTTCCTTTTGATATTTCTTTTTACCTGGATATCATTACAATTGAATTCAATGTTTCCTCCTTCATCTCCCTGTTAAACTGTTTTTTTTCCCGTAAGAAAAGAATTCAATAACACATTTTATTCATGGTTTTATACGTTAATCGTATGCGTGCTGCACGGGCAAAGGCTCCTTCAAATTTATAATTCTACCTATTAAGACCCTGTTCACTTTACCTTACAAATATAATATTAAGTAAAAATAATTTCAGTTCAGTAAAATAATTTCAGTTCAGTAAAAATAATTTCAGTATCTTTAAAGAAGAAATATAATAGAAAATCTGTAAAAATAATTTCAGTTCAGCAAAAATAATTTCACTTCAGTAAAATTAATTTCAGTCCAGTAAAAATAATTTAAGTTCAGCAAAATTAATTTCAGCGCAGTAAAAATAATTTCTAAAAATAATTTCAGTAGCAAAAATAAGGTGAAATGAACGGGGCCTAACTCTATCAAAGTCACGGTAACTTGAAATTGTTTTTATTTTAATCACATGGTAACGTGAATTGTGTAGATCGTTCGTCCGTGCTTGAATCCCTAGCAACCTTCCCCATACGTGTAGCAAGCATTACAAACATTTATTAGCGAGGAAAAAAAGCACTATGACACTAAACAAGAATTAGGATCAAACACACATGCATCAATCTATGCACAAAAGCACAAGAAATTGTTTCATACGAGACTTGTTGTAGGAGCATGGAGGAAATTGTCAACACATGATAATACATATCGCCTAGAAAAAAAAAAAAAAATCACTAACTCATTCTTTTTATATGGTTTATCACACCTCTTAAGATTGGGTATAGTGAATTAGTGATTCAAATATGTATGTCATGTCAATCTGAATGATTTACATAAATGATCCTATATTAAGATTTACATAGATGATCCTAGAAAATATCAAGATTTATCCTAGAAGATATGAAGTTATTCTAATTAACATATGAGTTATTTCCAATACCGTTCACGTTTGCAATTGCAAATATCGGTTTTTCACTTTAATATAAACCATTAATTGAATGAAAATTTATGCTTTAGACAAAACTACTAATTATGATACGGAATATTAATTTTACCTTAGGTCAATTAATTTTTTTTTAAATTATATATCCTTGTGCATTATCCGTAGAAGTTATTCACCATATAGACTATAGAGTAATAGACCAAATCTTAATCAAGTAACGTCCTACATTAACGTGTTGACAAATCACGACTTTAACGTGCTATCACCGAACTTCCTCAGTTGTTTTTATTTAATCAAGAGTCAAGTACAACTACAATTACTTAACTCAACATTGAAGAAACCCCGACCCTCTTTTATTCAAGTACAAAGACTGCCTGAAACCCAATTTCTAGCAAAATCAAAATCTGCCCCTGAATCTAGCAACACAGAAAAAGACGGTAATTTTCTCTCTCTTCTTCCTAAAAATTTTTGGAGATTTCTGGGTTTTGTTAATTGAGTTGACATTGTTGATTTTTTTGTTGTAAAGATGGCTGAAGAGTCGTCAAACGCATCGAAATATGTGAAGTTGACCAAAGCTCAAGTCTCTGCTGATGAAGATATCACCCCTGGTGAACTAAATCAAGCAATACCCAATTCACAGGTATTAAATTTTCGTTTTAAAATCACTTTTATTTTGGATTTAATCAATTTTATTGGAATTTAGAAGCAACCCTTTTGGAATTACCACTTGATCTGCGAAACCCATGTCTTGAATTTTGATTAGTTGATTGCCCTAATTTCTGTTCTTCTTTCAGCTTGATCGTAACTGATTGTATGATTTGATGATTTTTGTTTTGTGAGTGTAATTTTGCATGTTCTGCATTATGTGTAGATGTGGGGTTTGACTGAATTCTGATCTTTTGGAAGTAATGTATGTGAATATGTGATAGTTATGAAGTTATAGTTTTTACAATGAGAACTAGAAGATCTTTTTGTCGAACGAGGTTTGATTTGCTAGATATCTAGCAGTACATTGGTATATTGGATTTTGGTGGATCTTGGAGAAGTTTTTCATCTGACTTATTTGTTGTTCTAGGGTTTAAAGTTGATTGTTCTTGTCTAGTTTTTCGAGTTTATTTTATGGTATTAAACGATTGGGCAAAGCCAATATTGTAGGGGAGGCTGGTCCGTCTGCCATATACAGGCACAGTTATTCAATATTGTGAGTTTAAGCTTCATAGTTACTTCTCATGGGGATATGCTGTTGTTGGGCTTGAAAATTGGAATTGAATTGAATTGAAGTTGCTTAAGCAGTTCTTCACTTTGTTTGAGGAATTTCCACTTGTAATATTAGCCAGCCACTTGTCCCCTAGGTTTCCTACGTTTTGTACCTGGTCTTCACTCTTCAGTCCTTAGCAGGTATTTGGATATAAGATGCTGGAAATTTCAATGGGATTAGTTTCTACTATCAAATTTCGTTTCTTGTTTAAAATCTACTCACTGAGTTGATGATGCACAAACTTTGATTGTACTATGCTGATATGAGATCCATGCCTCATTGTGGTATTAGGTCCACAGTATCTCTCAAGCTTAAGAAAAGCTTTTCAGACCTGCCTTTGTAACCTTTGCTTCTTTTTAAATAGCCTGCCTTCTAGCTTACATAACTTTGCAATGCCGAGACTTATGATGTAGTTAAAATAAGGCTGAAATATTCACCAGCTTTCTTTTCATTGTATATTAAGGATCCTTATGACAACTTTTCCTTTAAGAATAAATCACCAAAGATAGTCAAAATAGAGTATGTAGATAATGCAAAAGTCCAAATGCTGCTAGTAATAAAAACGCAAAGTTTTTGTTATTTGGCTACTGCGTGAAAAGTTCTCAAAATGCCTTTTGCTTTTAATGATGCATTAAAGACAAAAAGAAACTTGTTATAGAAGCTATGAAGTTATTTTAAATTTATGAGGCATCGGTTAATCAATTTCCTGTGATATAGGAATAATGTATTCTAATTTTACAAGATCCCGTTGATGCTTCTTGACTCTACAGGCAGTCAGTTCTTGGATATGTAGAGCTGCACTCCACTTTTTCTTTAACTCTTCTGCTTTTGGTTGATTTTCCAGTTGCATGTTCACAAGTGTAGCGAATGTGGGCAGCCTTTACCTGAAAGCTATGAGCCTCCTGGTGATGAACCTTGGTCAAGTGGGATCTTTGGGTGTACACAAGATACTGAGAGTTGTAAGTTCTCAAATATGCTTCTGCTTCTTGTTTTGAAGTTATTGTATGCATATGTAAATAATTGGCATCCCAAATTTACTGTGATGCAAGTAAATTAGTAATGGTCAATGCATGTGAGTGAGAATAATGAGCCTATCAATTTTCATTCACAAAGCTGAAGAATAATAAGAGGTTAGAACTTCTGTAGAGATAATGGAGATATGATGTAAGCGGTGTCCTTTAGGCAACATGATCTCGGTCCATCCTCATCATCTGTCATAACCAGTGGGCGGGCTGTAGTGGAAATTGTGGATCCAAAAATTGTCAGTATAGTTTATTTGTAGACTTTAGGGAGGAGAGACATGCAGTATGAGGTGGACTTTTTTGTAGCCCCGGCCTAATAATGTTGTCATATACTCATATGTTCGAAGTTCTAATAGTATGTTAATGATGGCATAATTGCACTAAATTTATGAAGCTGTCATTTGAATGTTATGGATTTTGTAAGTTTAAAATGAGAAGCTGTAATGGAGATCAGTGTAACGAAAATCTCTCCTGCACCAAATGGCTAGGTTTGATTTTATTAATATTATACTGGCTGAGTGTCCTACATGCCTGAACTGTATGTCTCCAGCAATGCTTGTGCTGTTAGTCTGTTACGTTATCTATGCTGTAGCATACTATTTACTATCTGGTTTAAATGTGCACACAGTTGTTCTCAGTGTACTTTATATTCTTTTGCAACCCCTATTTAGGTATTTGAATTCCTCTTTTCTGCCAATTAGGTTGGACTGGGCTTTTCTGCCCATGTGTCTTATTTGGGCGTAATGTGGAAAGATTGAGAGATGATACCCCATGGACTACACCATGTGTTTGTCATGCTGTTTTTGTAGAAGGTGGTATGGCACTGGCTGCTGCCACTGCTTGGACTTATGGTATCGACCCAAGAACAACTTGTCTGATTTGGGAGGGATTATTTTTCACTTGGTGGATGTGTGGCATATACACTGGTCTTGCTAGACAATCCTTGCAGAGACAATATCATCTCAAGGTGATTTCCTATGCCTAATTTCATTCAATTTGACACGATATGGATTATCAGTTATTTATCCCTATATCACTTTCCACTTTAATTAGTACATTCTTTTGACGTGTCCTGTAACTTGGACCAACAAATTTGTTATTAATTTACTTCATAGGCTCTTCTGTTTGTGCTTTTCTTTCAAATCATTGGTGGGGTTGTTACTGAGAAGGGTTTTTTTTTTTTTTTTTTTTCCAATCATTATCAATAAATTTATTTTGTATTACACTGTTCAGTTTTAGGATCTGCAACTAATCCTGCCCACAAATCTTTAGATAGTGGGTTTAGGCAGATCAAATCCTGCGCTATAACTTATTTTAGAAAACTTAAAAAAAATTCAAGGTTTAGTAAGATTCAGGAAATTTCAGAAATTTCAGAAATGATCAGATAATACTCCAATTATTCAAGTGAAGAATTGGGGTCTGAGGCTCAGCTTCTTGTTGATCACATCTATGATCACACTAGATCTTGTGTGTAATTTCTTGTTATCTGACATAAATTTATTCTGTAATACTGAAGTGCTCACTTCAGTGTAGGTCTTCATTCGTGTTTTATTTCATTATTTCTTTTATTTTTGGGATGGAAAGGGTCATTGTTGTGTGATATCCTCATTTGTTACTGTCATGAAATGCAGAACTCCCCATGTGACCCATGCCTTGTGCATTGCTGCATGCACTGGTGTGCGTTGTGCCAGGAGCATCGGGAGATGAAATCTCGCCTCACAGATGACGTCGCCATGCCCATGACCATTGTCAACCCACCGCCTGTTCAAGAGATGAGCTCTGACAGGGAAACCTCAGCCAATTCTACTTCTGAAAAGAATGGCGATAAAGACGGTGTTAAAATAGAGATGCAGGCTCTATAGTTTTCCTTATAGCTTTGTACCCAGTACTGTAAAATTATGCGGCGAAACTTCATTAAAACTTGGTTGCATAAACCAAGGGCTTTAGGTTCTCTCTTGTGGGTGAAGCTATTATATATGGAGTTTTATGCTGTTTGAAAGCCCATTTTTTACAGTGTGCTAGGAATCCACAGGCTTTCGATTGAGAAATTTGGCACTTCTGGTGCCTTTTATTTTGCAGTTGCGTAATTTGCATTCAAGCCTTTTTTTTTCTTTTTTTTTTTTTAATTTTTATTATTTTTTTTTAATTTTATTTTTATGTTCTGTTTTTTGATGGCCAATAGCAAAGCTTTGTAGATAAGTGAACATATCCTGACTTGCTAAATTAAGAGTAAAATCTGGAAATTCCTCAAGCCAAACAATTAACTACATAATTCGTCTAATTATCTAGCTATGTATTCTTGATCTTTCAAGGAGATTTTCTTCAGCATAAAGCTTTTACGTACGATACATATGGCACCTAAATCAATTTTTGGAAGGCATAATACTTAACGTCATTTTTGGTAAAAAAAAAAAAAAAAAAAAAAAAAAAAAAGGTCCCTCAGCTATTTCGAGAAAAGTTGATATGATTTTGGCCAAAATTAAAGGGTCAAAGTGTCATACTCGTGTCCAATTGTTTAGGATCATACAAAAGCATTCACGGGGCAACAACTATTTGGGTATGGTTTATCAGCAAGAGGGCATGGCAGCTGCGGCACTAGTAGAGTAGTAGCAACTAGGGTCATGAATTGAGGAGAGAGAAAGGAATGGCAAAATCAACATACAATCACAACCACTAGGGAGGGTGATGAGCCGCCGGCTAGATGGAGGTGGTAGTGGCAGCAATGAGTCAAAGAGAGATAGAGACACAAAGTTTAGTAGGAGAAAGTATAATGGAGAGAGAGAAGATAGATAATATTTACCTGTCTAATTCAATACTGGTTCAAATTTTCATTTAAAATTTCAAAGTAAGTAAAAATTGAGACTCTAATCGCTTGACCAATAATATATTGCCAGCTCAAAATGTATATATACTCGACTCAAAAATAAATACTTATAATAAAGGGACAAAGGGAGTATAATAAATGATGTTTAATTTGCCAATTAATAGTAACAAGGCTCCACGCCTCCACATACTTAAAATTCATGAAACTTATGTGTTGTCTTATCAAACACATTATAATTTTGAAGAGTTAATAGTAATACTAGGTACTAATGTTTGGCAAAAGTTGCAGGGAAGGTACTCAAGTTTGGTTTGTTGTAGGGAAGGTACTCAAATCGGTTTCCGGGCATAATAACCTACTGTAACCGGTTACCAAGTGCAAAAAAAAAAAAAAAAAAAAAAAAAAAAAAAAAAAAAAAAAAGGAAAATTATATATTCTGACATTAATAAGGCAAGGTACTAATGTTTTGGTTTTTCCAACAAAATAGCTATTACAAAAATAAAGTAGTCGTTGGAAGTTCAAAATAAAACTCAAAATAACAGCAAAATTGCATCTATAAATTAGTAATGCTTCATGACACTTCAACAGCTTCTGCATCATTCCTGTTAAAAATCAAAAGTTAAAATCGCAAATTTACTTCGATTTTTTTGCAAAGAAACAAAAAATAGCAGCATGTTCAGAATGAATGCAACAGGTAACAGATGTCATTGTGGCCTTCTAGTATTCTAAGAGCAGGGCATGGACTAAGGATAATCCTGGAAGAAGGTTTCTTGCATGCCCTGATTATGATGCTGAAACAGAAAGGAGAGGCTGCAAGTTTTTCAAATGGGTGGACACAGTAGACCCTACTGATTGGCAACTGAAGTCATTTTAGGACTAATGCAGGAGAAGGAGGAATTAAAACAAGAAGTTATGAACATGAGGACAGAATTGAAGCAATCAAACCATTATGCAAGGAAGGTGGAGAGTGATTATATAATGTGGGGTTCAATTGTGATTTGTGGAAAGTAATTTTGATTGTGTGTGTAGCAATTATTTGGTTTGCTTTGAAGAATTAATTGTAATCAACAGTAGTAGTAGTTAAATAAAGTAGAGGTAGTTTACCTTAGTTAGTCAATGCTTCCCAATTCTCTTAGCTCTAGCTAGATCCTATAGTGTTATTGGTGTAATTCTGTTAGCCTATATATATGGAAATAATAATAAATAAAAATTTGATTCAAATACATGTGTTTATATACATGAGGATTAAGGAGTGGAGGGATGGTTTGTCCGTCCATCTCCCCCTGGTGTGACCAGGGTTCGATCCTCACCCCACCCCTCCTGTGATAAGAGGGGCACCCCCGTATCTTACCGTATAAAAAAAAAAAAAAAAAAACCATACCTGTAGTGCCTGAGTTGATATCAAGAGTAAACAGATTGCTCCCCCTCAGTGTTTGTATAAAACGCTCTATGAGGTGGTTGAGGGGCTTTATTTACAGTTGGTAAAGGAGGGTTTGTTTGAGGCTGAGCACCCTGTGTAAAAAAATGGAAAATGTGTTAATGAAAATACAAAAAATAATGAGTACATAATTACTTTATAATATGTCAAGAAACTAACAGGAGCAACCCTTTGAAAACCATTAGGGTAAATATATATCCCTACTTCCCTGAATTGAGTTAATCCCTACCTTTACCTCTGTCTGATTAGATGGGGTAGTTCTTTGATGTTGCCTCTCTTGCCCCCCATTCTTGCAGCTCCTCTTGTTATGCCCTTTTAAACCACATAGGCTGCATAATTGAGAAATTCCTGTTTTCTTTAATTTAGCTTCCCTGCAGCTGTGACCTCCCCCTACTGATATCTTCTTTTTGTCTTAGGTCTACCCTGAACTTTTTTCAAATGTGGTGGTATCACAACAGAATATGACTAGGGCCACTCTTGGGGTCCATTTAAAGGCTTAAGTAGGAAGTCATATGCCTTCAAATAGGTTTCCTTGGTGAAGTATTCATTCACATAATGCTCTGATCAACCTTGTTCCAAATTGCCACCACTACATGTTTGCAATGAATGCCACTAACTTGCCATGCATTATAACTACATGTTCTTTGTTGCAAGTTCACACCAAATTTATGCTGTGTTGCCCCTTGTCTAACCCCATAGCAGAACCCTCCATCCCAAAATGCATTTCAACTCCTAACCCATATCTTATTCCTTCATAGTATTTGCTGAATTCTAGGGCATAACACCATTTCTTTCTTTGCTATTTCATCTATTTTTTGTGTAACCTCTCCATTAAGCCCTCCCTTATGTCTTCTAACATAGTGATGATTGGCTTGTGCCTTGAGCCTAGAATGTAGGCATTGAACACCTCACTCATGTTGTTGTCAACACTGTCACAACATGACATGGAAGTGTAAAATGCCCTGCACCATTTCTCATAATTTCTATTCATCAAATCATCAGCAGCATCAGCAGATATGACCCTCATTACAGCCATGTTTTCCATGAACTCATTTTTAGTATAACTCTTAGCAATTATCCAAAATTGCTTCCTATACTCCAAACCCCCACCAAATACACCCCTGAAATAAATTTGTGTACACATGTCTAGCACAAACTCTGACCTCTGCCTCCGAGAAAACAGCTGCTACTACTGCAAGTAATCCCTTCTGCGGGTAAGACATAAATATGTACCCAGCACCCTCAACTATCCCTAAATTTGAAACTAATAAAGACAAAAACCATGTCCAACTGTCTGTGCTCTCTATTTCAACCACAACCCAAGTCATGGGGAACATCTGGTTTTTCCCATCCCTCCCAACTGCCACCAGAAGTTGTCCCCCAAATGGTCCTTTTAGAAAGCAACCATCGAGTGAAATGAAGGGCCAACAGCCAGCCAAAAATCCCTTCCTCAAAGCTTCAAACCTTATGTACAACCTTTGAAATACATTTGCATTCATCTGCAATTTAAATAATGTTGGCTCTATTACTACTTCTAAGAATCTTAGCAGCATACCTAGGGAGTAATGCATATTGTTCCTTATACTCACCTATAATAAGGGTTTGCCCTCTCTTTCTTGCTCTGTATGCCATGAATCTGCTCACCCTTAATCCCCTTTTCCCACCAAATAGTTTCAATAATGTCATGCACTCTCATGTAAGGGTTGACCTTAAATTTGTTTGCAAAGTTTCTTGCAATCCAAGTGGAGGTCATGTTCCTAATTCTAGGTGCCCTTCCACAAGTATGCTTCCCAATGTGAGTTTTGACCATGAAATTTCTCTTATTCTTTCCCCACGAAGCCCAGATTTTCCATTCACAACTTTTATCAAACTATTTACACTTGGCCCCAACTCTGTTAGGATCATTCCCATGAAAAAGAATATTCCTGCTTGTTGTTATGCAGTAATCAGCCGATGCTTTCCTAAACATCACAACATTCTCAAAATTTTGACCTACAAAAAATTTTTGTTCAATGTTGTCACTGCCTCCTAAAACCCTTTGCCTCTTACCAATTTGAGGTGCTGTCAGGTACCCATACTCCTCTTCATCTTCAGATTCACTAGGACCGTCAACATCACTAAGACCCTCTCATTCCCAAACTAACTGGTGCTTTACCCTTAGATTCTGCTACTCTTTGTAGCATAATAACCTCTTCCTCATACTAATATTGTTCTTTCATGTCTTGAGTAACCTTGACCCTAGCACTCACAAATTTTGTATCTTCCTCATCTGTGCCTTCACTATCATAATCCACCTCAACCCCTGGCACATCAACTCTAGGTGCTGAGCATCCTGCTCCTACACCAGTCAGTAGCTCCATAAAGGAGCCATATCCAGTACCAGTACCTACATTTCTCCCTATGTTATCACCCAATTCATGTTCACAGTACAAATGTATCACTCTATACTATAGTAACAATGACAAAAAAGGGTCAAATGTTTTATTGTCAAAGCCTAGATACCTAACTCTATCTTGTAAGGTCTTCTTAGGATCCAAGAAATGTAATTTCACAATATCATTATACCCCAAAAAATCAATAATTTGCTTCACATATGATGAATTCACACTGTCTGGAATATCTTCAAACACATTCACCCTACCCCCCACTATAGTGCATTTCACCTATAACAACCCATTCCCCACCATGATGTACAACTAAGCAAGGTTTCAACTCATCAACCATATTATCTGTACATTAGGATCAAAACATTTTTTAGATAGTGCAATTACTTTCTTATACAAAAATTTCTAAGTTTATAAGATGAACATAAACAATTCAATATCAACACCATCAAATTATGTAATTCAATTCAATCAACATATCACCATCAATTATTACATCAAAAAACAAAGAACAATACTCAAATTATATAACAAAGATGCTAATCATTCATTCATTCATAATAACTTGTTTAATTACAAAAGACAGGCTCTAATAAGCCTTTTACATACTACCTACATTGTCATGGTGGTGACAAATCCCAAAAAGATATACCTTGATTTGTCACACAAAAACCTACCGCCCATGACAAAGTTAGCATCCTAGATACTTAAACTTATACTGATAATTACAAATAACATTAGCTTAAAAAAGCAGCAGACTCCAAAAACCTACTTGCTGCTCCTACAACACCCACCCCCAACTTCCCTTCCCCTGCCTAGTCCTCCTTGAACAACAGAGGACAACCATCAAAATAAACCGTCATGTCCTTCGTCATCCAGGCATGGAAGTCCCTGCCGCTGTTGAAGAGGATGTCGTTGAGAATCCACTCAGCCGCAGCGTATGGGCCCACAAAAGAGGGACAGAAAGCCAAGTGACAGAGGCGCCACCATAACCTCCATTTCTTGCACACCCTCTCCACTGATATACAGTCCTCCCAGTCTAGCTTGGGAAAGAGGTGAATGACAAGAAGGTCCAGTTGGCTGAAGATGGGGTGAGCGTGAGCCAATGCGTCCATACCTAATGCCATATACATATACAGGTCAGATTCTAAGTTATTCAACTTATACCCCCTGTTTTACCCAAAATCCTAACAAAATTGCAAATTTAAGAAGCATTGCAGTCCAAGAAAAATGATCAACCCAGTTTTTCATGCTCCATACTCATAAACAAAACCAATTACAAAAAAATAATCGAGGAAAACCAACAAAATTTGCATAATTCGCATTTCATCATCACAAACCCTACCATAATTCACATACAGACAACAAATCACTTTCAAATTTAAGAGAAAAAAGACAAGAGAGTGGAATATACCTTCAGCAGTGTACAACTTCGCAACTTTTGGGGACTTTTGTTCTGGCCAGGACATTAATGGCGTCTCAGATGATGCTCTGTTTCTCTTCTTCTTTGTTTTTTTTTTTTATTTTATTTTTTGTAAAAATGGAAATGAAATGGAGAAGCTTCTAGTGAAAGCTTTTATAGAGAAAGAGAGGTGAAAAGGCAGATGCCCTTTTAGTTCTCCTGCCAAAGAAGTGCAATGATGACTTAGTTTCGATTTTCGAGATTTGCTGACATAATTTTTTTTTATTTTTTTTTTATTTTTAGAAAAAGACAATTAACCGGGTATAACAAGTTACACCGTGAAAGTTACCTCCAGTGAGCCCCTCAGTCCCTTCTTTGCAACAAGATAAACGTAAGTACCTTTATTGCAACTTTTGCTAAATATTAGTACTTTTTTTTTTATTTATTTTTTTTTATTGAGGAAAACATTAGTACCTAGTATTACACTAAACTCTAATTTTGAATGATGCTTAATTTTGCCAATTAACAGTAACCTACAAATACCAGACACAATATGCTCATTTCAACACTTTTCTCTCCTTATCCTTGAACCCTCCATCAAAATGCCTCCAAAAACCTTCTCCATCTTTCCTTCTCTTCCCTCTCTTCCTCACCAATTCCAAAACCCCTTCTCAAATTCCCACCTTCATTTCAAACCCCACCTTCCCAAATTCTCTCTCATCAAATGCAGTGCTACAGCAGCTCCAAATTCAGACCCTCAACTCCATGGAAATCCCCAAAACCCACCAACCCAAGTTCCAATTTCGGGTTCCGAAACCGGAACCGAAGGCGCTGGAGCTGCCGCTCCCACCCGGGGGCAGCTCTTCCTGGAGCACCACCATGCTCAAGCTGCTTCAAAATTGGTTCTTGCTGCCAATAAGAAGAAGAGGAAGAAGAAAGAGAAGTTAAGTGGGTCATTTAAGGGATTGAATTCGGTTGATTGTTGTTATGGTTGTGGAGCTCCTTTGCAGATTCAGGAAGTTGATGCTCCGGGTTTTGTTGACCCGGATACCTATGAGCTGGTATGAGTAGTTCTATAAATTATTTAATTTTGATGAACAGGATGTTAGTACTGTTTTAAGTTAGTACGTAGTAGTTCTGTTTGTGAATTTACAATTTTACATGTGTTATTCAAATTTGTGCTACTATTTTGTTGGGTTTTTTGTGAAATTCCAGTTTTTTATTTTTTGGGTTAATTGGGAAGTTGGGGTGGGGGAATCGGACAATTGAATGAGGTGATTGTGCGTTTGGTATGTATTTCTGTTTTCGGATTTAGTTGTCATGTTGCTAGTTCAAATTACGCTATCAATGTGACTTTTAATACTGGATGGTGGGCGTATGTTGTATGACCGCCATTGCAAAAGCAGGAGTTAACTCATAATTGCTTGCCCATAGTTTACTGTTTGTTTGTTGATATCTAGGCTTCCTGTACCTATATATGGCAGCCATTAGGAAAGTTTGGCAAATGGATAATAGATAGTGGATTATTTTAGGTTATTTGTGATCTTAGATGTTATTATATCTGATATAATCATGTTGAATGTTATGTTGGGGTACTTGTAGACTGATTGATGAATGAGCTAGAGCCTAGAGCACTGTATGATACTTAAAGCTCGCCTAAGATATTTAAAGTTCTTAGCCTGTACTGTTTCTGTTTGGACTCAGAAAAAGAAGCATCGCCAGCTCAAAACTGTTATTTGTGGGAGATGTCGTCTTCTTTCACATGGACATATGATTACTGCTGTTGGTGGGCATGGAGGTTATGCTGGAGGAAAGCAATTTGTTACTGCTGAGGAGTTACGTGATAAGCTTTCTCACTTGCGCCATGAGAAAGCGTTGATTGTTAAATTGGTAAGCTTATCAGAATGCTCACTAAACTTGTTTCTGGCATGAGTTGTAGTCTTTTTTCCAACTGGCCTAGCAGCTTCTGTGTTTTCTGTATATTGTTTAACACCCTAGATCACATATTTGCTAAGAATCATGAATGGCCTTTACTTTTCCCCAGATTATTGACAAACCCCTTCCCTGGCTTTTGAGCTCAGGTGGGTGCCCTGGATCTTCCTCTATAGAGTCTTCTTTTAAATTTAAGTGGCCATGTCTAAGGGTCGACTCAAGGTTGGCTGTGTACTTACTAGTATGTTATGATCAATTGTGCGGTTGTGCCTTTGAACTGCTTACATATTCCCTCAAAATATGCAGCATGATGTTTATGTATATGTGATGAAAGTAATGTTTTTGGTTTGAGTTTGTAACTTTGTAACCATAGTTTACTGCTGCTTATCTTGTCTCTACAATGTGTCTACATTGTTGAGCTATGATGTTATTTAGATGAAATACTACAAGAGGGGGGGGGGGGGGGGGGGGGGGGGGGGGGGGGAATTGTAGTATGGAGCTTGCTAGTCACTTTTCGCGGAATTAAAAGAAACTTAACGCAAGTAGAGAAATAGTGCAAGAGAGATTTTACGAGGAAAACTTCCTAGGCCAAATAGGAAGTGAAAAACCTCGACCCAAAGGAATTTTGACTCAAAACATTCCACTAAAATAGGCCAACGACTCTGTTACAACCTATAAGGAACTTGAGCCTCTAGCGAGTTCCTCAACGAACTCGAGTTTCCTAGTCAACTAATCCCTCAATCACTTGATCACTCTAACTCTCTCTCTAACTTAAGACTTCACTCAAAACCTAACTCTTTCTCTTTCTCTCAAGCTTCACTCAAAGCTTTCTCTTTCTCTAAACACAAAGAACTCACTCAAGTTCTCACCCCAATACAAGAGTTCACTCAAACCCTTATGAATTCCCCATTACAAGAGTTCACTCAAACCCTTAAACAACTCTCAAATACATATAAAAGATATACTGAATAAAACTAATATGTTGGACACTTTGAGACTTGTAAGGAACTTGGAATATGAAGGAACTGACTCAAAAACGTGGAGAGAAAATATAATTCTTTTCTACTGCTCTTCCACTTGAGACATACGCTATTTTGGAATGACTCACTCAAGCCAGACAGTTTGGAATGAATGAGAATATCTCTTTCTATAGTGCTTCAAAGACAAACCCATTCACCCCATGATCTTCAACCATAATAGTAGTGCTTCCTAAATTCTAGGCATTATCTCCATTAACTCCATGAACATAAGAAGTAATGGAAGACATGGATTGGAGTCAAAAATATTTTCTCCATGATCTCCTAATTTTTCTCCACTAAAAAGTTGTTTTAAATTAAACGTGCAAAGATATTTTTATTTTCCAAAAGCTAAATAAATAAAAATAGAAAATACCAAATAATAAAATAATTACCAAATCAGATTTTTATTAATTAAAAAATGATTCGGGTTTTATTCATTACGAATAACTAAAAATATTTTATCCTAAAATAACTAATCTGTTTAATTTGAAATACTAAACTAATTAGAGATTAGATAGGAAACAACCTTAAAACAGTCCCTTAAAACTAGGAGAAAATAAAGAGAATAAATTATCATTTTGACTAAAATGAAAATCAGATTTTATTTTAAAAACTTATCTTTTATAAAATAAAATCTATTTAAAATAAATTATACCAAGTCAAAACTAACGACCTAGAAAGTAAGCAAAGATAAGGCAATGACTACTAACGTGGAAAACTGACTTCTAGTGCTGTGCAAACTCGTGTTCCTCCTATACACGAATTCTAGACTGACTAGAAGGAACTAGGGGTGACAATTCGGTTCAGCAGGTCGGGTTCGGGTAAGATTTCGGGTCGATTTCGGGTTATGCTTAGAAACTATCAAAAATAGCGTAAAACTTAATATTATTGCGAAATATGAAATTAGGGTCAAATCGGGTCGAATTCGGGTTGTTCGGGTTTGGTTCGGGTCGGGTTCAGGTTTCTTTAGTAGCTTCGAGTCGGGTTCGGGTCGTGTTATCAGGTCGCGTCAGGGATTGCCAGCAGGAACTCACTCGTCAGCAACACTCAGTTCCTTCAGCAACACTCAGTTCCTTCTACACTGAAGTTCCAATGTAGTTCCTTAGGCTTGTTCCAAACAATTTCTCTTATCCAACATACTTACATGATTTCTAGAAAAATATACTCCTATTTTTCTGTCGTCTTCATGTTTCTATGATGAAGCTTCTACTCCAGAACTTCTGTTGAACTTCTCTTTGCTTGTTCCTACTCAGGAGCTGCGGCTTGTTCCTTGCAAAGAACTGTTTCTCTTTTTCTTAGGAACTGCATACAAAGTCTAACAATACGTTTGTACGTTTAGACTCCATCTCTTTGTGTTCCCCCTCAGAAACTCTTCTTCTCTTTGTGTTCCCCCAAGGAACTAAAGCACGATCCATACATTGTATGTTGGGAACCATATTCAATAATATTCTAATCTATACTCAACAATCTTCATGCTTCATGGCTTGTTCATGCACATCTCAATACACATATTAGTTAGATAATCATCATTTGTTTACAATCATCAAAACCTTACAACATATGATGAGAAAGGTAAAAGCCATTAAAAGTTTAAAATCCTGTAAATGGAGTGATCAGTGAAACATCAATTTTCTAACCATAACAAAGATCTTCTCCGCTTCTCTTTTAAACATTTGAAAAAAGGCAGTAATGCACCAATTCTCACACTGGATTTTATTTACTTTTCTCTCAATACTTTTTTTCATGATCTTGAAAGATACTCCTTGTATTTCAAAGTTATAGGCCACATTTGGTCAAAGTTTGTGAACGCTGACTGTTACTCTGTCAATATAGTATCAGATTAGACTGAAATTTTAATGTTTCTTTAGATTTGCTTCTTTCAAAAAGAATCATACGGTCTTATTGTTTAAGATATAATTTAAGCATATGGTGCTTACGAGATAAGTAGGTGTGAGATGCCTCAGGTGGTCAATAAAATTAATTAATTTAAATGTTGTAGGTGGATATTGTTGACTTCAATGGCAGTTTCTTGTCTCGTGTGCGTGATCTTACAGGTGCAAATCCAATAATATTGGTTGTGACCAAGGTAATAATCCCTTCTTGAGATTCCAATTGAGTATAGTAACACTTACACTGCTAGCTTTTTATTAATTCTTATACTCACCTCCATTCAGATTGATCTCCTTCCTAAAGGGACTGACATGAATTGTGTTGGTGATTGGATAGTTGAGGCTACTACAAAGAAAAAACTCAAGTAAGTTTTACATTGCTCAAGCCCATCTTTAATGAACTGTCAAGGATTGATGTATGGGAAATGTTACTTGTAAACATGATTTTCAATTTTAGTCGAAGAACTGTCAAGGGTTGATGTATGTGAAGAATTCTTTCTGGAAGTTGACCTAGGGGAGTAATATTTAGGCACTAGATTTCTCCTTTCCCTTCCAAATTTATGAAATTGGGGAAATAAAAGTTTGTTGTATAAGGTAGGGTAAGTGATCTAGGAAGTGATTTTGGGGTAAACACTTTTGTCACACTTCTAATTGTGTTTACTGAATACTGATGGCCAATTTGCTTCCCTCTGCACTTGTTCTGTTTTCTTTTGTTGACTCTTGAGTTGACACAGCTGATCTGCTATCTTCATATATAGTATCTAATGAGATATGCTGGTTGAGCTTTGAGGTGATGTTAATGCATAAGTTCAATGAGGGCAGCTTCACTTGCCAATAGCTAGTGTCCTTTGACTATGTTCCCTAGCTACTATTATAGTACTTGATGTTTCACAGGTCCAATATCATATTTTTCTTGTCCGCCTTCTCTCTCTCTCTCTCTTTTCTCAGTTGGTGTGTGGTCTTCTTGTTAGTTGTTACTCCATTTAATCTCTAATCGAGTTTGTTTATATTTCAGTGTCTTAAGTGTTCACCTAACAAGTTCAAAATCCTTGGTTGGAATATCTGGAGTTGTTGCTGAAATTCAGGAGGAGAAAAAGGTTTGTTGATTTTCTTTGATCTGCAAATTTTGATCAAATTGGTGAAAGCTGTGAGATTTATTCATGTCTTTACCCTCAGGCAGAGGCATTCTGTGTAGCATTTGCATAAATGCTCTAGAGTCTAAGTCAGAGGCTGCAGTAGTTGTGGAGTCTGTGGTAGTAGGTCGTGTAACCACTTTTTTTTTTTTTTAGTCATTTGCATATTTATTCTTAGACAGCTTTTGTACAAACTTTGTAATTTCAGAGGCATTGCCTTTGTGTAGTGTCCATATCCAGATCCATTTTCTTGTGCATGTGAAAAGTTTTGCAATATCCTCAAAGTCAACATTGCTAGTTAGGAGTATGAAAAAGTACTGGAATTAGACTTGATCAATACTATAGCCTAAGAAGTAAGAAGCACAATTTTATCTGCAAATCTGAGACATTTATTCTGTTCTGTTTCCCTTCTATTTCTCAGTATTTATGGCTTCTGTTTCCTTTGCAGGGACGGGATGTATACATCATGGTTAGTAGGTTCCTTGATCTCTACGTTGGAGCTAATATGCAGTGTAAACAGAATCTTGACTGGCTTTGTTTTACTTGCCTCTTGCTTATTTGATACAAGATATGCTAGCCATGTGTATGTAGAATGCAGTTGCACTTTAGACTTATTGCAAGCAAAAAGTTAGTAGTATCTCCAGCAAATAGATTTTCTCTTAAGGAAAAACTAATTTCAAGAATACTTTCATGCCCAAGATTGTTGGGGTTCAAACTCAATTGAATCCTAATCAAAAAATGAGGTGTACACTTCTTATTTAATAGCTAAAATTTAGCTCTATTGGTTTTTTTTTTGGTCTATGTAAGTCGGTATCTATCATACAGTTGTAAAAAGATTGATGTCAGTATAAATGGTGATTCCTTAAATTAACAATTGGTTGAATCCAGTTTGTTCAGAAGCTTATTCAATAATTTGCATTAGTAGAATGCATTTTGTATGTCAGCTTTTGGCATTTGTTTCCAATGTTATACTTTGTATGAGTTTGTCTAACTCAGAAAGACAATGATTAGCAAAGTGC
The DNA here is from genome assembly GCA_034703905.1 of Chenopodium berlandieri. Lineage (NCBI taxonomy): Eukaryota > Viridiplantae > Streptophyta > Magnoliopsida > Caryophyllales > Amaranthaceae > Chenopodium > Chenopodium berlandieri. The sequence continues at coordinate 9,448,487 of CM068281.1, forward strand.
TGTAATATGAGGTTATTTTTGAAAGTTGACATGCTAAGATGAAGCATTAAGAATGTAAGTCAAAAAACATTAAGAATAGAACTCAAAGTGACTTCTTTCTTGGATATAGGGATATATCTTCCACAAATGGACTGTGTGGTACTCTAATGAGGAAAAAGTAGTGTTTTGCAAAATTCAAATGTATTATTTTCTTGTATAGTTGTGATTTTATTTTCTATGGACCATGGCGAGGGTGGTGTAGCTCTGTGAAGAAATTGGTGGTTTTCAGGTGCTGTATCTGAATGTTATTATGTAATCTTGAGATTCTTTACTACTGTTTATAATCTTCTGTTTTTGTAGGGCTCGGCTAATGTTGGAAAATCAGCGTTTATCAATGCATTACTAAGTAAGTTTGTAATCTTGGTTGCTTTTGTTTCAAGTCCTTTGGCTAGTGTCCAAACTTTTGAATTTATGGCTTGTTTTGCTTTACTCTTCTATTAGCAGTAGAAAAATTTCTCTTTTGATCATGAATTCCCAATAACTTCTTTGATCTCTTTCCACCCCCATTCTCCTGTTCTTACTATTGAAAAAAAAATACCTTGCTGGTTATATTTGTCTTTGGTGCCGAATTCTTCTTCTCATGTCCAAATGCATTTATAATCATTTGTTGTCTTTCAAACTTAGTGATGATGGGGGAAAGGGATCCTGTGGCTGCAGCAGCTCAAAAATATAAGCCCATTCAATCTGCTGTTCCAGGAACTACCTTGGGTCCTATTCCCATTGATGCCTTCTTTAGTGGAGGGGTAAGGAAACACCAAGATGCTTTTTTTTTTTTTTTTTTTTTTTTTTGGGTATTTATTTATTTATTTTCTTAGGATGCTCTTATTCTGTGATTGTTCACTCAGCATCTTAAGTGAAATGGTACAGAAATTATACGACACCCCTGGAGTGCATCTCCACCATAGGCAAGGTGCTGTTGTTCCTACAGATGACTTACCTTTACTTGCTCCTCGAAGTCGACTGAAGGGTCGATCAATTCCTGTATGTGTATTTGCTGTTGTTTTTTTCTCTCGTCTCTGCATCTGCACCCATATCTGCTTTACCTTATTAACAAATCATCATATGTTTCAGAGCAACCGAGAAACCATTTCAGGTTCCCGTGGAATGGAGGGTTTCTCAATTTTCTGGGGTGGTCTTGTCAGAGTTGATGTTTTAAAGGTTTAATCTTCACATTTTAGTTGTTATAGTTATGAAACTGTAATGGCGTACCTTGCATGGCTAAGATGCTTCTCATTCTTACAAATTTCAGGTTCTCCCATGTACACGTTTGACCTTCTATGGACCAAAGGCCTTGCAGATTCACATAGTGCCTACAGCAGAAGCTGACGAATTTTACAAGGTAATTTTGTAAGCTATTCTTCCAGGACATGCTTTTCATTTTTATCATCGACTACTCAATTCCAATGCACATTACTAAATGATAAGATAAGCTGGTGTATTGGTATTGTGAATAGAAAAGAAGGAAATGTATTTGTGGGATGGAGTTAACAAAATCTGTTTTATTCCATGCAAGAATGTGGCAATGTAGGCTTCATTCATATACTTGTAATAATTTATGCATGAATATGAATGCACTGTCTTGGTTGCTGGATGTTTTGTATGCACCACTAGTCCACTACTGATGTTGGTCGATGGTTTGTATTGATGTTACGGACTTATGGTTTCAGAAAGAAATAGGACTTGTGCTTACACCTCCGACCAGCAAGCAAAGAGCAGAGAGTTGGAATGGACTTGAAACAGAGCGCAGATTGCAGTTAAGATTTGATGACCCAGATAGGTAAGTCAATTGTAATCGTCATTGTTATGGTTTCTGACTTTGTGATATTTTAGGCCAATCTTTCAAAAATATTCCATCATAATTCATAAATGTTCTAATGTCTTCATTTCCTTCCGTGGCAGACCATCTTCTGATATAGCAATTTCCGGCCTGGGATGGATTACCGTCGAACCAATTAGCAAAGAGCTCAGGATGTCAGATCCAATTCCTGAACTTCCTGATAATGAACTACATTTTAATGTGCACGTTCCAAAACCTGTCGAAATTTTTGTTCGGTCTCCCTTGCCTGTGGGCAAGAGTGGAAGTGAGTGGTACCAGTATAGGGAGCTAACAGAACAGGAAGAAGAATTCAGACCTAAGTGGTATTACTGATTACCAAAAGGTGCAATGAATAAGGATCACAAGGGAACAATACACTTGCTTTGTAGATCTGTGTTAGCCATTTGATGTTTGAGTCAATTTTTTTCGCCTGAATATAGCGAATGTAATAGTGTAGTACCAGCCACAGGTGAAGAGTATTAAATTTTGTAGTGGATGTAGAAGCTGGTCATTAGTTTCATAGAAGAAATTTGTACATATACATCTTTGTATCTATTCTGAAAGTGTACAATATTATGGACACAAATAATTTCAAATTTTACCGGGGAACAAACCTAAGATATGAGATCAAATCTTGTCTACATCGCAACTCTTTGCTCCCCCAAGTGGCTGCTATATAAAACCGATTATGATCCAATCAAATCTTTATGATCCTGCATGATCACTTCATAACCCTTAAGAAGCCATGCTGTTGGGACGGTCGTTGACAAATCAGCATCATCTTAATAGAGGTCATGTACGGTGATTGTCCTACACGTTAAATCAACGTGATTTGAGGAAGGGTAGGCAAAATTAATTATTAATTAATGTCTCTATTATTGGTTGACATTTTAAAGTTAAGTCAACCCCTTTGAGTCATAATCATATTAAAAGTCAATAATTAATTAAACTAATAATCTTAGTCAACCTTATTAGTTGGACAAAATCATGCTTTATTGTTGCTTACTGATATCATAACACCAACATAATGAGGATTTTAGAATTATTTTTTAATGTTTAGGTTGACAATTTTACATTAAGGTGTCCCATTTAATTAGTAGATAATTAGCTAATTAGAAATTAGTTAAGTCAACTCCGAAAACTCCCATTTTTTGGGGAGTGATAATACTTGTTTTAAATTTGTTATAGTGATGACTTGTTAGTATTTGGTAGGTAGTCGATCTCCAAGTTTATGGTTGAACCTTGAATTTAAGCTAACAAAATTAACTAATAAGCAGTTGACAGTTTCATGCGACTTCTTATGACTCTATTGGATTATTAAGGGTCACTTGGGCTTTTGGAGTTTTGGTTCGATAAATGTTGGGTTCAATGAATCTTTATAATCAATGAAATTTAGATACATGGTAACTAAAATTCATCACATCAATAGTTATTAATTAATGAAAGTGACCTTAAAACAAAACGCTAATGACCGGACTAAGAAATAAACAAATGTGATCTTAAATCAGCAAGACTTTACCGGCTAAGTTAGTTGACATACTCATTGTACACATAGTCAATGGTGAGAAAGGGATTATAATGCATACAGTAAGTACATAAAACCTGTTTTCTCAACCAAAAAAAAAAAAAAAAAAAATAAGTACATAAAACCTGATTTCAAATTACATTATGTGAGCTTAAGGATAGGGTTTCCCTTTCTCTTCCCTCTACTCCCTACTGTCTAGCCCGCAAATATTGAACCAAAAAAAAAAAAAAAAACGTGAAAGATTAGATAACGAGACCACATATTCATGACGTACAATATTGAGGATTTAAGGTAGCAATGAACTACCGATACGATCCTTGCAAACAATAATGCAATACATGTGAGGACTAGTGTATGCAATAGATTTGATCTGTATACATAACACCAAGCAGTCTTAAATATTTAATGTTTATACATAACCCTTTGTTCATGGTAACATATAAATAAAAAGCCATAGACATATGATGAGTTTTTTTTTTTTTTTTTTTTTTTTTTTTTTTTTGGGAAAGGAGGCATATGATGAGTATAACGTTAGTGTTTCACTTTATTAAATACTTTTAAAGTGATTAGTGAGTAGTATTAATTGGTGATTAGTATAATGGAGTTTGTGATTCGTCGGTTTGGATATATATTATGGCCAACGCATAGAAGTTGGAACCTAAGATAGCAAAATAGCGTTGTTGTTGATACAAGTACAGTAGTATACACTAAACCATCTGACTATCTGAGTTACGTCATTAACTCATTATGACTTTTTGAAAGCGTGGGCGGTTTCTTAAGTCAAACAGAGATGTATTTCGTTAATACAAGTATAGTTTACAATTAATTAATTAATTGTATCCTAAATAATACAAGTATATTTTTTTTGAAGCAAAATAATACAAGTATATATAGTCTCACAATATCGCACTAATATGTACTGTCACACTTATTATCGTACGTAGATTGCTGGCAAATCTATAATCCATTCGATATGTATCTTTAGCAGCTTATTATTAGCTCCATCTCTCAGAAACTACTCTCACCCTTCCTTGGTACTCACTTGTACTTCGTAGTATTATTACGTGTTTAACTATTTGACCACTTAACTAACTTTTGTACATCAAAACCATCAATAACCCCATTTTATAACACGTGTACTAGAGATATTATTTAGTTACTACATCAATACTAGAATTGTTATTTTATTTATTACGTAACTCATATTGTCATCTTAATTTTTTGTGTGTGATCGATGTACCATGATTATTTGTTTACTCTATACTCAAATATTCTTTGTTACCTTATTACAATTCTCATATTTTCTCCATTAAACAATAACCTCCGATCCGTAGATATTAATAAAGTACTCGGATGTGGTTTTTTTGTTTTTTTGTTTTTTTTTTTTTTCTTATAAGATGTATACATAATATTAATAATAAAACGGAACTAGTGATCTGAAATTACATTGATCAAGATGTTCATGGGTACAACCGTACACTATAATGTGCATGGTTGAAAATTTAAAAATGATTAACTATTAAAAAAAAGGCTTAACTGTACCATGCACATTGTATAATCAGTTGTACAACAGAAATTATACTACGTACTAGCTTTCAATCTGTTGTAACAATCGTATCAAAATGTGACAAAATACAAGTATATGTTTTGAACCTTTGTACATTGATCATATGTCTTACAATAAAGACAATTTTTATTGTCAAAAAAAAAAAAAAAAAAACCTTGATGTTAACATTCTATTATTTTCCCAAAAAAATGAGAATATAAAGAAAGATCATAAGAGTAGTGAAGGACAAGACATAATCTATAGTGTACATAATATTTTGGATATTCAAGAATACAATGTTGTAAAGAGTTGGGCAATGGGAGACCACATCATAGCAAGTTCCTAAAATCAAAGAAATCACAAGTTTAAATCCCAAAAGACAAGGCAAATCCTAAGGTTATGATTTGCTTTTAATATCCCCTTAATCACATTATAATCTTTCATTAACTCCCCTCTTTCGAAGGACACACATTAAAACATTAGTTTAATTTATTTGCTGAACTGTCTAAAGGATACGGTTACTTCTTTATATTATACAAAATTATTTATTCATTGTTACAAATTTTTAAATCTTTGACTTTTCATGAAATGTATATATAGGTAGACATTTCCAAAGAAATTTCATAAGTTTATTTGTTTCAAATTAAAAGTATATTATAACTGAAAGTAGAGAGAGATTAGAAAGATGAGGTGTAATTTAACAAGATTAAACACTGGAAATGTGGTTCCTCTTCTTGGGTTAGGCACTTATTCTTCTTCATATGATCATGAAACAACACAAAAAGCCATTCATATGGCTATTAAGGTATGTACATTTTGGGTCGTTAAATGATATTGACATCTTTACTAGCTCTGTCTCTAAATGGTGTTTGACTTTTTATGTGAGACAATCACTGTCAAAGTAGAAACAACATTTAGAGACGGATGAAGTGTATTTTGAAATTGAGCCTTTTTTTTTTTTTTTTGCAAGTTGGGAAATGTACTTTATACTCCATAATGGATAGTAGATTAGTAACTAGGGTGCAATATTTGTTTATGCAGATGGGTTATAGGCATTTTGACACGGCAAAAATATACGGAACCGAGCCAGCTCTAGGGAAGGCTCTAACGGAGGCAATTTGTGATGGTGTGGTTGAAAGAAAAAACATTTTTGTTACGTCCAAGCTTTGGTCTAGTGATCACGACGATCCAGTCTCCGCTCTCAATCAATCTCTACAGTAAGCACAATCTCTTTTGTATCTTGAAACAATATTAGACAAATGTGTCCTATTATTTAGGGACGCAATACTTTATTTACATGTACATTTTCTTCTTGATTCATTTCATCTAGGATTGAGATTAGGTGAAGTGAACAACTTTCTTTGGTTATGTGCCAAATTGTGAAAGCTCATGTTACTAAAGATATGTTTTGGGAATGTGAAACAGAAATTTGGGAATGGAGTACGTGGACTTGTACTTGGTGCATTGGCCCGTAAGGTTCAAATCATGGGCCGAATACCCGGTTCCGAACGAAGAGGATTTCGAAGAGATGGACATGGAATCTACTTGGGCAGGCATGGAGAAATGCCTTGAGTTAGGCCTTTGCAAAGCTATTGGTGTTAGCAATTTTTCCACCAGAAAACTTCAACACCTTATGAATTTTGCTTCTGTATGTCCTGCTGTTAATCAGGTATGCTTTTATCATATTCACAAGTTTTGTGGACTTGGGTTTTCGATGAAAGTTTATGTTGAGACGTGTATAGGATGTTACGATTATTTTGGGACAGAAGAAATATCGGAAAGGAAAACTAAACTAGTAACAATAACTAAGAAAGATCACACTATATGACATGTCTTATTAACTTGGGCATAAATAATAATTGGTGTTTGATATGAAATGCAGGTAGAAATGCACCCAATGTGGAGGCAAAACAAGCTGAGAAAATTTTGCAGCGAGCATAAGATTCATGTGAGTGCATATATGCCCCTTGGTGGTCCTGGAAATTTCTGGGGCTCGACGTCGATAATAAAAGACCCCATCATCCAGTCCATTGCTCAAAAACACAGAGCAACTCCTGCTCAGGTATTATATTTCAGCCACAAATATTCCATTTCTGGCAACTCTATATATTTGCAACTCTGAATGACATGACGCGAATGAATGTGTTGTTTTTCAGGTTGCACTAAGATGGGGAATGCAGAAGGGAGTTAGTGTTATTGTAAAGAGCTTCAATGAAGGCAGGATGAGAGAGAATATCGGAGCCCTCGATCTCAAGTTGGATGATTATGATATAATCAGCATTGAGAAGTTGGCAGAGAGAAAAATACTGAGAGGAGATCATCTTATCAACAAAACAACCAGCCCTTACAGGACAATTGAACAGCTTTGGGATTACGAGATCTAAACTCTAAATATTGTACTCCTAGGAAAGTAGTTTGATCTACACTTGCGCCAGTAGTTACATCTGTAAATGTACAAGCAACCGGGCAAGAAAGTTGAAAGCCATATCTGGAAATCCACAACAGGATAAAATCAGTGTGAATAGTCGGCATAAGATTAACATCTCCTGATCATATCAGTTTGAGAGAGTTACATTTTACAACATAAAACATCTTCTGCACATAACAGCTAGAGCTTACATATTACAAAATAAATTAGCATCTTATTGAGGAAATTCTACAATACATAATATTTGTATCTTATCACTCGTTTTGATACATCTAAGAGACCGGAAAAAAACCCTTATTTCCTTCAGGATCTTAATCATCTTATTATGGATAAAAATTAATACAAGAAAGTATACAACAACCGCCCCTGTATGATGTTCAAATCATCCTTGATGATTCAATTTCAATCTGTTTGCTTGGTCAGTAATGGCATCAAGACCATAATAGCATCACCTGAGACATGTTAAAAAGAAAGGCAAAAGTGTGTCAAAAAGGTGAAAAGGAAGATAAAGATTTATTAGTATAAGACAATTCATTCACTATGGATTTTATTACAGATGATTAGTATTAGAAACTAGAAAGTAATAATTAGGACAGTAGACAGTTTAAACACCCATCAGGGCCATCAGGCATATAAAGCCATCAATCCAAGCAGGTGAAGTGATTGTTACTAAAACCTCATTTTGCAACAGCAGAAGGCCATCAATCTAAGACTTAGGTTGGGGTTCCTTCAGTAAAATCCACTTAATTTTCTTTACTAACTAGAAAAGGGCAGTCCAAAGTCTTTACAAAAAAAGGTCATTAATACAATATGGAAAGATGCTTCACAGTCAATGGAAAGTACAGCTTATAGCAAATAACATACCGGGTAACACTATAGACACGTGCATCCATTCTAGCTCTTGGCTTGTTGTTTGGGGGTGGACACAGAAGATGTACCTTGTTCAATGCACTGGTACAAAAAATTTCTTAGAAGGGAACAAAGCATACAGAAATGACATTTAATATATCTATCCTATAGTGAATGACTGAATGGTGATTATACTACAAGAAGCCTTCTTTCTTTGCCTCTGGCCTCTGGCCTCTGCCATTCAGCATCATACATCATCTTGGAAGATGCTCATACCTGAAGAAGATAGCTGTGCAGCCAATCCAAGGTTTGGGGGAAAGTTGTCGCAGATATATTCACTACAGTTAGACCCTGTAACATAAAATAAATAGCAAATAAGGAACCAAGACGTGGACATGAAATAAGCCCAAGGCATATTCTCTAAGTCTAGTACAATCCCCAGCCCATGCTTCATCTCCTTTACACCCTACCCTGAACAAAGCAACTGCATCCAACGATAAAATCTTTAGCCATTAGAAGACCATCACTTGCACCTGATTTGTCTAATGATCTTAAAAGCAGAACCATCCACCTGCTTTTGCAGAGGATATATTATGAGAACCAAATCCTCCACGGGCAACCATTTTCTCCATGAATGGGTGACCAAGCCGATCATCACAGACTACTCACAAGACTAAGCTGTGGCCTTGTAGGTTTCATAAAGTCAGGGGTGATGAATAAATTTTAGCCCTAAACAGGAGGGAAAAGGAAGGAACACAAGCATACCTGAGACTCAAATGAGCAAAGGTAGTCTTGAATAATCTTTAAATTCTTCATTAGCTTATCTTTATCCTGCAGAAAAGTAAATAACTAAAATAAGTAATCAAAAGTAGAAAAAAAAGGAACAATTTGATACATGAGATCATTTGATATCATCACTTTCATGAAGGAATTAACAGCAACATCATAAACAGAACCACACTGCAAATTCAATTGCACAGATATCAAAAATTATAAAAATAATAATAACTGCAAGCAAGTTTTCAATACTTCGATGTATCACATGACCAGAAAATTTTTCAACAGTGATAAGAAACAATAACAAAATGGGGAAATTTGAGGACCTAGATACTTGCTTGTTGCAAGCATAGCTTTTGCAAAAGAACAGAATCAATTAATTTACCTTCACAACACTGTTATCACTGAATGTACGAGTTGGGATCCATTCCTCGAGTAATGCCTTCACAAGTCAGGAAAACTCCAGTTATAGTTACCGTGGAAAAAGTAAATACTACGATGAAAAAAAAGCAAGTACATGCCAAAGGCATCTGCAAACATTCACTGGCCAAAATGCACTACGTAAGGATCTAGTGATCTACATCCCACCCCTGCCCCCACCCCACCCCCTCCCCCCCCCCCCCCCCCCCCAAAAAAAATAAAAAAAAAAATAAAAAAAAGAAGAGCAAGCTTCCAGAAAATTGTGATTATGGAAATACATAGGCAATGACTTCAATAAAATATGAAAGACCAAAAAGATCCTTGCTTTGAGTAGTGAAATACATAGCCCAAAATCCAAATTAAAGGCTCTCTTTCAAGTCCATCAGCATTGAGGGTTACAAGCAACACTTGCTAATCTCAAGACCCTAGACTACTAGAGCACTATTTATCTTTCACATAAATTCAATATGACTAGCATAATTCTAATAGCTTTAAATAAAAATAAAAAATAAATAAATAATAAAAAATAAAAAAAGTTTAAAAATTGAAAAAGAAAAAAAAAGAAAAGAGTGAAGCAAACAAGAAAAGGTTCAGAATGTCTCGTAATCTAAGTTAGAATACCAGAATACCTCATGGTCAAATTCAGCCATTTTAAGAACAATAGGTACAATAATTGGTTCAGCCCCAGATCTCTCTTTCTTTGTTTGAGGGTTTTCATCAATCTTCGATTCTTTGAGAGTCTCAACTGCAAAACCCTAAAGAAGTAAGAAAAGCTTACACTGTACTAACTAATGTATTGTTTGGAGAGACCTATCAAAAGTAGCAAATAATGACCAAATGAAATCAATATTCTATACAAAGAAGCACAGAACAGTTTCTTTGTCAATATAGCAAAAGGAAAAATAAATTTAAAAAGTTTAAGTGCCAACCTTTATCATCAGAGGCTCTATCTTCAATATTAACAGAAGCAAGAGAGCTTAGAGCTTCATGCATCTGGTCAGAGGATACTGGTTCCTCAGAACTTGTATTCTCAGCACAGAGGCTTCTACTTCCAGAATCAATATCGCCATTATCAGCAGGTTGGTTTTGTAATTGGCAGGCAGGATTATCAGCTGATGGATCAGATGCAACATTTGTCTCTTCAACTTTTGGTTGTGTTTTCATGGACAATTTATTATCATCATCCATTAAGTAAATACTAGGATCTAAATGTACTCCCTGAAATAAATACGTAAGTCACAAAAGCATAAATTACATCATATTTGCCATTTCTACTCATGAAAGTAAGACACTTGGGCCAAGAAGTTAATTTCCCTCCATAGGTTTTAAGGTCCTTCAGTGACAAAAAAATTTAAGAAAAAGGCAAAGAGTACCTCAATTATAATAGGTTTTCCATCTTTCATTGCTTTCTTGAGATCTCCAGCCAAACCTGAAAAAATGAATAATAATACTCACTCATAATCCCACATAAATAAAATAATTTAATAGTATATTCATGAAGGAGCCTCAACAAATGAAGCGGTAGCATTGCGTTCATCTTTCCTATCCTAGATGAATAGTTTGAGCCTCACCAAGAGCAGAATATATATATATATATATATATATATATATATATATATATATATATATATATATATATATATATATATGGGTGTTTTGGTCTAGCTTTTGATAACTTTCTTTATTCAAATAAAAGACACTTGTTCAAACCTCCTATGCTTGCTTTTAAATTATGATCAAAAATGGAAGAAAGGGAAGATTGATAGAAGGAAAATTATTTTTATATAAGATGCACTTTACTTTTTTTACCAAGTGCAATGTTCAAAATTTTAAATGAAAAAAAAAATAATATTTCATTTCCTTCCAGCTCCTTTCACAACATTAACAAAGCAAAGGGTTTCACATTAAAAAGTGAAAATGTATGCTTGTACATTATTAATTTTAATCCACTGAAACAAAATTTAAGCTAGAATAGTTATCACCTTTACGAACAATCCTGCATTCTCTGCAGAATTCTGTGATGAACTCATCAGAAGAATCAATTTCCCTTGCCCATACAGGAGTAGATGTCAACGGAGCCCTGCATATATTTTAAAAGTAGCTTAACCATTTGCAGAAACTACCACAAATAATCTTTTTCCCAGTTTCATCATTTCAAGTGCAATTAACGTTTATAGATGCTCTTTCACGAAAAAAAATAAAAAATATATATATATTTAATTTAGATCAAAGATCGTCGAGACAACTGTGCAAAGGGTATTTTGCATACTTTATTGTTTTTGTTATTTCGTAATTTGTATAAATGATTGTTATTTGACCCATATTTTCTTCTAAGGGTATCTTCAGAGTGTGGGTGTGTGTGTTTCCCAACTCATGAGTGTGGTCAGATCAAAGCAGTGCACTATAAAACCTTAGATAAGAGTTCAAATGACAGCTGGATGCTGAGATTAACTTATAATTTTAGATGATGAGCTAATACCATGCCAACAATCCAAAGTGAGAAAAGACAAGTACATTACTCTGTTGATGTGCGAAGCAATTCGTAGACCATGTCAGTCTGCAGTGTTAGAAAGGCAATAAGAATGATATCAGTGCAGAAAGATCATGGAAAAGTTCATTTCTTTCTCCAGAAACTCTAAGAAAAAGCAAACAAAAAGAAAATTCATAGAAATATGTAACCAGGTTCACCTGTAAAACATTTGGTAAATTTAATCTTTGTGCAAGTTGTGTAGCAATGGTGGACTTCCCAGTACAAGCAGTTCCACAGACAAGAATGACCAGTGGCACCCGCTGATGGTGAAACCTAAAAGGAATATGAACAGATATACAATTCAAATTAATAGAAAATTGACACTCGAGTAATTTTAATTGTCATAAATTACAAATAATAGCTAAAACGTAAGAGAGCGAGAGCAATAAAACCCTAGATAAAAAGAAGTAAGACAATAAACCTTGTAACAAGGTGAATAATATATTCTTTGCACTAACCTGGTCATCATCTTATAACGATTGATGTACTCTTTACCATAGCCCCTACGTTCCATAAGCTGCAAATAGAGTCCTATAAGAAGGTTTAATGAAATCACATTTTGAATACAGTCAATCTGATGTTTGTAAGTGAATTTGATGCCATATAATTTCTTGCAATGGTCATGAAGACAACAAATAACATCAAAATTTCTATACGCTATGAACAGGGAGAGATCAGTCCTTCCATTCTTCAAATTTGGACTACCGGAGAATACGTAATCCCTCATCAAATTTGGGATCATAAAACCATTGAGATCATGTCTAAATCCCTGATAGTTATTAATTAAAATCAATACAGCATCTCCTTATAAACTAAAGATGCAGAGCTAAGAGCCACATGTTTCAGTTCTTCAATCTAAAGCCTTACATTGCTAATAAGACAAGTAAGAAGTGCATGTTCAGAGTTATGCGTAATTTCAAGCACAAATTCAATAACTACATCATATTTCTCCAATCTAATTTCAAAGAATAAGTGCCTACGAAGAAATAACAAAGGGAATCAAAAGACAGACAGACCACATGCACAAGAAAAACAACTAAATTATGTACACAAACGTTTTTTTTTTCTATTTTATTGTCCTCTATGGTCAACAAATGGTTACTAACCCAATCTATTCCCAGTGTATTACACATTTTTAGTTAAATCTAACTCATTGATTGCACTCAGACTTTGTGAAAAGTCAACATGGAATACTCTATAAGAGAAGGGGAGTATGAAGTCAATATTTATACATGTGACAAAACAACTCTAGCTAAACATCAAAATCCTTGAATAAAAGATTGTTAGCTAACACTCTATTGGTTGGTTGCTGTTACTTGTTGACATGCTTCAGCATTTCAGTTCATGTTCAAGTAAATGGCAACAAATCAAAGATATATTAAATCAAGGTTGATGTTAAATGTGTAGAAATAAGGTACTAGGAGCATGATTTTGTCAGAAATTTAAAACATTGAGACATGCTCTGGGTGACAAGTAATTCTCGTATCCCTGAACAGACAGCAGTTTGAAAGGTATTATGGGAGAATCATATCAATCAATGTCTAAAAATTAGAACATAAGATAAAACGTATACCTTAAAAAGATTGGCCTCCAGGTCATTCTGAGAGCTGCATGATGACAGTATCGTTTATAAGTTCCATGCAAAATAACGCTTAAATAATTTAAAGCAAAAACCAACTGATGACATACACATCAAGCAGGCTGTTGTCGATAAGCAGCTTTTTAAGTTCCAGAGCAATCTTGATCGCCACGTGATTAGGAATCTAAGAAAGTGAAACAAAAATGCAACATCAAAATAAAGGTTATTAAAACAACATTCAACATCAAGAGCTCAAACATGGTCTCTAATCATAAACAAAACTGTAAGACCGGCATTTTAAGCAATATAACCATAGTAATCCAACAGCTATTACACAAAGCAAAGATGCTTGCAAAAGGTAGTCTGCTACGCGAGTACTGACACATTATATCATGAGAATTTTTTCAATAAAGAGGGGCCTATAATTTTTTAACAATCCAACACATAAATAAGGCCTATAGCTAACTGGGTTTGAACTACTTAAAACCAGTGAAGGTCTAGAGATGAGTAACCAAAGAATATAGCACAAATCATATTTCATAAGTGCATGCAATCAATTCACTTATACTCATCTATTGATGTCAACTATGGTTAAAGTTCGGGGATCCAATCCCGCCTACATCTTTTACCTTCTGGCTATACACCCCCCAATACAAAAACCAAACTTTTCAATCTGCAATTGTTAGAACCATCAACATACACCCAGTTATCTGACATTAAACAATTGCATGCTATCAATTGAATCAAACCCAAAAATTACAACAACAAACACCCAATGTAATACACTAAATATAACATACAATTCAAATTAAAAAAATTGCATGCACCACAAAGGCACAAACCATCCTGAATATCAAAAATCATACCTTGGTAACAGTCAACATTCTGCTAAGCAAAAATCTCGATAAAACATAGTAATGATCAGCATTATCACCAAGCCAAACTTTAACCTAATACCCAAAAAAAATAAAATCAACCCCACAATTTAAAAATCAAATTAACAAAAAATGGAATCAAAAATTGAATTAAAATTGTTGATTGAAACCTTGACGAAATCGTATTTGGAAGAAGCGTTACGAGCGGCGAATCGAAAAGGGCGAGGATTGGCATCATCGGGAAAATCATTGTTATTATCATCTGGTTCTTGACTGCCATTGGAACTCGGCGCAGGAATTGCAACTCCTTTGTCTTTCTTCATCTTCACTTTCTCAGTTTCTCTCTCCTCTGATATTCTGGTTAACACTTAACAGCTGAGAAGTTTTACGTGTTGTTTTCTCCAGTTTAATGCTTCTCAATTACGGAGAAATGTATGATCGATCATACTCGGGAAGACCGTAATAATTAAATTGACCGTGTTAGTAACCAGTATAAAGAATTGACTTTTTGGTACTTATCGGTTAAAAAAAAGTAATCGTTAAAAAAAAGTTGATTTTAATGATTTGTGGTGTTTAACCGAAGTCACATTAGAGCTTTTAATTCTATAAACATGAAGTAATATAAGTATGATTTCTTATAGATTTTATCATTATGAATAGAAAATTCATACTCTCTTTGAGAGCTTACTATTTTTTGAAAGTCTCATCTTACGAGAGGGGAGTTTTAAGGAAATCTCTCACACCTGAAAGTTGGAAAACTAATCAACTATTTCAGTCTTTTAACTCTCTCAACACAATATTATTCTTGTCTTCTAGAGTAGTGGCTTTTATTTTGGATGTTTTATTATGAGTACCTCATAACTTTATATCAATTTCACTTTAGGTACCTCAACCCAAACAAAGCTAACACCTATGACAAATCATTATTATGGACAACATGTTTTACCAAGCTCAATAATTATTGTCATGACATAAAATATCGTACTTTGATTTTGTACTTTATGCGGAGTTTTGATATCTTTTTCATTAAACATACTAGCCAAAAATTCCTACTCCCTAGATAGGAGTAAAAGTATTCATGCATGTACTAAAATTTGGGATCAAGCTTTTATAATATCTTGTTGTTCAAAGATAAAGCGTTACATAACACCAATTTTTTTAATTGTGATTTTTATATTAGGGGTTATAAATGAGCTACTTATTTTTTTTTTGAATAGTAAAATTAATCCATTAATAAAAAGTCATACGACATCTACAATGATAATCGAATTTAACAAATACATAATTTGAATCAAATAAAAATTTCCTTCATAAAGACTGCGGTCATCAAGCAGATCTTGCAATGTAGGACGTCTCCCACTTATATCGCTGGAATTTACAGCCTTGTTGGAGAGACAATCTAACGATCCCTTGTAGTCGTTAGGATGATTTCCATTGGATTCATCTGACCGTATTCAAAAAATTGAAAACCTTTGCGACCCCGCATAATTTTTCACTGACAAAACAATTTCGCGGCAATGCATTAGATCTATTATTTCGGATTTTAAGCTAAAGAAATTCCCCCTCGAAAAGAGGAGAAAAACTCTGTCTTTCGAAGGATATCGAAAAAACCTTGTTTTTTGTTTTTTCAAAGGAGATCGAAAACCATTTCTTTCGAGGGAGAAATCATTATAATAAACCAAAAAAACAAACAAAAAAACTAAGAAACAAAAATCAAGAACGGAGGGTAGGTTTTTTTTTTAAAGAGAATAGAGGAGAGAGGAGAATTGATTCTTATATACACTATAAATGAGCTAATTTGACATGAGCAAAAGTGTTAAAAAAAACGAATAATTTTTAAACAAATCTTAGGTACGAGGATTAAGGTCTACAAATTTAATCTTTTTGCAAGTGTCAAAGATGACAATAAGTTTATTCAACTAAATCTAAGAATAACTTTGTTAAGAAAATTACTTAGCAACCAATAGTTATAGAATTCATCCTCTAACAAAATATATAAAGGCTTTCTTTTTTTTTTTTTTTTTTTTTAATGAATGAACCAAAAATATTTGAACTTTCATCTATCTCAATTCAGTTTGCAACAGTTAAAAATAAGGTACATTTAATAGTAAAAAATTACTCTTCACATAAATTTGAATTTTGCATTTAAATTCATCATTGTGTATCAAAATTTATCACCAAACGTTATTCATCAAGCTAATTTAATTTCCTTTCTTTGCAAAGCAATACTCCATACCTGATTATTATATTTCTGATCATACAACAGTTACACTAAGGGCTTGTTCTCCTCAGCTTAATTTCAGTTCAGTTTCTTATTGCCTTCTCTCATAAACAATTCATTTCATCTCAATTCAGTACAGTTCAATTCAACTTCAATCAGTTCAGTTCAGTTCAGCTCAATTCAAGCCCTTAAGTGGTTATGCAACCCTTCCACAAAACCAAAATAGGAAGGGTTTCGGAAATTCAATCAAATAAAACAAAATTTGAATTTAATTGACTGATTTGTAAGTACTTGATTGCACCACGTATGATGTACAACAATTATGTCTAGTGTTTTTTTAAAATTTAATCAAATAAAACTGAATTTTGATTTCACCCTATAATCTAATTATTTTTGTTCTTAATGGTCGAAATTATTTGATGGATTCAATGAAATAGTTGATTATGCCCATATAATCTACAAATCTACAATCTACAAGTCAACAATGCCTAAGATACTTTCAAGAAACTTTCATATTGTGAATTTTTTTTATTTTTATTTTTAAATATCACCCCACCCTCCCAAAATTCTTTTAAAAAAAAATAAAAAAAATAAAAAGAGACAAACCCTAACTTGCACCAACGGGAAAAAAATTGAGAATATCAATTAAAAAAAAAAAAAAAAAAAAACTCTTCTCCTCTCCTCTCCACTCAACACCTCTCCTCCACCACCATCGCCATTACCATGTCCGTCGACGGCGCATTTGATCGGAGAAAAGATCAATCTCCGGCAATCACTGCCGTAAACGGAAACATCAACGGCAACGGAGTCACGCTTTCTTCGGCGCCAACTTTCTGTCTGTCGTTGAACCCTAACAAAGAGCACAAACCCGACAATTACGATGACCTAGCATTGGAGTACGATCCTATGCTTTTTACCTGTCTTGAACGTTACTTGCCTCCTTCGTTGTTGAGCTCTTCTCGTGATTCTAAGCTTCATTTTATGCGGGATATTTTGCTCAAGTATTCGCCTGAAGGAGAAAGAATTAGGGTGAGATTTGTGATGATTTTTGATTGTTTTTTTGCTTTTGTTTTTGATTTTGGGAATTTTGTTGATTTGATGTGTTCTTTTTCGATTTTGTTTGGTATTATGTTTTTAATAAGGCTCAGAAGCATCGGGAATACAGACAGAAGATTATTTCGAATTATCAGGTAAATTGATGGTTAAATTCTTGATGTTTGAGGAATCCTTTGATTATGTGAAATTGTTAATTGTAATATTGTTGTTGAAGCTTGTGTATTTTAATTAATGGAGTTGTTTGGAAATGATGAGATGTGGCTTTTGAATTTTGGTTGATGGAATGTGGATTTTGCTTCAAATTGGACGTCGATATACCTAGGGTTTGGTTATGGTTAAGCATAGAAAATTGGGAGTAAAGGTTCTGGAAATGTGAAGACAAGTGATTCGATAATGGAATAGGCCTTAGTTGCTATTTGTAATTTGAACAAGGCAGGATTAAACGTTTTTACTCCAATTTTTTTTTTAATAAATAGTAGATGTATGTACCATATTAGGATGTACTGCAAAATGTTGTCACCTTTAGAATAGTGAAGGTTTACAATGTTATTCCTCTAGATGCTGCCATATAGAATAAGTAATGGCAACTGGCAAGAGAATGTAATGATACATCAATTTTATTGGGCTTATTAGCGGAATTGTCGTATTCTTAATTGTGAGGGGATTAAACAATTTGGCAAATTGACAACTTTCTATTGATAGTGGGAGTATTACGTATAATAGCTTGCAAAACCTTTGAGATTTTTTTGGGGAGGAGGAGAAAAGGTATCATTGCTATCCATACATAGGTTGCTAGGTGCTTTTGAATTTTTAAATACAGGGTATGTACTGGCTCCTCTGTAACTTCTATGAAGTCACCCTTGTCATCTTTGCCTTTGGTGGTTTTGTAAATTCTTTGGCGAGGGGGAAGGGTGAACCATCTTTTTTGTAATAAGAATAGGATTATTAATACAATTTGACTTTTCATTGATAAATGGCACTGCTAGCATTCTTTCTTGTCTAGATTGCTTTGTCTACATGATTGGATATACTAGTAATAGATTTTCCTATAACTATTCTCCTGTTCTTTTTTCTGTTCCTAATTTCACTACCTTTGTGATTCATTTTGTTGTGTTTAAGATTGTTTTGCCAGCATCCTGTTTTGAACTTTTGACGTCCTCTGATCTAGTATTAAGCTCTGTTTGGCTAATTTAGTTTTGTCTGAGTTATTTTATCTGGGTTTTCTAAACTTTTTTTTCTCTTTCTAAACTTAATTTATTTGAACTTATCCTAATTTTGTTTTTTGGAAATTAAATTAAATAAGTTAAAAATAAGATCTAACAATCAGAGCTGATTCTTCTCTTGGGAATACCTGATTCTTACCTATACTTGAGTTCCTGTAACTTAAGTTTGCTTTCTGTCTGCAGCCACTTCACAAAGAGCTGTATAGCATGCATGCTACAAACTTCTTTGTCCCTTCGTTTCTTAAAGCAATTCATGATAATACAGAAGAAAGTTTTCGAAGTATAATGTCTGAGCCTGCACCTGGGATTTTTACCTTTGATATTCTACAGCCTCAGTTCTGTGATTTGTTACTGAAGGAGGTATATCGGCAGGATTAATGTTTGTTTGTCATGTTAGTTTCAATTCATTTGGTTTTTCTTGTCTTACTTTATAGAAATCTCTTGCCTAGGTAGAAAATATTGAAAAGTGGGTTTGTGACACAAAATGCAAAATCATGCGGCCAAATACAATGAATAATTATGGTGCTGTTCTTGATGACTTTGGCATGGAAACTATGCTTCATAAACTAATGGAGGATTTTGTACGTCCCATCTCTAAAGGTAATGCATATTTTTCTAAGTGTTTCAAGAATATTCGGATTCCTAGGATAGAAGCATGTTTATGAAGATACTAATGTGTGGCTAAATCTGTATGCAGTTTTCTTCCCCGAAGTTGGTAATACATAATTTTCTAAGTGTTTCAAGAATGTTCAAATGCCTAAGACAGAAGCATGTTTTTGAAGATACTAATGTGTGACTTAATCTGCATGCAGTTTTCTACCCTGAAGTTGGTGGATCCAGTTTAATTTCTCATCATGGATTTGTTGTCCAATATGGAATTCATAAGGATATTGACTTAGGTAAGTGTTCAGCCGCTCACTTGAAAGTTGAAACATGTACTTTTGCTCTAGCCTCTAGGATTCATCTGGTACTTGATACTCTATTTTTTACTTCTTTTGCTTGCGGGCTTGATGTTTTTCTTCATTGCCTTCTTATCAGAATGGCTTCCTGTTCAAGTCCTTTTAATATAATTCTTTTTATGAAGACTCTTTTCTAAATTAGGTTTTTGAGCTTATTTTTTTCTGATGAATACTAGTAAAATAAAAATTTAGCTGGTTGCAAGTGGGAAATTTTGCTGTTGAATCAATTTTGGTGGCTTCACTTTATCTTCTTTTTAGGCGCATCATAGTAATTTTTTTCTGCTTTGATTCACAGGTTTTCATGTGGATGATGCTGAAGTCACTTTGAATGTATGCTTAGGCCAGGAGTTTTCTGGTGGAGAATTGTTCTTTCGAGGTGTTAGATGTGAGAAACATGTTAATACAGAAACACAGGCTGAGGTACTTGCCATTTGAGCTTTTCCTTTAAAGAAAAAAGATCAATTTTGTTCTTCTATCTGTGTTTAATACTATGGAAGCTTTTTCTTTGTAACTGTAATATAATATGTACTTACAGACATGAAGTTAATGTAAAACATGCATTAGAGGTTGGTGTGACTGTTGATGACAACAAATGCACTTAGGCTGCAGCAGCATAAATACAACATATTTTAAGAGGTTAACAAGATAATTTATGTTTTTCTGAGGTTCTGTTGTGGAAAAATGTGAGTTTTAGAATATCACCTTCACGTATATATTTGTTTATAAGAGTTTATTTATAAAGTAGTGTTCGTCACTGGATATATTAGACACTTTAGAAGATGATCTTATTAGTTGGCAAAGGCATGAGCAATGTTGACTTTTGATATTTTAGACCATAGAATTAGTATGTTTAATTCTTGTAAAGAATTCTATCATAAGACAATTGTTTTAAAACTTTGTCTGGAGGTCAATCCTAGTTGGGCACTGAACTGGAGATGAGAATTTAAGCAGCAAAAGCAGTATGTGCTGGAATTTGGCATGGAAATGCAAAGCCAAACATGAGAACCTAAGGGGAGTTAGTGACAGATTAACTGAATCTATAATTGTTGCCTTCTTATAACCTGTCAGTCATTTAGTCATAATCCATCTTAATCTTCTAAGCTGTAACTGAAGCTCTGATCTGAGAATAACAAAGGTTCTTATTCCATCCTCAATTGTAACCCATCTAGCCGCCCACCACCCCCCCTCCCCCCTTTTTTTTTTATGTTGATTTCAAACCAATCTTGACTATATGTCATCAAAATCTCAGATTCGGAGAGTCCTGTATTTTTTATTGTCATTACTCAGGCAGCTAATCATAATCACACTTTATTCACTTGGCATAGTTGGCAAGTCCCCTTTGAAACCGTTGCATTTCTTATTCTTTTTCCCTTGGCAAGTCCCCTTTGAAACTGTTTGCATTTCTTAATTTTCTTTCCCTTGGCAAGTCCCCTTTGAAACTGTTGCATATCTTATTTTTCTTTCCCTACACAGCTGCTGCACTTCATCTATTTCACTTGCATGTTTTACTGTAGTTATTTCTTTTGCTTTAAACATTTGAATGTCAATAAGTTTTCTTTCAAACGATTCTTAATATCCACTTTGTAGCAACAGATTCTGTCCTTTGCTCACACTATTTTTGTGGTTCCAGTTACTTAATAGAGCTGCATAACTTGCATTATGTTTCTTTTAACGATTTAGCCTGTAAAGCTACATGGAGTCCAGAGAAGGATGTTTACACCCATCTATAGGACAGAGGAGCAGTGGATGAAAATATTGGAAGCAAATAAGTGTATTTGGGATCATTGATGAAAAGTTATTTCAATACTTCGGCTCTTGCATTTATGGTCTTCTGACTACTTGAATATTTTGTCTGCATTTGTACTTTTTGAAAGTATTGCTTTCCTGTGGACATCTTAGGAATGCTTTTGGGTCATAGTTATTGTATTGTAGATTTTCCTTCTGATTTCCGTATGGTGCCATGGGTGGCACTTTCTTACTCAAATCATTTATGTTTGGTTCAGGAATCATTAGATTACTCCCATGTTCCTGGACGTGCTATTCTTCATCGTGGTCGCCATCGCCATGGGGCTCGTGCCACTACTCAAGGGAGGAGGGTCAACTTGATTTTATGGTGCAGAAGGTATATCAGTTGCTTAGACATTGTGTGTAAATTGCTGGTTTTAAATTGTAAATTTCACATTTTCAAAAGGAAACTATTTTAAGCTTTTGGAAAGAAGACTGGTGTTAATAATAGCTACCTTCCTAAAATGAGAACATTGTTGCTGCAATCCTATGATAAAAATAATCATGTTTTCCAAAATAGTCATCTAAGTTGGATTTTGAGGTGTCTTTCCTGGATTCCATCGTAAATTTGCTAAAATTTGAGGTTAACCACTCATTTTGCCTTTTTTTTTATTTAAATTTTTAATGTAACATGTATTATCCATAGCATATCACAAATTATTGGGTTTGTTTGGCTCTCATTTTTCCTGTCACCTGTGGCCCTGTGGGTGTCTGAAGAGCATAGCTGATGATTATATAATTAAGCAGCATTATCCGTTTTGACCAAGATGGACTACAATGTGGTGCATGGTCAGAGCTAGAAATGCACAATGTCTACTATTATTTACCCTCTGATTTGTTGATGCAGTGCTGTCTTCCGGGAGCTGAAGAAATATCAGACGGATTTCTCTAGCTGGTGTGGGGAGTGTCAACGGGAGAAGAAAGTTAGGCAGCAGTTGTCAATTTCTGCAGTGAAAGAGGTAAATTAACTGCCATGCATCTACGTCTGTTAAAGTTCCTTTTGCCTTTCTCCTTTAAAGCTGTTGTGGTTTCTAGACCACCCCCCCCCTCTGTTATAGTACAAAGCTTGCACATCTTTTGGAATTTTTACTTTCGACCACTAATTACTCAAAAATAGAAGTGTGTATATAAAATTATGGATAGTATTAGGGTTCATCTAAAAGTTTTTCCATAATGATGTTTTGCATTTTTTATATCAATATCTAACGTAAAACTGTAATTAATAGCTAAAGCTTAATGTAAAAAAAGTGTGTTATACTCCGTATCGAATAGAGGGATTACATGAGAGCTGAATGCTAAATTATCATGTATCGCACCGTATTCTTACAGGAATTGTTGAAGAAGGAAGGGGAATCAACATCCTAAGCCACTTGTATCTATGGCCACCTTGTTAAAACTGGGGTCATCCTAATAGAGAAAAATATTAATATTTTGTCAATATTTAGCAGTAAGGAGTAAAGGTCTTGCCGTATGATTTTGTTGTAAATTTGGGTCTTCATATTCTTGTATGTCTCGTGTATGTTGTAGCCATACTCTTCAGATTGGCTAACTCACTGAATACTCAGCCTCCCATGTGTTTTTGCACATGCTTTCATAATGTGAGAGGAGCATTGTATCCTTTTTGCATCAGATGCTTCCTCATATTTTTCTAGTTTCGAAAACTGTCATTGGTTTGTGAAATTTGTATGAGAGCAGGGTTTTATTTATTTATTTTTATTTTCTTCGCGTCTGATATTTCAGATGCATCAATAATTGGTCAGATTCTAGAAAATATTTCCTCCATTCTACATTTGGGTGTATCACAAAATAGGGTCCGATGTGAATTACTGAAGCTGGGTGCCTGTTGGGAGCTAACCTGAAGCTTTTGGAAGGATAAGTTTAAGTAGTCGAGGGGATTTGAATTTACAAGCTGTTGAGGTATAATTCCATTGAAGGTGTTGCAAGAGAGATTCAGTGATTCAAGCTGGCTCAAATTCAATAGTACTAATATACAGTAGCACTCAGAATTTTGGATATTACGTGGCTGCTAAAAACATTTTACATGACAACATATGTTTTTTTATATACTAGTAAAAAACATAGTTAAAGTAAGCATATAAGTAGTACAAAAGTCAAAGTGTTGCGATAATTACGAAACGGAAGAAGTAATTAGTAGTGGGAATACAACAGAAAAGCGGCAATAATAACTAGAAATAGTATCATGCCTTAATACTAATTCAACTTTTACAGTTTTACAAACTATATTAAATACTACAATCATTATTTCTCCATACGTCTGTTAAAACTCTTATTTGGTACATTGCATTTCCGTCATCCACAGCATGTCAGCAATACCTAGATGAAACCATGAATGAAAGATTCAACAACTAATTATCTGAACATAGAGAAATACAAATTTAAAATGTAATGAAATAATTATTATAAGCCTATGTTAACTTTTTGAGACAAAGCCTTACACATAGTTACATTTAAAAAATAGGAATAAGACTAAATTGTTGATTTTTTTTACAAAAATGGTCATAGACAAAGGCAATGATTTTTTATTTTTTATTTTTACATAAGCTTATAGAACGATTCAATCTAGTTGGAATAAAAAATGGTGAACATTAGCAAAAGACACCGCTCCAGTGGCAGCAATCGGTGCTTTGATTCCACCCCTCAAGCTTGTCATAAGCATTGGGAGCAAATGCAAGATTATTCTTTAACTCGAGCAATAAAGACTTTTGATCGTGGAGACATTGGCTAGAGACAAAAGGTATACAACTGCAAGTGCGTAGCCATACAATCAAGATCAAGAGAATAGGCCAAGAAGAAGAAATGAGTGGGATTGTTTTCATTTTGGAGATAAGCTAGAGTGAGTGAAGCAGTACGTGAGGTACTAGGAGTAATGTTTGTGAATGAATGTAACCGTTGATATTCAACTATTTATACAACTCAAGGTTTGCTCAATCATCAAGTATAGTGGCTAAGCTAGTACCTTTCAATAAATAATGCAACGTAACCAAGACGATTGAATTTGGTTGCATGGAGTTATGCACATGCTAATTTCTGCTAACTAGTATTGACTGGCACATTCAGACAAAACTAGTATTTCTTCCATTCATAAGCTAAGACCCCAGTTAGATTATTTGAATTGATAGTGACAAAATCGGTAAGAAATTGTCAAATTCAAGAATTTCATCAGGTCGGCCATTATAAGTTTAAAGTGGAAAATGTGCACTTATTTTTCTGGAAAAATGACTAACTTTTTGACTTGGAACTTTAAATTGGAAGTCATTAGTTTTAAATTGATGTTTCATTGAAATTACCGGAATGGAATTTCGTAATTATAGTAAAGTATTAAGTGTTTACACGCGGTAATTGATATATATATCAATTTTCTTATAGATATATATCCATTATAATGCTAGTGCAGTAGTGCTACACTTATTTATAGCTATGATGTCATGTTGTGATTTCATTTACAGTATTAAGAAATAAAAGGAATATGTTACGATTTTTACAAACCATACCGCGTCTGCTATTTACTAGTATTACTACGAGTATAATTCATTATTTCATCATACGCACGTAAATACTCTTGTTCACCACATTGCATTTCTGTTTTTTTTTTTTTTTTTTTTTTTTTTTTTTTTTTTTTTTTTTTGGGTGCAATCCACATTGCATTTCTGTATGTCATCACAACTGACTTTTAGTTACGTAGTTCATCAAGGCACTGTATTTAGCTAGATTCAAACATCTAGAGCAGGTTTTTTCTTTGCTTACATTATAATCTGTGATACTTCTTGTAGCCTTCCACTACTGATGACCCTAATGAGCTTTTTCTTTGCTTACATTGCTTCTTACATTGCTGTAGCTTTCTACTATCCTTCTTAACACTGCCTCTACTGATCGCGCTATGTGGTAAAATCCACATGCTCATTTGCCTACACGAGGAATTGTAACTTTCTCTAATATTTGATGCTAATTGTATTGATTTATTATAATCAAGCAGGAAAATAACAGGAGTGAGTGTGCTAGACTAGATAAGGAAAGACATGCAGACTTTTTGAGCATGTTGAAGGGCTTTGTTGTAAATCAGGTGCATTCTCTAGTCCCTTTAGTAAACTGTTATGTTGTATACAGTCCTTTTAATAACTTAATCGTTGCTAGTTAGTTTATGCTTTTGGGATTTGCATCTTGATGTTTATAGGCCAGCCTTAAGGTGGATTGGAGAAACCCTTTCTCATCTTATAGGATCTGATGTAGTGGTTTAAGTAATGTTTTAAGCAATCGTTTTGTGATGTGATGAAGTTCCTCTTGTCCTACGTAATTACTTTGTTGCATAATAAGATCGACATTGTATGTTTAATGCCGGTGAAATATATTGCTTTTGTAGGCTGGGTTTGCATAAAAGATGGCTAGTGTATGGGAAAAGGTTGCAGATGAAACTAAAAGCTATGGAAATGGTGTTAGTTGACTTGTAAATGTTGTAAAAGTTTTGCTTTGTTGTTTTGTAGTCTAATAAATGTACAATTGGGAATAATATGTTCCATTTAGATCTTTTTTGTTGAAGGTTTGTGCATAGCTAACACCATTTGGAAAGAGGTCTTTGATATCTAATTCATTAAATTCAGCTTAAATCGAATTTTGCCTGTGTTTCTTAGGCTGTATCTGTTTCAACAACCCTAGACAAAAGAATAGCAAATCCTACTAACACTCTCCTTTACACTTTGATATACAACATATGAATTATATCCTACTAACACTCTCCTATAATATCCACTTTGATATACAACATATGAAAAATTATATCCTACCCCTAAACTATGTCCTTCAAAATATATCTCAAATATGGTTGCAAAAATGATTTTTTCACCGTGTACCATCAAGATTTCACAACATTCACCATGAATTTTTTTTTAAAACAAATGTATGAACAAGATGCCCTTATTTTTTTATAAGTTGTAAATTTAATTTAATTTTTTTTATCCAATCAATTTTGGATATTACATACGGAGTAGATGTTATATTCTCAGCTTATTCGCTCAATCTAATATTTTAGACGTCATAATTATTTTAATAATTAAAAAAAAAAAAATCTTTTTTCATCCAATTAAATATTTTTAATAATGACTAATTATTATCTATATACCTAATCTAGTTTTGAAGCCAAATCCTACATACCACGCTAATTGTGCCATGCCAGGTAAGACTTCAAGCTAATTATTCACTTTCTAGCTAAGCTAGTAAGTTAGTTTGTACCCCAATGACCAGGTACTAGCTTAGCTTCCTATGTTAGATGAGCACCACTTTCTCAATT
The DNA here is from genome assembly GCA_034703905.1 of Chenopodium berlandieri. Taxonomy (NCBI): domain Eukaryota; kingdom Viridiplantae; phylum Streptophyta; class Magnoliopsida; order Caryophyllales; family Amaranthaceae; genus Chenopodium; species Chenopodium berlandieri. The sequence goes on from CM068281.1 coordinate 9,475,417, forward strand.
AGCTTTTAGTCCAATGGTCAAGTGAATTTGAAATTGCAACAAGTTTCTACCTACAACTATTAGAGATGCTTTAAGACATATTAGTTCAATATCCAAGACAATGCAACAAATAACAAGATGGTTCCCCTTGGGTCAAACCAGGATCCTTGAATAAATAGTCGGGGTTTAAAACACCATAAAATGATTATGAGAGAACAAGAATGACTAGTGTATTCGTACTTTGCAAATACTGTATAAAGGGAACTCGATCAACAAAATTTTAGATGCTGAAGCTGTAATTTCCACATTACATGTCAAGTGGGTGACCCGCTAATCTATTGTTTTAATTAATTAAATCCCACTATTTAAGTTAATACATATATTCAATTACAGAAATGCTCATATTAAATCAATATTGTATAAAAGATAAGTGTCTTTTGATGGATTGGATTACTTAGCCGACTATTTATTTATTTATAAATAATTAATAAAAGATAACAGTTATTGATATAAAAGATAGTTGGTTTTATCCGACTAAAACCGAGCTCTCTGCTCTCCTCTATTAAGGACAACTGGACTATATATATATATATATATATATATATATATATATATATATATACAAAAAATGGGATCATATGAGACCACATCCCTTATGTGAGAACCTGGTATATGTGAGGACATATTACAACCGTTGGATCAATTGCATCCAATGGCTACCATTTATCCCGGTCAAACATAATTTCAGAAAAAAAAAATCAGTGTTTTCTCTCTCCTCCATTTTGCAAGTTATTTTCTCTCTCCTCCTTCAATTTCTCAGTTCTCAGTTCTCTCTGCTCTCTTTCTCTTTGCTATTTGCTATGATTCTTCATCAATTCTTCTTCAAACTTCATCAATTCTTCGTCAAGGTGAGTTTCACTTATGTTTTAATCTGTGTTAGATTTTCTTGGATTAATTTTTTCAATTTGTGTTCGGTTTTTTTGGCTTAATTTGTTCAATTTGTGTTCGATTTTTTGGCTTAGTTTATCACTTTATGTTCGATTTTTTCAATTCCATCATCAAATTTTAGGAATTTTGTGTTTGTGTCGATAATTTTGATGATATTTTTCTGATTTTGTGTTTTTGTGGACATTTAATGTAACATCAAAACATTACATTTAATGAGAAAACTCAATTATTTCATGTAACATGTAATGTTTTGATGTTTTCTAGTTACTTGTTAAATAATACAGTGTAAATGTTTTGTGTTTTAAGATAATAATAATTGAGTTCTAATTTAGGGAATGTAATGTGCACACCAAGTGTTTGATAAAAGTCTCTGATATGATGTTACATATGTTTGAGTTCTAATTAAGTTAATACATATCATTTAGTAACGCTAAGTATAGGTGTGGAGTTGTATGGCGAGTTCTCTAGCATGATTTGGTAATGCTGCTCTATGCATATTTGTGTTTCATTAGTGATAGAAATGGCTGAAATCATAATTTGCTTCTTTCGAATAGTGTCAATATTGTGGCTCATTTGTTTGTTGTTCTTGTGTGAAAAAATAAATAAATTATATGTTGTTCCTTGGAAACTAAACTTTTAACATCGTTGTGTGGTAGAAAAGATTCCAGGGGAAAATTTTACTAGATTATGTGGTGGATGTCAAACTACCATCAATATAATGGAGGTCTTTTTAGTGCTTCTTCTTTGCTTTAAGTTAGGGAGGTGAAAACAAGTTGTTCTTTGTTAGTTCTATTTGTGAGGTGTTCTGGCCTTACCAGCTTTGGCTATGCTCAGTTCTGATCAGGGTTGTGGTTGTAGTACCATGAACAACAATTGAGTTGATTTGGTTACCTTATACATGCTCGTGGTTTCTTTTTGTGTTATTAATTATGCTTGGTTTTTTTCAGGCTACTGTGTTGTTGCTAATCTGCCTTTGTGACTGTTTGTTGTTTGCTGAGCCTTTAAAAGGTATGGCTTTTGTCTACAATGCTCTGTTAGTCTTCAAAGAGATATCTACCTCGTGCTTTTTTTTAACCGTTGCTAAATTTCAGTAATGTAGATTTACCCTTTGTTCTTACCGTTGTTTGCACTTTTCTGCATCCTTTGTTTTATCTGCTGCATTGTTCTCTCATTAATGTTTCTGTTTGTGTGGGTCAATACTGAATGCTAGCAGGATATTAGGTCAATGCTTATAGTTGATACAATACGATAGATCACTGTTGTATTTAAGGTCAATGTTCACAGTTAATCCTGCTAGCATCGTGTGAACATCTTACTTATTTGCGGTTTGTTCGAGTTTGGGTTTTGTTTTGTTGCAAAAGTGCAACTGCATTCAGATAGGAGTTGTCTGATAGTGTTTAGTATAATTTAGGACTGAATTGTATGGTGGATGATATATGTGTCGTTTGGGAATGGATCTTTGGTGTCCTTTCTTTTTGGGGTTATGCTCTTCTTTTTTCTTAAGTCATGCCTTTTAAATAGTTTGCTCATTTGACAAATGAGCAACTAAGTTTTTGCTCATTTTTTAAATTAGCAACTAAGTATTTGCTCATTTGACAAATGAGCAACTAAGTATTTGCTCATTTGACAAATGAGCAACTAATTATTTGCTCATTTGACAAATAAGCAATTAATTATTTGCTCATTTGTCAAATGAACAATTATTTTTTGCTCATTTGTCAAATGAGCAAAAAAATTCAATGCTCCTTTGTCAAATGAGCAAACTATTGCTCATTTGTCAAATGAGCAATTAATTATTTGCTCATTTGTCAAATGAGCAATTAATTTTTTTGTTCATTTGTCAAATAAGCAATTATTTTTTGCTCATTTTTCAAATGAGCAATTATTTTTTGCTCATTTGCCAAATGAGCCAAAAAATTCAATACTTTGTCAAATGAGCAAATGCTCATTTTTCAAATAAGCAAATGATTCTTGCTCATTTTGTCAAATTAATGCTCATTTGTGAGTGTGTTTGAATGTTTTAAATATGTTAGCCTACTAGCTCAAGGGTAGAGCATTGTGCAAATGCACAAAAGATGTGGGTTCTAATCCCACGTAGGTTCATTTATGTAATGTGGAGACACAAGTTTGTATGAGAGTTTAATTGTAACAAAGTTATATAGTTATAAATCATTTCAAACCATTTTTTTGCTCATATAATTAGTACGAATTTGATTTTTTTTTTTAAATTAATTTTGTTTATAAAGATAACCTATGTAGGAATTGAACCTACATCCCTTATGCATTTGCATAGTGCTCTACCAATTAAGCTAATAGGTTTTATAATCAATCTAACCAGAGAAGTTATTGAAAAATTCTATCAGAACAGAAATGGTAGGAAACACAATCAAAACACCAATCCACATTTGCTGCTTCACCACTGATCAATGATTCAGCAGCCACACCAATTTGACAGATACAACTCTCCTCATAGACAATGACCAAGGATCAGCAGCATGTGACAGCTGAAAGAGATTGCCAAAACCTGAAAAAAGGGGGAGAATAATGACTGAGCACCAAACCCAAGGCCACCTACATTATTAGAGCTTTCAGCCACCACAATAGATTAATAGATTATATATCAAGAGTAATGTAGTTTATGTACATCATCTTAGTCTTACTTAGTGTGTTAGCAGAGAGATATGTGTATATTGCAAAAGTCATCAACTTTACTGATATCAGGATGGCAGATGAACATAACAGTAGCAAGAAACAAAATAAATCTTGTGCAGATTGCTCATATTAAAAGAAATACTACAGGTCCAACATAACCACCGTTTTTTGTAGTTCCATTTAAGATGTATAATGGGGGAATCATACAGAGAGAGGAGGGACCAGAAGTAAAAGCACGTTATCACATAAAAAAGAGACACTGTCACCAACCCTGCTGTCTCAATCCCAATTACTTAGACTGGGCATTCATAATACCCACATTAGAAATGAAATTAAACAGATAAAGGGCGCAATCTGCAAACCTGACGAGCAACCTTTTCCAGCTTTTCCTTTTCCATTTTCTGCAGAGAACGATAAATAGGTATTAGAATCTAGCATATTAGCTGGCTAGGTAAATAAGGGCAAGAAAAAAAATAAACTCATAAATTAAACAACCACATTCATTCTAGAGCTCTGATCTCAAATAAACAACCACTAGGACAGTTCATAAAGGTCAAAATATGAGACTGGTTATAAATGACAACCGACCATGTTTATGCAAGGGAAAAAAATGCACGTCATAGCACATTCAATATACACATCAGATGAAGATACATGGAGAATTCAGAGAAACACTGATAGATGATAACAGGTTCTCTATCCTAAAAGTCCTAATTTCCATTAGTCTTAGAAATATCAGCATGACCATCAACTTAACTACATAAATATAACTTATAAGTTAAAAGTAAATGCATCACCTTGATGTAGACATTCTCTGCAACCTTTTCCTCCTCACCTAGAACCTTGCCGCCACTTGAAAACCTCTTAGATACATATCTTGCAGCAACTCTTCCTGCCATGTTGATCACAAGTATATGATTCAAGTATAAACCTGCATACAGACAATGTTTAGCTCAAATTTGAGAATTGTATCATATCAATTTAACATCATAAGATTCATAACTCGCGAAACTTGTCGATGTTGCAACAAAATGAGTTAAATCTTGCACGTGTGTGTGTATTTGGTAAAAATCTACTTAAATCTTTCAGATTTCAAGAGCATACATTTAATATAAAGCAGTCACAAATGACACATAGCACATAAATAGTGGTCTTACAACAAATTTAAACAGGATAATGCAACGACAATCAGAATATTAACGACCATATAAGACTTCATGTTATACCCCAAGAAATTGTACACAGGTGGCAGGTGCTGCAAGATGAGTTAAATCTTGCATATGTTGATATCATGATAAATGAGCAAATAATTGCTTGCTCATTTGACAAATGAGCAAAGAATAATTTGCTCATTTGACAAAATGAGCAAAGAATAATTTGCTCATTTGACAAAATGAGCAAAGAATAATTTGCTCATTTGAAAAATGAGCAAATAATTGTTTGCTCATATGATAAATACCAAGATTATCATCTGTTCGAATATCACCAACTAAGACATGCAATTGAAAAACTTTTTGTAAATTTTGATGCTAAGATTAAACTAAGATTATTGAATTTACAAAATTTACAAAACTAAAAGAATTACAAACCTCAATAATTTATGGAAAGTGATACCCGTGAACAAGAAGAGGAGAGAGAAATTGTCGAGTTCTAAAAAGACTCCATTGATAAATTCTTGAAGCTTCGTGGTGGAGAGAGAGAGCAGAGCAGAGATTGGAGTTTCGTGGTGGAGAGAGAGAGCAGAGCAGAAGCTTAGAAACAGTTAAGCATGGTTGTTAGAGAAGGTTTGTTAGAGAATGTTTATATCATTAATCTCAGCTGTTGGATTTATTACAATCCAATGGTTGAGATTTGTCCTCACATAAATGATATGTTCTCACATAAAGGGTGGTTCTCACCGGATCTCAACCCTATATATATATATGTATATACATATATATATATATGTATATGTATATATATATATATATATATATATATATGTATATACATATTGATTAGGGGATTTTTCCCCACCAATCAGCATTTGACAAGTAGACCATTCAGGCCCTGCCAAGTGTCCGCCACCTGGGCCAGTTGGAGTCTGCTACGTGTCAGCTGTTGATTAGTCCAACGTGGACCTATTATGTCACGACACGTGGCGTCCCCCCATGCCAAATGGGAAAGCCGGCCATCTAGGCCCAATTTCCAAGGAAAGCCCAGTTAGCCCAAGGTTAACCTAAACCTAGGATTTGGCACGCTTCCCAAGGTTATAAATACTCTCATTAATCCTCATTAAAGGGGGTTAAGCAATTATTACTCTCAACAAGAGAAATAAAAACACATTCCAACCTTTACTTTTCCGCATTAATTACTCCTCAAACAAGTACTAACTTGATCGTCGGAGGCAGAACTCCCACCACAAGGAGTTTCCGTTGTTTTGCAGGTACAAGCGCAAGGATCCCAGTCCCGGAATTGTAACTCTCCCGCAGGACATAAAAAAAAAACCCCGAAACATTTTGGCGCCGTCTGTGGGGAGAGTACTTCTGAGATGGAATCACAGTCTGTACCGAATCAGAATGAGAAGCGTCCCATGGACGACCCTCAGGTCTACTCAGACCAGGATACCGACCATGAGACTGAGGTCGAGGCTCGCACGGCCCCAGACGGGACCCTAAGAGCCCGACGCACCCGTTCTACGGAAGTTAAGGAACGGGTGGGCAGGCAGACTGAGCCCAGTCAGCCAGCCAGCCTGCCGCCTGGTCATCACCAGACGGCCGAAGAATCTGCTCCCGTTACTAGGAGTGACCTCATGACCTTCATGAATAGCTTCAAAGGGGAAATTCAAGACCTCATAAATAAAAGGACGCCTGCTCAGCCCAAGGAGCAGTCGGCCAGAAAACCCTCTCATTCTGGGAGGAAAATTTTTGTAAAGGATCGGGAGGCAACCCCACACCCTAAGTCTAGGAAATGGGAGCCGCCTGTGACCGATCTAACCAAGTATCGCTTTCCAACACCAGGGAAGAGAAAGCCCATCCGACATATTTAAGCGGACGGGTCAAAGAAAACCTTTTCTGATGCTCGAACGCTGTTAGAGCAGAAGAAGATTGACCGACTATCACAGTCGGCCCCAACGTCTGATTTTCAAGGTACTTTGCAAAATACCTCGATGAGGTATTCAAAATCGAATTATGAGGACCAGACAGGCGGCACCTCCCGTCAGTCCGAATCCCATAAAAACCATACGGCCCCGTATGTACCACAACAACCATACGTGCCGCAACAACAATACTTCTTGCAGCCTCCTCTCTTTGGTGGACAGACGGCCAGAAACGTCCCACCTTTGGATTGGCAGCTGCGATTACTTAGGCTTGGGGAACAGCCGTTCGCCTTCTCTAAGGAAATTATTGAAGCCGCTCAACCGGCTAAAGTGAAGAATGTGCTGGTAGGAGCCTACGATGGCATTAGGAACCCGGAGGACCATCTGATGGCCTTCACCAACCTTATGTACCTTCAAGGGTTGGACGATCCTTCATGGTGCAAGTGCTTCCCAGCCACCTTGAAGGGCATTGCACAACAGTGGTTCGGCAACCTGCCGATTGGTTGTGTGAATAACTTTAGGACTCTCGCCTACTTATTCACCTCTAATTTTGTCATGAACATTCCTGCTAAGAAGACAACCCTTGACTTAGGGACCATACAGCAGGGAGAGAAGGAGGGACTTCGTTCCTACATCAGGCGGTTTAACCTAATGAGGATTCAAATACAAGGGCTGCCGGATGAGGTAGCCTACATAGATTTCTTCAGAGGTCTCAAGGATGGGTCGACCTTTAAGTTTGACCTGGTCAGAAAGAGGGTTGCTACCCTTCAAGAAGCCTTAGTTGAGGCGGAAGCTTACATACAGGCGACTGGCCTGTGTAATACTAGGAAGCAGTCGGACGGAAGGAGGTCCGACAAAAAAGAGAGCCGACCAAAGCAGTCGGCCGGTAAAGATGAAAAGAAGAGAAAAGAGGTTTGGGCGGCCGACTCATCTGATCAGCCGTCCCAGAAAAAGAAAAAAGAGTTTAAACCATACTCCCCGAAGTATGAGTTCAGTAAGGATAGCCAAGCTATCCTGAAAGAAATCCAAGGACGGATGACCATTGAGAAACCGGTCCCTATGAAAGGTTCTGCGAGTAATCGGAACCAAAAGAAGTTCTGTAATTTTCATGAAGATGTTGGTCATGACACCAATGAGTGTATTAGCCTCATGCGCTACCTGGACCGTCTAGCTGAAAAAGGCGACCTTGATTCTTATGTCAAGAAGTCCTAAGGGAATGCTCCCCAAAAGAACAAACAGTCTTAAAATGTAGCGCGCGGCCTACTGAAAAAGCGAGCGGCCAATTTTGAGATGCAAAGAGGGGAACTCTTTAAGAAAGGGTACCTTCAACCCCTCTTAAAATGTGTTACCCCAGAAAAAGGACGACAAGTTTTAGAAGACTTACATTCAGGGTACTACGCTTCTCATATAGGTGGCAGGTCGCTTACTCAAAGAGCCAGGCGGTAGGGTTACTTCTGGCCACTCTGGAAGCTGATGCCATGGAAATGGTTAAAAAATGTGACAAGTGCCAAAGGTTTGGCAAGCTGATCCATCGTCCGGCCACAGACCTCATGGCCATCCATAGTCCCATACCTTTTGCTAAGTGGGGCATGGATATCCTAGGTCCCTATACACCTGCAACAGGTGGCAGGCGGTACATACTCATTGCAGTCGACTACTTCACCAAGTGGGTAGAGGCGGAGGCTGTTAAGGGTATCAAGACGAAGGATGTAATCTCATTCATCTGGAAAAATGTTATCACTCGATTTGGGGTGCCCATGTCTATGGTTTTTGATAACGGACCCCAATTTGAGACGCCTGTTCTCAAAAATTGGCTGGGTAACCAAGGCATCTCACACTGCTTTGCATCAGTCGGCCGGCCGCAAGCAAACGGCCAAGTAGAAGCTTTCAATAAGATCATCTCAGACGGTATTAAAAAGAAGATTGAACGAGCAGGCGGCCTATGGGCAGATGAACTACCACATGTTCTCTGGGCCATTAGGACGATTGAAAAAGGGGCGTCTGGAGAGACTCCATTCCTCCTAACTTATGGGGCAGAAGCTGTTCTACCAATTGAACACTATGAGCCGACTCTTCGGATAATGCTGTATGACGAAGAAGCAAATTGGGAAGCCATGCGCCTAGCATTGGACTCACTCCCAGAAAGAAGGGGCAATGCAGCCCTGCGCCATGAAATCTATCGTCTGAGAATGACAAGGTCATATAACAAAAGAGTGCACAAGCGTCTACTCAAAGTGGGGGACTTTGTACTAAGAAAGATGGAAGCAGTCGGTAGGGCTAATGAATTAGGCAAATTAACTCCTAACTGGGAAGGACCCTACCGAATCTATGAAGAGGACAGGGACGACACTTACCGCCTGGAAACTCCAGACGGCCAACCCCTGCCTCGAACATGGAATGTAGATAATTTAAAGAAGTATTATTTTTGAATGATGTAAATAGCCGAGTGGTATTAATAAAGTTTGCTACTTCACTTCATCTATATATTGTATAAAAAGAGGCATGCCGCCTGCGCCAATAGCAGTTAGCTACTCTTCATTTTCTCATCAATCGAGGGGCATGCCATCTGGTAAAACAATTGGCTACTCTCCCTTCTTATTTAATATGCGCTTAAGAGGGGCACGCCGCCTGTAGAAATGCAGTCGGCTACTCTCCTACACTTGGTTCAACTGAACCAAGGCCAATGCCCGAACGATCAGACCAGGCGCCTAGTCATCTGATCCAATCTTTAAACTAATACGACCTGTCCCAATATTATAGCAAGCGTCCGGCGGCATCCATTCGGATGAAATTCGTCGCAGAGAGCAACTCCCTTTTGGGTGGAACATTGCTCTATAAACTAATTACACGACACCTAGACGACTGCCCCAAGGGGTAACCACGTAGCCGTTTATGAGACAAGGATAGCTCTTAACACTAAACAAACAAGTGTTAGCAGCTAACATCTGTGTCGGATGACCGACTATATTACTTGGGATAAGTACAGCCGGTACCTCTTGAGTAAATAGCTAACATAAAATTGGCGAATCAAGGGGGCCAACCGGCCTTCGCCGCCTGGTGACTACTACTCAAGCTCAAAGAGGTATGGCGAGTCCGCCTGTCCAAAGGCAACCAAAAGCTCTCGTACCACGGTCTCTACTAAGATGTATTCCTAAAATATGTTGGGGATCCGGCTAAGTAAATGGCCGACTAATTGCCTAACCTGGAACCAAGACAACCAGTCGTCCAGGGGCATAGGCAGTTGGTACCTAGTACTTGTCCGAAGTACTTGTTAGAAAGTTGAAATACTTGTTCGAAATTTTTGTTCAACAAGTTTTAAATTTTTTAGCCGAAACAGTCGGTCTGATATGCAAGCGGACACCAAGGTCCTCTACACTTGGCAAAAATAAAACATGAACAAAACAGTGATCAAGACAACCGAAAGATGGCCGCCAAATTCATATAAACAGCCGGCCATGAAGACCGGCCCAAATATTTATAAACCCTGGCCCCCTGACCGGGTAAAGAGATACAAAAATAAACGGCACACAGGCCGGTAGAAAAGTTGAAGAAATAAAAAGCTTAAGCATTTGGGGGGGCTTCGGTATGGTCGGCCGCCTGATCGACGTCAACTGTGGGCACTTGGTCCTTCGAAGCACTCTTCTTAGTTGACTCGCCTTCAAGGGCCGAATCTTTAGTCGCATCCACCCCCAGCGGGTCAAGGGCAACCACCGCCTCTTCCTCCTCGCTGGCCTCCTGCGCCTCCATAATCCTTCGATTGTACTCGTCAGTACAAGCGCATAACTTTTTCTCCCATGAGGCATAATTGGCTTTTGGGAAGAGGCGGGACCAGGTCATCTTCTGGATCTTGGCTAGGTCTTCCATCATGGATTCAACCAGAAGCCGTTGGTCAGTCTCAGCCTTGGCCTTAAGCTCCTTGGTGATGGCCGCCTCCTGGATTTTGAGCTGCCCTTTAAGAGTCTCCACTGATTTCAGCAAAGATTCGTTATGCTGCGTAGTGTGCTTGAGTGGCTTTCAGCTCATCTTGGAGGGTCTGGATGGTTGTCTCCAGCTCTGCATTTCTTTTCTTGGCCGCCTCCAACTCTGCGGACTGACAAAGTGGCCTGCGCCTGATAATAAAGAATATCAGTTGTCAAAATTTCATTTTGGGCAATTTGAAACATTGCCTTGTCACAGTCAGAGGCGGCCATGGCTTTAGCAGCCTTTACCTCTTTGTTCTTCGCATTAATTGGATTGCGGAGGCCGTTTACTCAGAGCAGGGACTATTAAAGAAAAACAGGCGTCAAATGTTAAGACAGAAAGCAGGCGTCCTCAAAAAAAAAAAAAAAAAAAGTATACCTCAGAGAGGAGACCCATTATGCCATCAAGATCCAGGGTGCCGACCCTCACCATGGACTTGGCCATTTCAACCAAGTCCGGTCCTTGCTGGCCGCCTGCATCAAAAGGCAGAACATCAGCATGAGATAGTAAAGAAAATGAGTTAACGGATCTAGAAACCAGGGAGCCGGATTGTACCTCTCGGAGGCCGGCTGTCTTTGGGAGCATGAGTAACTATAACCCCGAATTGAGGGATGGCCGGCTGCTTGTCGGCCGCATGCTTCCTGGAAGAACCAGGAGTGCTCCCAGCCGTTTGCTTCCGGGCTTTAACATCCGGTTGCTGGGAGGAGGAGGGTCTAGGAGTGCCCGCCTGCAAAAATTATGGATGGTTAATATTAATAAACACAAGTTTATGGAAGACAAAGTTTGAAGGGTCCAAACTCACCTAGGGCAACCCCTTTGTAAGAGGCTCAGTTGAGGGCTTTTGAGTGCCCATCACGGCAGCTCTGAGCTTGGCTGCCGCCTTCCTGGAAGCGGTAATACTGTCCATAGCTTCCACTGAAAAGATACAACCTAGAGTTAGGAAAATTATGGAGAATAAATCAACGTCTGCTCAAAAAAGAAAAAGGTGCCGGCTACCTCTCGAGACCCGACTACTCAGGCCACAGGCGGCTAGGAAGTATTCATCATATAGCCACCTGAATTTGGGGATGCAGTGTAAAGGCACCTGCTCCCGTTCCCCGCTAGCAGGGTTGAGTTTTGTCTTCACCTTGAAGAGCCCTTGATCCAGGATCTCTTCCCTCGCTTTGCGAGGAACAGGCGGCAGGCTAGCACCGCCTGCAAGGAGGGGCAGATTTCTATTCCATCTGTTGTACCGCTTGTTCAATAGAGGATCAGAGGTCTGGATGAGGTAGAAGGTGTTCCTCCAGTCCTTCCACTTATTTTCTTTCCCCCTCGTCATCAGAAAGCCCTTGTGGCTTGTCAGCTGGTACCAGGCGGTACCGCTTGCTTTGGGGGTCCTGCTTAAATAATTCATATGGGTGAACGCCTCAAAATTTGGCTCCACCCAGTGCATCTCACATCCGGCTACATAGCCAAGGATGTTAAACCAGGAATTCGGGGTTAATTGCCACAACCCCACCTCGTATCTGTCGAGGATTTTTTGGACTGCTGGGTGTAGAGGGAATCGAAGACCAACTTTAATGGCCGCCTCATAGCAGCCAAAGCAGGCGTCCCCATAACTAATCGTCTCAGGCCAGACCACTGCATCTTCAGGATCTGGCACAAACAAATTAAAATCTGAACCTATTGCATGGTCCGATAGAAAGGTGTACAATTTTTCTGTCATGGCCTTGATGCGGCCCTTTGGGACATGACAGAAGTAAGGAGTGTTCAACTCCCTGTTAGAGGCGGATGGTTCCGACCATTCGTCCCCCTTTTCGACTGCATGGGAAAGTCTGGCCTCATGCAGTCGGGAGTGCCTCTCCGCCGAGTCCAAGGAATGACGGCTGGAAGAGCTGGAGCTGGACTCACTATCAGAAGAGTCCGACTCCTCCCTTTTCCTAGAAGAGGCCGACTCCTCTTCCGTAGGGTTTGATTGTCGACTGGCCAAGTCAACGGTGAAATGGGTAGGGAACACCTTGGCTCCCTCCTCTGAGCTCTCGGCGACAGAGCCACCTTGGTTGACTTCAGAATCAGGCGCCTGGTCAGATGTCTCACTGACCGGCACTTAAAAGGAGGAGCCATCAAAGTTGGAGATCCTGACAGTTCTCTTAGTTCGAGCCATTATGTTCTGCATAGACACAGAGACAGTCGGGCTATGTATAAAGGGTAAAGTTTGGTCCGGAAAGGGGCAGGCGGCACTCCTAGTCCTAGATTCAGCCGTCCCCGGTGACCGACTGATCGCTACCCTAGGTCGTGCCGGGTGCTTTTGAGGTACCATAGTTCAAAGGAAATAAAAGGAAAAGTAAGAGAACATACGGTTACCTGAACGATTGAAGAGTTGATGTAAAAAGCAGGTTCTGAAAGATCAGTCGGCTTGTCAGAGCAGACGGTAGGCTAGGAATGTCCAAAATGTCAGAGCAGGTTCAGGGATCCGAGTGTTCTCTTAAAAAGTTTTCAAGTGTGAATAAATGTGAAGTCAACATGCCCTTATATAGGTAAGGGGAGAAGTTGAAGGGTCACTCCCCAAATTCAAAAAATGAGCGGGAAAAACTCCCGGCCATTCACCATGCGACACCTGTAGCATGCCGTCGCCTATTACAGGCCGACACCTGTCACAGGTGACATGTGACCAGTCACGTGCCACCTGTGAGGGGCAAATGATTAGAGGATTTTTCCCCACCAATCAGCATCTGACAAGTGGACCATTCAGGCCCTGCCAAGTGTCCGCCACCTGGGCCAGTTGGGGTCTGCCACGTGTCAGCTCTTGATTAGTCCAGCGTGGACCTATTATGTCATGACACGTGGCGTCCCCCCCATGCCAAATGGGAAAACCGGCCATCTAGGCCCAATTTCCAAGGAAAGCCCAGTCAGCCCTAGGTTAACCTAAACCTAGGATTTGGCACGCTTTCCAAGGTTATAAATACTCTCATTAATCCTCATTAAAGGGGGTTAAACAATTATTACTCTCAACAAGAGAAACAAAAACACATTCCAACCTTTACTTTTCCGCATTAATTACTCCTCAAACAAGTACTAACTTGATCGTCGGAGGCGGAACTCCCACCACAAGGAGCTTCCGTTGTTTTGCAGGTACAGGCGCAAGGATCCCAGTCCCGGAATTGTAACTCTCCCGCAGGACATAAAAAAAAACCCCGAAACACACACACACACACACACACACACACACATATATATATAAAAGGGTTATGTCTTCTTTTAGGAGACTAATTTTTAATTATTCTATCACTAAGGACACAAAATAAAAACATCCAGTATTAAATTTAGAGAGAGAGAGGAGAAGGGTTTTTGGTATTGTTCTTCTTCCCCATCAACACTACAAAAAAACAGCTTGATTCTAACGGAAAAAATCCGTCGGAAACATCAGAAATTCCGTCGAAAACTAGCCTTCCGACGGAATTCTGTCGGAATAAGTCTATCGCAAAACCCTTTGTCGGAAATTCGACCTCTTCCGACGGAAATTCCGTCGGAAAGCTAAATTCCGACGACGGATTTATTTCTGTCGGCGCTTTTTTGACTTTAATTGAAATTCTGTTGTAATTTTCCGACGGACTTGGAGAGGTTTCCGACAGAAATTTCTGTCGGAAGGGGTATATTCCGACGGAAAATTCCGTCGGAAAATGCTGAAAAAAAAAATAAAAATAAACCCACTCACCTTAACCCAGCAAACACACCACCGTGACCCACCATACCTAACCCACCACAGTCACCACCGTAACCCACCACCTAACCCTCACACACCGACACCGCCCACACCAGCCCACACCAGCCCCAATCCCACCCTCACACACCACCACTGACACCACCACCACACCAAAATCGAAAATTAACCCCCAAAAAAACATAAATTAGGCCAAAGATACGAAAATTAACACAACAAAATCGAAAAATACCACACATTCATATCAAAATCAGTAAATCTACATATTTAATTAGAATATCATAAAAAAATTAAAAAGAAAACGATAATTAAACAACAAAAATTAAAGGATATACAATTATCTAATCAAATTTATAATTAACATTACAATTACATAAAAAATTAACTAGATCTACAATCTAACCTAAATTAAAACTAGATCTACAAAACAAAAACCTTAAGAGCGGGTGACGGTGGTTGTTACGCCGTTATTGTTGGTGTTGATGTTGGTTGTCGGCCGTTGTGGTTGTCAACGATGGTTGTGGTTGTTGTTGTTGACGGTGGTTGTCGGTCGTTGTTGTTGTTGTTGTTGTTGTTGTCAAAGAAAATTGGTGGTTGTTGATGGTGTTGGTGATGGCGGACAGAGAAGAGAAGAAAGAAGGAAAAGAAAATAGAGGAAAGAAGGAGAAGAAAGAGGCGGACAGAAAAGAAGAAAATAGAGGAAGAGAGGAAAGAAGCAGGAGAGAGAAAGAGAAGAGAGGAGGGGCGCAGAGAGAAAGAGAAGGGAGGAGGGGCGCAGGATAGAGAAAGAGAAGAGCAAGAGAGAGAAAGAAGGGAAACAGAAAAGGGGCGCAGGAGAGAGAATATAAATCCGTCGGAATATATGGGCTTTCCGACGAAATTTCTGACGGATTTTAATTCTGTCGGAAATTTTTATTCCGACGAAATATTCTGTCGGAAAGCCCATATATTCCGACGGATTTATATTCCGTCGGAATTTTCCGACGGATTTCCTATGGAATTCAAATCCGTCGGAATTTCTGATTTTTCTGACGGAAATTCGTGTCAGTCGGAAATTGGCCTATTTCTAGTAGTGTAAGGTTCATCCAACCAAAGGTACAATCATGGCTTCAAGCTTATCTAATGGTATGTAATGTATCAATTGATTCTAGGCTTAAGGTCTATTTTCGCATTAAATTTCTTAAGTATTTCTTACAGAAACGCCATAAAACGATTATGGGTTTAAAATGCCTTAAAACGATTATGAGAGAGCAAGAACGACTACTGTGTTCGTACTTCGGAAATACTGTACAAAAGGAACTCTACAAAATTTTAGAGGCTGAAAGTGAGCTTATCAGGTTATGGGGTCAGCAATAGCATATGGGAGAAATTTGGAGCGAGAACGAGACAAAGCTCATAATGGCTTTTTGGAAGCCGAATTCAACGACAATTCAAGATATTTAAGGGTTCCGGGGACTTGGAAAAAAATATCTGAAAATTTTATATGGTGCCCCTTGAGGTTTGAAGAAAGTCTTTAATTTAATAACGGTGACCCTAAAATGCCTGAAAATTTAAAGGCATTATGGGTCCTAGAAAAAAAAATGCCGCGCGAAATCAGGCGTGATTTGTAGCCTTTGTTTTCAAATTCTACAGGGTTACAAATCACGATTTTCAGGCGTTATGGGGTCTTAGAAAAAAATAGCCGAAAATTTTGCACGGTGACCCTTGGGTGAAACGAAGGTCTATGAATAGTCATTCAGGGTTGAAAAGGTCATAAGATGATGTTGGGACACTAATATATCTGCCAAATCTTGTTGAAGAAAGTTTACATCTCTAATAAAATTTCAACAGGGATACCATCACTTGCTTCAAGAGGTAGCAAAAGTGACCCGCAGCCGATTACTCGACTTGATACTCACCCGAACTTTTTTCGGGAGACCTGAATACTGACCCGACTTGAATAGTCCCAAAACTTAGTGCAAGGTTTGGTGGATTTTAAAGCATTTATACCATACCGGCAATGATCCAAATTTAACCTACCCTAACCGAAATTAAAAGCGTTGACCACCTGAATTGACCCGACCCGAACTAACCGCCCTCAATCCCAACCCAAACAACGCGATTGACACCTCTAAAGCGCATAAGAAATAAACAAAATTGGAAAAACACAAACCCCAATTTTAATTTTGATAGGCTCATCAATTTAGACAATCCGAATGTAAACACATACCCCGCGTGATTCTCACATTCAACTCATTTCAGTTCACTACAAGAAACATCACCAAAATATTTCTTCCTGAATCCCTGCAGTTCTCTAAGAAACCTTAACTCAACAAGGACTACTATTCAAGAAAAAATGCCCAAAAACATTTCATTCCATCTAAATTTCATCCAACTAACCAAATTCCAAAAAGCACTTGAATGTTTATGTGATCCCCACTTTAATTTAATCCTTCTGGGTTAGGCATACTGAACATTGGTCACGAAGGAATGATGATTTCTGTCGAAAGTCAAGAAACCCAAGTCTTTGGTAGACTCTTTGTTAATTCATCTTTGTTGAAGGGATTTGTTTGTTATACCCCAATCAGGTGCTTTAAATTCTGCTTGATGATAGTCTAAATCTGTTAGGGTAAGAGCGCTAGCGAAAACTTAATTAATCGAGAAATTGACAAAGTATAAACGGAAAGAAAGAACTATTAAGAAAATAACACCCAACGAGCACTTGAAAAATAAATCCACTATATTAAATGAGAGTACAAAGACCATAATTTATTAGGGTGAGAAATATTGCTCCCTCCATCCTATAATATAGTTCTTGTTTGTGTTTTTTCACGGTATTTAAGAAATAGAAGGAAAAAATGGATGAAGTACATTAATTAAAGTGAAAAATACAATTATTGACAAAAGTTAGAGAGAGAAAGTGAATAAAAGTATAAGACATGTGCAAAATTCAAGGGTAATTTAGGAAGTATAATGAATAAAGTTTAAAAAGTGAGGGTATAAAGATCTTTACATATTATCCAAAAATAGAAACAGGAACAATATTTTGGATTTCCAAAATAGGAAAACAAGAACTATATTATGGGACGGAGGTAGTACAATACAACTCTCACAAATAAATAACTCACTAAGGAGTATTAAAAAGGAATAATGGAATTATACAAGGAGGAAATATGAACAAGGAAGTTGGTTTAGTAGGAAGGGTTTTATGTAGTATGGTAATATATTTGGAATGATCAAGGTTTTTTGTGGATGTATCAAAAATAACCAAACTCCAACTATTTATAGTTGTTGGAGTCGGTGGTATTATGGCTGTGGAGTGATGATATTTTAGGAGAGTTTTCTAGATTTTGCTTGAATGTTGCAAGTTGACTATATTCTAGAAGAATCAAGAGTATTGTTTGAGTGTGTTGGAACTACTCTATGTCAAAATTGCCTTTTTAGATGGAGATCTTGAAGAAGAAATTTATATGAAGCAACTCGAGAGATTTGTTCACTTTCTAGCTAAGCTAGTAAGTTAGTTTGTACCCCAATGATCAGGTACTAGCTTAGCTTCCTATGTTAGATGAGCACCACTTTCTCAATTTGCTTTTAGTCCAATGGTAAAGCGAATTTGAAAATTGCAACAAGTTCCTACCTACAACTATTAGAGATGCTTTAAGACATATTAGTTCAATATCCAAGACAACAAATAACAAGATGTTTGATAAGCCACTACAACACTAACAAATTAAAAACAAAAAAAAAAACCTGTAATGAACAATTACATATCAAAATTAGCTACATACTTAAAGTATATAAATAGCTACATTATTGGCCTTGATACTAAATGTGTGGAATAATGGTCGGCCAAAGCTCCATGACAAAAGAGTCGGCCGTAAAAGATTGACCATGACAAAAGAGTGGGCCTTGGTTAGGTTCAACGTGAATTTTACTTTGGGATGCAACTTAAAGACCTTTCGCCAAAAATTGTGGATTCAATGGCCACTTGTAAAAAATGGGGTCACCCAAATAAGGAATGGTCTTGCCGTATGAATTTGTTGTTGTATATTCGGATCTTCATATATGTCATGTGTAAGTTCAAGCAGGGGAGGGAATTTGTAGTGATCCAAGCTAGCTCAAATTGAATAAAACTTATTTTAGCAATCATAACTTTAGATGGCTAGTTACTTGGCTGCTAAATTGCTGGAAAGATAAACCCGTAATATAATTTGAAGCATTCGTTCCATGGGACTTGTTGGATCTAAGAACGCGACTTGGACATACTTTTAGAACAATAAGTAAAGGTTATATTAGTTCAATTATAAAGCTAAGGGGAATATATATAAAGCAGTAGGAACACAATTTAAAAGCAGCAACAACTGATTATAAAAAGTGTCATACCTTGATACTTATACAATTCTTAAAGTCTTACAAACTATACTAATTACTATGATTCATTATTTCACCATACATGCGTAAAATCTTTAGTTCAACACAATTAGAGTTTCGTACACCCGGGTGTACCATGCGCATGGTGCACCCGGAAGAATATCACTCTATGAATAAAAGAACATCGTCTATAAAAGAACATCCTATATGTTTTAAAAGTACGCGCATTTAATTGGGGGTGGACAGTCACAGTTAATGGGCTTCTGAAAATTTCAGGGTCCACTTAAACCTTTACTTTTTATCTCTCCTAAAATTTACTTTGCGAAAAAAAGTAAATTTCCATCTTCTCCATCTTCCCCATCTTCTCCCTTTCAAAGAAACCCTATTTTACTCAAAAACCAAATCATCTTCAGAAATTAATCTAAGTTTTTTTTTGCAATTATGAAGGCCAAATACGATGGGTAAGTGCAAATTTCTCATTCAATTCTATAATTTTGTACTTTTAACTGTTCTTATACCGAGTTCCAACCCCTAAACATCGTCCTGAAAATCGAGTGTCTTCCTTACTGTAGGGATAAGCACTCGTTCTATGGGGATTAATTTTTGGTTATAAACAAGATATGGGGATTAATGTTTGTTTGATTTACTTTTTAATTTTTTTAATTTTAGTGAACAAAAAGTGGTAAATGAGGAAGATGTTCCGTTAAAAGCAGCTTTCTAAAAAGGAAAAAAACCAAGAAGAAAGAAGAAGGTGAAGATGATGCTCCAATTGTGGACCCTCATATCTTGAAATCCATAGAGAGTTTGGCAAAAACAAGTACAAAACATCATTTTCTCACTTAATTTGGCATTTTCTCATAAATCTGTTTGGTAGGGTTTCTGTTATTGTTTATGAGTTAATTTGGAATTTTGAAGTTTTCAGTGCAATTAAAAATGGTAGATCTGTTTAGTAGGAAATGATTCAATGATTAATTAATTGTTTCTGATAATGTTCTTTTTGATGTAATACGACGTTCTTTTTCAAATTTGTATTATGTTCTTTTATTTATAGTTAATGTTCTTTTATTTAAACTTAATGTTTTTGATAATGTTCTTTTTGATGTAATACGATGTTCTTCTATTGGATTATTGCTACTGGTTTATCTACTTTGAAATTTATCTATTGGATTATTACGAGATAGTAGATGCTTGGGCTTTAATTTTGACTAAAAAAAGTTTCAGTGAAAAAGAGAAAAGAGTTTTTTTCCCAACCAATGCTAATGTAAGTAGTGTTGTTGCTTTAATTTGTTTTGATATAATATTTTTTTTTGTATTATATTGATCTTTTTTTTCTTTTAATATACATGTTCTTTCTTCTAATACTTACTATTCTTTCTTCTAATACTAATGCACTTTTATTCTCTAGAACACATTATGTCAGAATGATGCTTACAAAGATGACAACCAAGAGGTTACGAAGAGAAAAGACTTGCAAATTTTTTTGAAACACTCGACTATTGGCTAAATGATTGTGAGATAGAGTCAGTTAAAGGTATCCAATTGGTATGTACTCAATTCTATATAATGTTATTTTTTTTTCTTATTTAGAATCCTTTTATAAGTTAGTAATGTTCTTTATTTTAGTACACATGTTCTATCTTCTAATAATTGATGTTCTTTATCTAAAAATTAATGTTATTTTTTTCTTGTATGATGTCAGTTCTTTTTCCCTGTGTACGCTGACGTAAATGATGTATGCTTACATTTATACGTTATGGTTATCAACATCAAGGCAAAATCAGTTGAAATCATAGACAACAAACCACTTGTAGAGGGTGTTGAATTCTCTTCAAAGTACTATGATTGGCCTGAAAAGATGGTAAGAAGTAAATAAATTTAAATTCATTCCATTATTTTTTTCCCATAAACTAATGTATCAAATATTTTTTTTATTAATTATGTTGATCATTTACAGTTGAATGCCTTTGCTTTATGGTGTAAAAAGAAAGACCTCAAGATATATGAGAAAATGAACAAATATAACTAAAGTTGTTAACTATGCCTTGGAGAACACTTGAGAACGATGTAGATTGTGGGGTGTACACAATGAGGCACATGGAGACCTATTATGTTAAAAAGAAATGGGAATGTGGGTTAAAGGCTGACAATGTAAGATATGTTCTTTTATACTTGCATAATGTTCTTTTAAATATGTTAAATGTTCCTCTAAATATGTATAATGTTCTTTTTATTAGATCTAATGTTCCTTTTTGCTGATGTGATTTTCTTTTTTGTTTTATAGTTTGATGCTCTGAAAAAGCTAAGGATATATTATAGCAATGAAATCCTTACAAGTGGAGTAAACAAGAATAGATTTGAAGTGAATGACAATGCTGAAGTATGGTTTGATTACAAGTTCTGAACAATTTTTAGACAATGATAATGTTTTATTTTGAAAAAGTAATATGTACTTTTTATTTTGAACAATCATGTACTTGTTACTTTGGAACATATGTAGATTTCGAATTATATGACCTTACAACATATATAGACGTAATTTAGTTTTGTTATTAAGTTTATGTTATTGAAATAAAAAAAAGCAATCAAGTCAAATAATATATAAAATGTAATATTCAAAGTAATGATATTAATTCCAAAAAATCTATTACAATTATAGTAATCCAAGTTTAGAACAAATTAAATTCAATGAAAAAAATTTAAAAAGGGGTGACTTTTACTCCAAAATAATCATCAGGCTCAAAATACTCTATTGAACCACCATATTCAGACGAATGTGCAATATATTTCCCAAAGGTACTGTCAATGCTTCCTAAAAACAAAATAGGAATTAAAAGAACATTAGACATAGAGTAAAAGAACATTAAGTAACTAAAAAGAACATTGATGTAACTAAAATGAACATCAATAATTTATAAAAGAACATTAAAGATTTTAAAAAGAATATTAAGTAGGTATAAAAGAACATTCAAGATTTAAAAGGAGCTCAAATACCTTAATCGTAGACTGAGCCTTTTGTTTCATTTTGGAAACTCCCTTTGAACTCTTTTTTTTCCAGGACTTGATCTTTTGTCCTTCAACTTGTTGCATATTTTTTCTTGTGTGCTTTTAAGCCTAGTATTTCTTTGCCCTTTCTTTCTTCTCTTTATCGGGTCTGTCACTTCTTGTTGATTTTCATTTACAGCTTCACATTCAGCAGGTTCTTCATTTGGAATTTGCTCCAACAAATTACCACCTTCTTGATTCTCAATAAAAGAGTGAGCATTATATAAAATTAGCAGCACAAATAGACCACTCAATAGAACATACGATCAAATGAAAAGAACATGATATAATATAAAAAGAACATGATCTAAAATAAAAAGAACATGATCTGAAATAGAAATAACATGATATGTAAAAAATCATAAGATCAATATAAAGCAATAAAGAACATTAGTTTTTATTAAATGAACATACAACGTTAACAAAAGAACATATAGTACATACAATATATATATTGATTTCAGTGCAAATAGAAATTACAGCAAGCATAACAATAAATCAAAACGAAGTTCATCATCAACATGAGACATAAATCAATCAATTAAAATATATCAGCTTCTTCTCCATCATCGTCATTATCAATGCCAACATTCTCTTTAGTAAATTCATTGACAAATCTTGCATCAGAATCATGTCGAAATTCGGATTGATAAGACATGAAAATTGTTGAAAATCTCTCGGAAACGATCTCTGTAATCAATTTTGTAATTGCTCTATTTTTTCTCTCTCTCTAAAAAATTGAATAGAATATATTTCTCACTCTAAAATTTGGGGAAGAATTTTGATCCTGGATCAAATTGATTACATATTTATAAGGATGACAATGTTTGAAAAATTAGGAAAGTTTTAGAGGGAAAGTTGATTCTGTTTTTTTTTTATATGAAAAGGGGAATATGGCGAGAAATATGATGGAGGTGTACCATGTGCATGGTACACCTCCCCCTACCATACTATTTTCAAGTTCCACACATTACATATCGTCATCCACAGCAGGATCGACACAACAACACCTATATGAAAGATGAAACCACATGAATAAGAAATTCAATAATAATTTATGAAATATTGAAATAATAATTAAAAAATCTTACGTTCTTTGATGGAGGTATAAATATATAATGGAAGATTTTGTAAAGACCAGAACGTTTATTTATGAAACAAATTAAATAGGATTCTTGGAAATTTAAAAGGCAATGTAGGAGTAGTATTAAAAATGGTACTTTTAAGTGAGGCAAAACAGAGGAGATAAAACAAAAATAATACGGAGTATGTATAGAAAGACATACAAACTTGAATATGTTAAGTGATAATTTAAATCATACTTACCCTTGATTGAATTCTACTTGATTTCTATGGGTCTAGTGTCTCTGCCTTTGTTGGTTCCTCCTTCTTCTCCTCCTTGCCCTTGTAATATTATCTTCCTTTCGTAGGATTTTCATGATCAGTATGTGAAGATGTTTGCAGTACCATTCCCTATACCTTTTGATGTAAAGGATAGGCCCTACAAAGACGGTGACCCCAACCGGAAACCCAACTTCAGCACCCCTTAACATCCACTCTTGTACACTCTTTGAACTCCAATTTGATCCCTCGGAAGAAGTAGGTGGAGTCACTGTTGGATCTTTTTCTTTTAATGGTGGACCGTAGAGTCCTTGGTTGCCTTCATATGAAGATGCGTTGAATGTTTGAAGTTGAGGGCCTGTTGGGATCTTTCCCGACAACTTGTTGAAGGATAGGTCCAAGTACTCTAGGAAATTCAAGTTCGCAAGTTGCGCAGGTATCTTCCCACTCAAGTTATTCCAAGAGAGATCCAATGACTCAATCTGGCTCAAATTCCCAAATGATGATGGAATATGGTCGGAGAAAGAGTTGTAAGAGAGGTTGAGAACTACTAGAGCATTCAAATTTCCCAACTCTTCTGGCATCTCTCCATGAAAAGCATTGTTGGAGAAATCAATGCTAGTGAAGATTGTTAGGATATATTGCAACTCATAGGTATTACCTTTAAAAACGAGTGAAATTGAATTTTGATAGTATTTATCACCATCTGAATAAGAGGTTTGTAAAAATCCTGGTTTTGATTGCTCTTTAGTTACTCCAACCATCATCAATGTCCAATTAAAAAAACTTTGGGCTTTCAGTTCACCGATAAAGTGATTGGAAGATATGTCCATTATTTGAAGTAATGGCCATATTGAGTGACTCTGTGGACAAACAATAGTTCCATGGAGCTTGTTGGAATGAAGGATGAGAACTTTGGGCTTTTCAACGATCGTAGCTTTGATGAAGGAAACCCTAATTTGATTCAATTTTATGTATTTGTAAATTTAGATTTCACTTGTAGATGCTGGATGGCTTTTTATTAATGAATTGATTTGTTTCAAAAAAAAAAGTGTTTACACGCGGTAATTGATCAGTGTTCTTATAGATATATATCCATTATAATGCCCTAGTGCAGTAGTGCTACACTTATTTATAGCTATGATGTCATGTTATGATTTCATGTTTTGATTTTTTTAGGGTGCAATCCACATTGCATTTCTGTATGTCATCACAACTGACTTTAGTTAATTACGTAGTTCATCAAGGAACTGTATTTAGCTAGATTCAAACATCTAGAGCAGGATTTTCTTTGCTTACATTATAATATGTGATACTTCTTGTAGCCTTCCACTACTGATGACCCTGATGAGCTTTTTCTTTGCTTACATTGCTTCTTACATTGCTCACTACTAGAAATAGGCCGTTTTCCGACGGAATCGTTCCGACGGACTTAAATTCCGTCGAAGAATTCAAAAATTCCAACGGAATTTTGGTCTGTCAGAAATATCCGTTGGAAAAGATAAGTTTTCTGACGGATTTTTTTCCCTCGGAATTTACTTCTTCCGATGGTAATTTCCGCCAGAAGCTGTAAATTCCGAGGGAAAATAAATCCCTCGGAACATATTAATTTCCTACGGGTTTTAATTCCGTAGGAAAATTCCGACGGAATTTGACCCTTTTCCGACGGAATTTTATTAAAAAAAAAAACTAAATCCTAAAAAACACAGAAGTCACATAAAACCCCCCCTGTTCTCTTTCCTCTCCTATTCTCTCCACTCTCCTCTTCTTCTTCTTTTTCCTCTTGAAATTAGGATAGTACACCCGGTGTATGGTGCACCCGAAAGGCGGAAAGAACATACGGTTGTTTAATATGTTCTTTTATACTTATGTTCTTTAACATATGTTGATTAAACATATTTTTTGGGTTTCAATAATACAAAGTATGTTATTTGAATTTGGCTCGTATATTCTTTGAGGTAACGAGTGTCGCACAAATTCTTTTTTGAATGGTCATATACTTCTTTTTTATCATCGTATGCTCTTTGAGTTTGATCAGTGTGTTATTCGGGTATAATATATATGTTCTTTACATTATAACTTATGTTCTTTTAACATATGATATTTTGAATTTTGAAATTTCATTTGAAAATGAAATCTTAAATTTTTTTAGTCGAAAATATTTTATAGAGAGAAAACTAAAATTATTATGGAAAGTTAAATTTTTGGAGAGAGAAATTTTTTTTTTTGGAGAAATGACATCTTTGGTATATATTTTTCCGTTAATGTGTATTTTTCATAAAATTTTAATAAAGTTTTTATCACGTTCTTTTTGTAATGTCTTTATGTTCTTTAATAATGCATGTTTTTTGTTAAACACAAACATGTTCTTTTTCAAAACCCTGCATGTTCTTTTTCAAACACCTAAATGTTCTTTCCATCTTTTTTTATTTAACCAGGTGCATGGTGCACCCGGGTGCACAGATCATGCATTACTCTCTTCTCTTCTTTCTCTTTCTTTCCCTCTCCCTGTCCTGAGTTCTTCTTCTTTCCATTTAATTTCTTAGCTCTCCTTCTCTTCTCATCCCTCCTTTCTCCTTCTTCTCTTTCCTCTTGGTTATTTTTTCCTTAATTTTCGACAACAATTTGTATGGGTTTTTCGGATTTTTATCAACAAGCAAATAATTATGGTGTTTTAGATCAAATTCGACCATGCAAACTCTAGATCTAGAGTTTTCATGGTCGAATTTGACCTTTAAAGCCTAAATTCGACGTTTTTCCGGTAGAATTGAAGGTATGTCTTCGTTTTCTGTCAATTAATTGGGTTTGATTTTTTTTTTTTTTTTTTATAGATTTAGTTTTCAAAATTTTTGTATTCGTATTTTTTCTTTCTGTTTTTGTTTCTTTATTTTTCGGTTTTTTTTTGCTCGGATTTTGTTCTTCAATTTCTGGGTTAGATCTGATTTTTTGTTTTTGTTTTTGTTCTTTTGTATATATTCAATTTTTCTGTGTTTTCTGGGTTTTTGTATATATTTAATTTTTTTTTTCAATTTCCTGGGTTTGTATGTATTTGTATATATTCAAAAAAAAATTCGGATTTTGTTCTTCAATTTCTGGGTTTTTCGGATTTTGTATATATATTTTTGCATTTTGTTCTTCAATTTTGTATTGGATATTGTTCTTTAATTTCTGAGGGTGGTCTGGGTGGGCGTGGGGGTGGGTGGGGGTGGGCGTGGTGGGTGGGGGTGGGCGTGATGGTGGGTGGAGGTGGTCTGGGTGGGTACTGTTTGGTTAGGGTTAGGTGGTGTGGGGTGGGTGTGGTGGTGGTCTGATTTTTTTTTTCCTGCAGTTTCCGACGGATTTATATTCCGACGGATTGTTACAAGTGCCAGAATTCCACTTCCGATGGAAAAAGTTCGTCGAAAAACAACTTTCCAACGGAAATTCCGTCGAAATATAGCAAAATTCCTACAAAATGTAATACGACGGTGCGTTCCGACGGAATTCCATCGGAAACCGGCAGTTCTGACGGAATTTCAGGCTATTTCGAGGGATTATTTCCGTCGTTGATAAGCTATTTTATAGTAGTGGATGTAGCTTTCTACTATCCTTCTTAACACTGCCTCTACTGATCGTGCTATGTGGTAAAATCCACATGCTCATTTGCCTACACGAGGAATTGTAACTTTCTCTAATATTTGATGCCTAATTGTATTGATTTATTATAATCATCCAGGAAAATAACACGAGTGAGCTTGCTAG
Source organism: Chenopodium berlandieri (assembly GCA_034703905.1). NCBI lineage: Eukaryota > Viridiplantae > Streptophyta > Magnoliopsida > Caryophyllales > Amaranthaceae > Chenopodium > Chenopodium berlandieri. The sequence continues at coordinate 9,502,209 of CM068281.1, forward strand.
ACGACTCACTACTAGAAATAGGCCGAATTTCGACGGGCCATTTCCGACGGACATGTTTTTCCATCGGAGTATAAATCTGACGAAATTTTCCGACGGATTATTCCGTAGTAAATTATAATTTCCGACGGAATATAAATCCGTCGGAAAATATTTTTTTTTAAAAATACCCAATTACACAAACCCTAGGTTGCTAAATATCTCCTCTTTCTCTATCGATCTTCTCATTTGCTTTTTCAGCCTCTTTCTTCTTTTGTTTCTCTCCTCCTCTTCTCTGATCCTCTCTTCTCTCTCCTGTTCTCTTTCCTCTTCTCCTCGCCTCTTTCTTCTTCTGTTTCTCTCTCCTCTACTCCTCTTCTCTGGTCCTCTCTTCTCTCTTCTGTTTCTCTTTCCTCTTCTCCTTCTCTCTTCTCTCTCCTGTTCTCTTTCTTCTTCTTCTCCGATTCTCTCTCCTCTACTCCTCTTCTCCGGTTCCACCGTCGCGAGCCAATAACCACCGTCGCGAGCCAACTACGGTGCAACAACAAAAAAGCCAACAACCACTGTCATGAATGTAGATCTAGTTAATTTTAATTTGTATGTAATTGTATGCTAAGTTTATAAATTTTATTGTATATTTATATATTTCTTTTAATTTTCGTTGGTTAATTATCATTTTTTTTAAATTTTTTTTAATGAAATTCTGATAAAGATGTAGATCTACTAGTTTTGATTGTTTTGTGTGGTATTTTTTTTTATTATGTTTTGATAATTTTCGTATTTTTGGGGTTTATTTTTGGTTTTTTTGGGCTTTCGTTTTTTTTGGGTTGATTTTCCTTTTTTTGGGTTAATTTCGGTTTGTAGGGTTTATTTTTGGAATGGTGGTGGTGTGTAGTGGTATCGGTGGTGGTGGGGTGGGGGTTGGTGTGAGTTTGGTGCTGGGTAAGTTAATGGTTGGGGTTGTTTCGGTTTGGTGTGGATGGGGTTTTGGTTGGGTTTGTTGGTGGTGGCTGAATTTCGGTGTTGGTGGTGTTTTGGTGATAAGGGTTGGAATTTGGTTTAGGTGGGGGTTTTGGTGGGTGGTGAGGTGGGGTCTGGTGGGTTAGGGTTAGGTGGGTTAAGGTTGAGGGGCTGGTGGGTTATGGTGGTGGGTTAAGGTGGTGGGTCTGGTGGGTTAGGGTGTTTGTTTTTATTTTTTTTTAGCAGTTTTCGACGGATCGAGTCCATCGAAAATTTCCGACGGACTTTTTCGGTGCCGGATTACCTCTTCCGACGACTGAATTCCGTCGGAAAAGTGTTTTTGATGAAAATTCCGCCGGAAAAGTTCATTATTCCTACAAAATGTTTTCCGACAACCAGTTTCGACGGAAATTCCGTCGGAAACATCTTTTCCGACGGGAAACAGGGTGTTTTCGACGGAATTTTTCCGTCGGAAATGAACTGTTTTCTAGTAGTGACTGGATGAGGAAAGGCATGCAGACTTTTTGAGCATGTTGAAGGGCTTTGTTTTAAATCTGGTGCATTCTCTAGTCCCTTTAGTAAAATGTTATGTTATATACAATCCTTTTAATAACTTTATCGTTGCTAGTTAGTTTATGCTTTTGGGATTTGCATCTTGATGTTTATAGGCTAGCCTTAAGGTGGATTGGAGAAACCCCGTCTCATCTTATAGGATCTGATGTAGCGGTTTAAGTAATGTTTTAAGAAATCGTTTTGTGATGTGATGAAGTTCCTCTTGTCCTACGTAATTACTTTGTTGCATAATAAGATCGACATTATTGTATGTTTAATGCCGGTGAAATATATTGCTTTTGTAGGTTGGGTTTGCATAAAAGATGGCTAGTGTATGGGAAAAGGTTGCGGATGAAACTAAAAGCTATGGAAATGGTGTTAGTTGACTTGTAAATGTTGTAAAAGTTTTGCTTTGTTGTTTTGTAGTCTAATAAATGTACAATTGGGAATAATATGTTCCATTTATATCTTTGTTGTTGAAGGTTTGTGCATAGCTAACACCAGTTGGAAAGGGGTCTTTGATATCTAATTCATTAAATTCAGCTTACATCGAATTTTGCCTGTGTTTCTTAAGCTGTATTTGTTTCAACAACCCTAGACAAAAGAATAGCAAATCCTACTAACACTCCCCTTTACACTTTGATATACAACATATGAATTATATCCTACTAACACTCTCCTATAATATTCACTTTGATATACAACATATGAATTATATCCTACCCCTAAACTATATCCTTCAAAATATATCTTATATTGGTTGCAAAAACGATTTTTTCACCGTGTACCATCGAGATTTCACAACATTCACCACGAATTTTTTTTAAAAACAAATGTATGAACGAGATGCCTTTATTTTTTTTATAAGTTGTAAATTTAATTTAATTTTCTTTTATCCAATCAATTTTGGACATTACATATGGAGTAGATGATATATTATCAGCTTATTCTCTCAATCTAATATTTTAGACATCACAATTATTTTAATAATTAAAAAAAATCTTTTTTCATCCAATTAAATAATTTTAATAATGACTATCTAATTATTATCTATATTCCTAATCTAGTTTTGAAGCCAAATCCTACATAGCACGCTAATTGTGCCATGCCATGTAAGACTTCAAGCCAATTATTCGCTTTCTAGCTAAGCTAGTAAGTTAGTTTGTACCCCAATGATCAGGTACTAGCTTAGCTTCCTATGTTAGATGAGCACCACTTTCTCAATTAGCTTTTAGTCCAATGGTCAAGAGAATTTGAAAATTGCAACAAGTTACTACCTACAACTATTAGAGAAGCTTTAAGACATATTAATTCAATTTCCAAGACAACAAATAACAAGATGTTTCATAAGCCACTACAACACTAACAAATTAAGAATAAAAAAAAACCTGTAATGAGCAATTACATATCAAAATTAGCTGCATACTTAAAGTATATAAATAGCTACATTATTGGCCTTGATACTAAATGTGTGGAATAATGCATGGTCGGCCAAAGCTCCATGTTCCGGCATTTTAACATAACCTACAGCTGAGTCAGCCTTCATGTTATCTAGGACGTACTTCCTTCCTCGATAGCAACTGTTGCATTTCACAAAACAAATATCTCCATTGGTTTTGCTGTTAAAGTTGATCACCATATTCAACCAAGGACTGTTCATTACCTCAAACTTGATATCCCACTTACCATTCTTATAGTCCGTAAGTTGATAAACAGAATATATCCCTTCCGAGAAACAGATTGCCAGTCGAAGGTGCCCTTCACTTAGCTCGATACGACTACCATTGTATGCTAATTCTTTAGGGATGGGAATTGACCTACACTCATAAGGTTCATTTAATGGATCATATGCAATGAGGCATGAGCCACCATTCCAGTGGAACATCCCTTAGTAGATGATCGGCCCTCTAGGTGTCGTTAATTCCTAAAGGTCGAACCAAGAATAAAAACCCACGTCCTAAACTAACCAAAGGTAGTATAGTGGAAGAGGGGTCGAATCCACAGGGAAGGTCGAAGGTCTAAAGCCTAGGTCACTTATAAATCAATTGGAAAGGGGGAATAAATATTTGATGGATTTATCTACTACTAAGGAAGCAAAAAGATTAAGAACTAAATTAACAAGTAATAAGCAAACAATAAGACTTCGAAAATCAAGGAATGACAAACACTAGGGGATAGGGGGAAAATCCTAACTAACAATGATTTCAACAATTAGAGGCAACAAGAATGGTTCAATCGATCAACCAAACAATGGGGCCTATGGTCCAACATCTAGGATCCCCTCTCGGGCTCACCTAAACACCGCCTACCCAACCCCGCCGCGGTGGTCGTAGTCATCCCTAACCTAGTCATCATCACATACAAGCTCACTCTCGCGCAACTAGCATGCAACACAAGATAGGGACTTAGAGGTGATCAATCTCCAACTCCTAACAATTAAAACCTAGGTTGGAATCAATTGCAAAACTTCTCAATCAAACCAATCTTGCACCATACATCATTCATTTCATCATTAGTTCATCATTTCCCCCTCCCCTAGCTAGAAACCTAGCCTAGAGAAGGGAGAGTCATATCAAAGCACACAAGAACATCAACAAAAGCATAAACTAAGCTTAATGAGAGAAACATGGCTAAAACCAGAAAATAGGATGATTAAACTTTACTAAAGATGTTAATATAAAAGGGGATAAATTAAGTCTACTTCTAATCTACTCTAAATAGCATGAAAACTAAGCAAACAAGGATAATATTATACTAGTAGCAAGAAAATAAAGGAACAAAATCAGAAATTGCAAGTTTAAACAAGGAAATAACTAAGATGATTTAAACTATTCTATTGACTTAAAATAACAACTAAAAACAAGCTAAAACTAATGAAAATAGATAAACAAAGCAATAAATAAAGAGTAAGGATAGAAATAATACCAAAAGCTTTAATCTTGGATTGATAATGAAAGATAGTAACAAAAGTAGTATTTTAGATCTAAAAATGAGGAACTAAACCCTAACTAAAGCAAAAATAAATAAGCTTCAATCTGATTTTTTCTTTTTCTCTTCTCTCTCTACATACCCTTTAGTTACAAGGGAGAGGAGTATTTATACCCTCTTCTAAAACCTAACCCAAATCAAGGCCCAAAATTTTAGGGAATAAGTGCAGAGAATTAACATAGCCGTCGCCCAGCACGTGCAGCAGAATTCAAATCAGACAGGGGAGCACGGAGCGGCCGCTCTACGGCTAGAGCGCCCGCTCCAAATTCTCGAAATATAGCTCTGAATATTCCTGTAAACCTGGAGCGCCCGCTTCGATCCTAGAGCTCCCGCTCTGAAGTCTCGCAGAAAATGCTCTGAATTTGCTTAGAGCTAGAGCGCCCGCTCTGAGATTGGAGCGCCCGCTCTGAGTGTTGGGAACTTAGGCTTCTGCAGCAAGGAATGCAGAGCGCCCGCTCTATCTTTGGAGCGCCCGCTCTGAAGTCTTTTTTACTTCATATTTTGGCCTCTATTGCTCCAATCTCTTTGAATCCAAAGCATGCCTAATCCTTGCTTCCAATCCTTGCCTTCTTAGCCATAGGAGGACCTGAGAGATGGAAAACACAATTCATAGGAAAGGTTCTAATAGGAGCAAATTGAAATGGGCTAAAGGGGAGGGAATAAAACCTTAGGAAAAAGAGCCAAAAATGACTCAAAACCACTCCAAGTAACAAATAAACTCAATAATAACAAAACTAAGCTAAAATAGAGGGAAAAGAGCAAACAAGGGGTTCAATTGGGGAAGAAATGAAGTAGAAAAGTGAGCCAAATGGCCACTGATCAAATTCCCCCCAACTAAGTCCTTTGCTCGTCCTCGAGCTAAGTAAAATAAGCAAACAAAAATAACCAAAAGCATAAGTCTATACACTAACTCACTTTCGTAGGAATCACGGTCGTTTTTAGCGTAAACGACAAGCCATTTAAACCTCCAAGTCACTTAGGAGGACGAGTATGCTCTCGTGAGGGTTTTCGAGTGAGACTAACCCACAACTTCGCACTAAACCAAGGCAAGGTTTTTAAAGACAAAGAGAAAAATAGAAAAACAGAAGAAAAATAAAAGGGGAAAGAAAAGCAAACATGAATGGTTGGACTTTCACTACAATACAATCACAAGGAAGCGAAGACTTTTGGCAAGATAGGTGGGCAAGCTAGCTAATGTTCTTGGTTGAAGGTCACATAGCTCATGCTCAAAAGCCTGGACTATAAAGATCCTATCCTCCAATTGTCCCTCATCAAGGCAAGCCTCCTCATCTCGATCATGTACACTAGGCGGCTAGTCGTCTCGAAATCCACAAGAGAATTAGGAGAGCATAGAAGAGAAAGGCAATGTAGGATTGCCCTAACTTAGTAAATGCAAACCCGATCTAAAAGCTCGACCATTGACTCTCTCCACCGACATTGACTCAATCACTCAAGGTCCAAAGGGCTTTTAGGGTGTAATGAAATGGCTTGGGGTAAGGGTTGGAATAAATTTGGCTTGTGGTGAAAGCTCCTAAGAGTGAAACATTAAGGAATCGAGCAAAACCATGGCCAAGTAACTTTAGTTGGTGGGAATTACACCCCCCAACTAACTCTAAACTAGATTACAAAATCAATGCCTTACTTAAGCATTCTTATTCCAACTTTTTTTTTTTTTTTTTTTTTTTAATACCAAAAGCTTTAAACTTTCGCATTTTGTTTGATTGGGGGTACAAACACGTTCCTTGCAATTTACATTATAAACATCCACTATGCCAAACCTTGAACTTAGAGACAAAGCCAAACTCGAGTTTCACTCATTTCTATAAAGGTAAAAATAAAGTTTAGGCTTATTAGGCTTGTAATGCGGGTAGACAAAAAGTGGAAGGCTCAAGGGGGTACGCAAAAGGTGAATGTAAACCCAAAAACCCGAAATTTGAAAGTAAAGGTGTCCTAGGAAACAAAAAGAAAAGGATCTAAAAAGAGTGAAAAATTATTCCCTTATCCCGAAATGAATGCCTTTATCATCCCATGAGTCGATTCGGTCGCGGTCTCAAGAGTCAAATGAGCGAGTTTTAGATCAAGAAGCAAACCACTAAGCTTCCAAATTTTTAGCCACCTAGCTTCCATTCACAAGATGAGTTACGCTCAACAACTACTAATCCTAGGACAAGAGGGATCAAGGCCTAGACAGCCCAAGAAATGTCCAATAGGAGTCATTTGAACAATGAAGCTATGTGATTCTCAACCAAAACATTAAAGACCTTGCACCCATCAAGCCAAGGAACCAACTCATTTATGTTCATACATTGTAGCTACTAATTCAGCCAAATACAAAACAGAGTTTTAACACTTGCCTCGGATAACACTAAGGGAAAGAAAAAGAAAAAGAAAACATTGAAGAGCAACAAGAGAAGTAGAACCGCCGTGAAAGGAGGCAACAAGAAAACATTGAAGAGCAACAAGAAAACATTGAAGAGCAACAAGAAAAAGGAGGCAAGGTACGATTTCTTAAAAAAAAAAAAATTAAAAAAAAAATTAAAAACCGCCGTGAGGGGGGGCGCCCTGGCTGGACGCTCAGCCAGTGGTGGTGGCGCCAGCTGCAGACGCCGCAACCAGTGGGCTGGCGCCTGGGCTGGACGCCGTAGCCACGGTTGTGGCGTTTTTCCAAGGCGCTGCAGCCATGGCTGCGGCGTCCAAGCCAGGCGCCAGCCCACTGGTTGCGGCGTCTGCAGCTGGCGCCACCACCACTGGATGGGCGTCCAGCTAAGGCGCCCCCCCCCCCCTTTTTTTGTTTTTTTTTTTTTTTTTTTATGTTTATTAATTTTTTTTTTTTGTGTAATTTCTTTTTTAATTGTTTGTGTATTTTGTTGTTTATTTTTAGAAATTTTTTCAATTTTGTTGTATTTTTTCTATGTTTATATTTTGTTTACAATTATTTGTTTGTTTACAATTTTGTTGTACATTTTTATTTTTATTCTGTATTTCAATTTGTTAGTACATTTTTTTGTTCATTTGATATTGTTTTTGGTTAGTTAATTTATTTTAATTTTTATTATTGATTTATAAAGTCTTAAAAGGACGCTAGATAAAAATCAATATAAGTTCAGTAAATTATCAAATAAAGCGACTACACCTAATTGAAAACCAAAACTAAATTGCGAATGAATTATTTATGTTTATATATATTTTTATGTGTTGGTTTTATTTCCTTTCTTAGTGTATTTTTTATTCTATTATTTTTTTAAGCGTTTTGTTAATTTCTTTATAATGTTAATTTGTTAGTATGTTTTTAGTTATTTTGGTAGTTATTTTTCTTATAATTTTTGGTAGTTATTTTTCTTATAATTTTTGGTTTTTGGTAGTTATTTTTCTTATAATTTTTATTTTTTTTACGTGTATACATTTTTTACTTTTTTGAAGGTGTCGCATTTTCGCCATGGTGCCGGGAAGAATCTAAACCTTATTAGAAGTGGAAACTACTCGAAGGAGAGCTCGGGGCCAAGACATCTTAGATCCCGTGGTATTTCGGCCTCGGCTCATAGAGAACGGGTTCACCATCGGGATGAGAATGAAGATGATGATGATGATGAGGAGGAGGAGGAGGAGGAGGATGTGGACGATGGGAGTGGACCATATGATGATTACGGTCCATTCAGTCAGAGGCTAGATGACATGTACGAGACGCATAGGGTCGATGTGCGTAAGGGTAGGGATGGTAGGTTTGTTAGTAGATGTGGCACGTCATCTGCGTCCACCGTGTCTGGGGCAAGCAGAAAACGGTCGAGGGTCGTTAATGATTCTTGGGTGGTTAAGGGTGCAGTGCCTGGGGGGCCTGTAGACGGGAGTGTGATTCCTAGCTTTCTAGGACACATAGCTACCCGTATCTGGGAGGACCAGGAGAGGGGTTTGGTGACGGGCATTTTGAAATGCCAAACCCGAGAAAAGACTTGTGCCATTTTGAGGAGATGGGCCGAGTCTTGGCCGGTGGGGAGAGCGAGATGTTCTAGCGACTGCAGGGCATTGGAGTGAATGACCTTCCTGCCACCATGCACGATAAGATTGACTGGACGCTGATCACGGCTTTCGTTGAGCGATGGCAGCCGGATACGAACTCTTTCCACCTTCCATTCGGTGAGATGACGATCATGTTGCATGACGTCGAGGCCATTCTTGGGTTTCGCGCAGAGGGTAAACGCCTTTCTGTTGTGACTGATGCGGATCAGGCAGATTTGCTGGCGGAGCTATTGGTGGTGGACAGGGCTGCGCTGTACACCGGGGCGCTTGGTGTTTGGGACCACGGCGGTGTGAAGATCACATCCGTCTTGCAGCGTTGTTTGCACCGCGGTGCACGTAGGACGCACGACGCACAGCTGGTTGCTTATGTTTTTTTTCTCCTCGGGTGTACCTTGTTTCCGGATAAGAGCGGAAACAAGCTCAGGCCACGCGACATAGTTGATGCGTGTGAGCCCGACAGTGTTGGCCAGTTTTCTTGGGGGTCGGCTACGTTGGCGTATCTGTATCGCCAACTAGGATTTTCGAGTCGGGCTGACGCGGCAGGTATCACTGGATGCCTGCCTTTATTGCAGACCTGGATATACGAGTATTTTCCTGCATTTCGACCGCACCGTGACCCGGTTCCTATTGGAGATGGGATGCCCCGTGCCTGTGCGTGGAGTCTGCGGTTGGAGAAGAAGTCCGTTGACCGCCTCCGATCGATACGGTTATCGCTTGACAGGATGTCCCCCTTGGAGGTAAAGTGTATAAATTATTTCTAGATTTGTACTGTAATGCATTTGTTATATGAATCTGACTAATTTGAAAAATTCTGCGCAGGTGAACTGGATGCCTTTCGGCCAGAACCCTAGTAGTAGGGTACCCAGGACCCTCTACACGGGACTCATACAGTATCGTGAGATCGTGGAGGCGTACATGCCCCAGCGCTGTCTTCGCCAGCTTGGATTCGTCCAAGTTGTCCCTCCTCCACCGTCATGGCCGAGTAAGGCGGTCCGATCTTCATCGTCGAAGGAGTACGTCGTCCAGTGGCTAGATAGCATGATTGCCACGAGGGAGCAGTTCCCGATGGTTGCCCGCTTATGGACTGCGGAGCTGCAGAGGCCGCCTACTGGGGTGCCTCCCATGTGCGACCAGCACTACATGGAATGGTACAACCGGTATTCGCACCCGAGGTTGATTAGAAACCTCGACCATGGCGACGATGCCTATGATCATGATATGCCACCGCCAACTGCCGTAGATGTGGTATGTCTGAACCAAAAATTATTGTTGCGTTATGTTAAAGTTTATTATGTCGTTATTTAATTTCATGTTTTTTTTTTATTTTTTTATTTTTTATTTTTTTTTATTTTTTTTTATTGTGTGCAGTGGATGGGAAAGATAATGCAAGGCGTACAAAAACTATCCCTGGAGAAGGATAGCATGAGTGCAGCAGGGAGAGCTGATGTAGATGAGTTGGAACAGACCCTTGCGCATTGGGAGTCGGCGGCAAAGAGGGATTACTGATGTTTTTGGCATTTTGTTTGTTGAACATTTTTTACATTATCAAATTAATTTGTGAAATAGGACATTATGTTTGTAGTTTGCAGAATTTAATACAATTGTTTTAGTTTTTAACATATGAAATTATCTTTTTAGTTTGTAACATTTGAAATTATGGTTTTAGTTTTTAACTTTTGAAATAATCGTTAAGTTTTTACATTTAATACAATTGTTTTAGTTTTTTAACATTTGAGATTCAAAGAAAACATACAAAGCAAACATACAAACATTTGAAATTATCGTTTTTAACATAAGGTTACAGAGAAATAGTGTAACAAAAGAAACTAAAAAGCTGCTAGGGTGTTCCATTGATGGATTCGGTCATGATACAGCGCATCCCAACCCTCTACGCTTGCTGTGCGAATGTCGTACCAACGAGGTATGATCGGTGGGACAGGAAAATCGGATGACAGGTCCAGTCGGATGAAATGTTTGTATGACGACCCAAGAAATGCAATAGGTAACTCTCTGACTGCTGTAGTGACGGTCTCGCGCGAAGACGAGGGGAGAACCGTTGTACAAGGATAATAAGCTCGACTATGCAATCCCAACCCGAAATGCATTATTGCGCACTTGTAAATGTTTGCAACGGCAAATAGATCTAGTGGCGCGTCGAAATAGTGATTTAGACCGCAAGGTCCTCCTCCCCACCGGATACGCCGCAGAGCACTATCCAAGTCGTCCTGGTACACATGACGATAAACATCTCGGTTAGAGGCAATTTCACTATACATCAACTGACGCACCAAACCGTAGTTGTCTTCGCCCATCTGAAACACATCAGCCACGACCCGGATTCCGTAGTTACCGTCTCCAACTACATCATTCCACCCGTCCAAGTATGACATGATGATGTTAGGTATCCTATCCTTGTATGGAAACTGATCAATATCAAATCTTCCTGTTAAACATATAATTAAACACAGTGAACAAGTAAGTCATAAGTAATTAAAAAAACATTGTAAAATGTAAAGGAAAGTAAGCTATTGTACCAGTTCTGGGCATATTCACGGACGAACTAGACTGGCTACGACTGGATGACGATGTACGACCATGATCACGACCACGACCACGAATATACTCAAACGCACTCCTGTTCCGTCGTTGGCGACCTCTAGGTCGCTCGACCCCTTCCGGTTCCTCGTGATCCAAGCAAGACGAGTAGAACATGTCATGTAGTACGTGAGTAGCATCACGAACAATAGAAGGGTGACTGGAGGACACTCGGTCATACATCGACCGAAACTGCTCCAACTCCTCCTATTCATAGTCGACCGTCTGTGTGTCTGCATGCTCACCAATAACGAGCGTCCGCCAGAATGGATGAACCTGATCAACATGTAACGACGCCCTTTCTTGTGTAATTACGTGGTGAATGGTGCATGCGCATGGTAATCCATGAGTTACTGAAATAGCACATCCGCACCGAACATCCACTTCATCCACACCGAACATCCACTTCATCTGGATGCACAAGGAATAGATGAGTCACCTCCGCTGTATCTTCATCAGAATCATACCAGAACAGGTAACCACGGGCTTGTGCCTGGTGTAGAAGCTGCTGTATATGGGTTCCTTCCCTCTGAGCATTCAAACCTCAGTTGCTGTCTGACGTTGTAGATGTGTCTTCGGTTAGGCTGGTCTTCAGGAAATTTCTCTAGCACAGACGCTAATATTTTAGCAGGCTTCACTTAAGCATCACTCATTTCTTTGACAACCAGTTTTGCAGCAGGACTTAAGCCGCTCAACTGTCGATGACCCACTTCACATACTATCATCTCATGGTTGTGATACCCCCATTTGGAGTAATCCTTCACTTCCCAACCTTCACGACTCTCTAGTTGCCGAACCTTTACTCTGAACTGACACCCACAACCAGTCTGCTTTGTATCAAACCGAGTGGCTGTACTGAAATCTCTTTCTTCTCTTTTGCGATAACGGTCGCATCTCAAAATGCGATCCATTCTATCATCCCGTTGAGATTTATGACTTGTTACTACCAAACAAAAACCAGAAGTAATTGCAACCTGTTTGGCCCAATCAATCGCTTCTTGAGCATCTTCGAAGGGACCATCATGTAAAAATATCCCACTGTAATCATTTCCGTCTCCACCATAATCCTGCATCAATTAGATATTATATTTAAATACATATAATTAAGTAAAGCGTAAACTAATACATTTAACACAACATTAACACATAATTAATATCTACATTTTTAATTTGTAAATTTCATTTCAATATTTAACGCATAATACATTTAATTTATATATTTACACATAATTAACACAAAATTAATTAATAACATAGTTATATATAAAACTAATCTAATCATACACATATAAAGTTAACATATAATCATGTACAAAAGTATTCATACACATAAAAATTACAACGTAATTATGAATAATTATGTATAAAAGTAATCGTAACACATACAAAATTAAACATAATTAATTTTTTTTTAATTTATAAACACAAATCTAATTTACATATACAAAATTAAAACATACATTTATTAACAATTTCTTTTTTATTTTAAATTTATCAAATAAAAAAAAATTACAAAAAAACTAAAAAGAATATAAAAATTTGGTTATTTTAAATTTTAAGTAACTCAAATGTAAAAAAAAATAATAAAAATAAAAAAAAAACAAAATATAAAAATTCAAAAGTGGCCGGACCACCACCGTGGCACCGGCGCCTGGCCGGGACGCCGCCACCATGGCGGTGGCGCCTAGCCGGGACGCCTGTACCATGGTCATGGCGCTTGGCCTGGAAGCCCCAACCATGGTACAGGCGTCCTGGCTAGGCGCCACCGCCATGGTGGCGGCGTCCCGGCCAGGCGCCGGTGCCACGGTGGTGGCGGCTCTTCCGGATGCCAGCCGTCTTTTCCGATGACATTCAAATTCTCACCTCGTTTTGCTGCGACGACGACTGCTCTCCGTCGTCCCCCGGCTCTCTGGCCTCCCCCGGCGTCCCCGTACGACTCCACATTTTTCGGTGAGTGAAATTTTCGTTTTCAGAGAAAATTGACAAAGGGGCAAAACTGTCAAATCATATGAATTTTGTGGGCTTTATGTATAAATTTGTGGGCGATGTTTAACAACTCCCCAAAATTAAGGAGTAAATCAAGGGATTTACATATTCTAAACAATAACTAATAATGATAATGATGATATAATCATCTTTATCCTTTATACGCCCCCATAAGATGGACGTCCAGAATGAGAGACCGATCTTGGATATAACATCTAAAATCTTGTTCAATGTAGGAACTGAAGTGGTGATAAGAAAGGTTGCATTGCATTGTGATTCTCCAATAAGGTTTGGAGGGAGTGGAGCATTAGAATATTTTTTTTTTTTTTTTTTTTTTTTTTTTTTTTTTTTGGGTGGAGGAGTTGCGTGAAGAAGTAAAAAAATAGTATATAGAGAGAGAACAAGAAGTTGTTTGTGAATGGGTGTTTTTCACGGTTTTTAAACACATGACCCATTGATTGTAAAAATTAAAAAAAAATAAAGAATTTTGCTACCGTATGCTTGCAACAAATAGGAGAAAAAAAATATATAGAGGTTCCTTCACCACCATTGAAGGCGAGATAGAAAAATTATAATGGTGGTGGTGGTTCTGGTGGTTTAGAATGGAATGTTGTGTATCTCCATAATGGTTTTGGAGAGAGAATTCATATATGGTATCACATGGTAGGTAAACTACGGGATACCGAAAAATGATTGTTTCTTTGTGTAAGGGGTTTGGAGAAAAAATAAATTATATATGGCATCTCTTGGTATATGAAATACGGGGTGCCAAAAGAGTTGAACGAAAAGTGTGATTTTGGTTTGAAGCTTTTCGAGAAGGAAGTTTGATATGCTCACCATCATTTGTCGGCGTCGGCAAAAGGTTTTGATAGTGTAACCATGGTTGTAGCGGAAGCAAGAAAATATGGATCAAAAGCTTTGATACCATGATAGAGTTATGAGAAAGAGAATGTTGGAAAGCTTTAAGGGGCCGTTTGGTTTGGGGTAATCAGGAAAGGGAAAGAGAATCAACAATAATGATTACCTTAGTTGTTGTTTGTTATGTCAATTCAATCATTCCCTTTCCCCACTTAATTACCCCAAAGTCCTCTACTCTCATTCCCCAACCCCCCCCCCCCCCCCATGGTATTTGCATTCCCTTTCCCCTAAGCCACCAACACCACCACTGCTCCACCTGCACTAACACCCCACCATCATCGGAACCCTTCCCACCACTGCCCCATCAGCACCACCGCTCTTCCGGTCTTCCCACCACCGTCCCGTCAGCACCGCCACCGCCCCACGACCCGAAACCATCACTCGGTAGAAACCCCCTGCCCCCTAACCACTCATCCACCGACTTAAAATCTCATGAGCCACACGAAATCAACCACCCTCCACCTTAAAAACACACCACCATTAACCATCCACCACTCTAAAAGTACCCATTCCAACTTATGAAATCAACTAGCTTTAGAGAGTCGCATCGGGTCAAGCTGGACGGCGCAGCAACCGGAGGGAGAGTGTTAGCGGGTAGCGGGTAGCAGGAGGGTCATGGGTTGGCATAGGTGGAGAGAGATGCTTGAGGTGTGGTGAGAGTAAGGTTGTAGAGGAGAGAGATGGTTGAAGTATGGTGAGAGGAGGTTGTATGAGGTGTGGTTAGAGAAGGTAGAGTCTGAATGTCAATCCAAACAACAATTATAATCAAACACTTTTACTTTCCTTTCTCCTCCATTCCCTTTGTTGATTCCATTCCGATTACCCCGTACAAACCAAACGACCCCTAATTATATTGATAAATATACACGAGTATATATAGTACAAGATTAGAACATTGAACATACCAAACTATGACTAGATACAATACATGACTAGATACGTTAGCTAGTTATTAAAATTAAGGAGTAAATCAAGGGATTTACATATTCTAAATAATAACTAATAATGATAATGATGATATAATCATCTTTACCCTCTATATCAGTATCATATTCAGTGTCGTATGTACCCCTCGATGGTCCCAACGACCAACACGGTACACTATATATGTCCCAACATCTCGTCTGTGAAGAGAAAAAATGAGTGTAGAAAAGCTCGTCTTTTTTGTGCCTTTTAAGCTCAACCTCCAATACAATGAACTCAACCTTATGAGGAAAATTGGGGTCCAAGGAATAGCACATGAACCCGACATAGCCAACTTTGAAACTCATACGAAAAGTCAACGGAGGAATTTTACACCATTTCCTTGTAAGGGGAACATACGTAATATTCACTAAGGGGACGACGAAAATTTTGATCTCAAAACTCCCTTGCATAGTAATAAGCCATGAGAATTCCTCACAATTCCAAAGCTTCGGAAACTATCCTTGAGTTTAAACGGAAGGAAATTAAATGAAAAATCCAAGAATTTATCGCTTGGATCAGTAATCGGAAATTGATCAACATTATAAGTGTTATGATCAGATGAATAAAAATACATTGCATGTGGCATTGGTAGAGAACCGTATAATCCTGACGTATCAAAATATAATGTAAAAGTTGAATAATATTAGGAATTGAAGTTGGGTGGGCCTTGGTTAGGTTCAACGTGAATTTTACTTTGGGATGCAATTTAAAGACCTTTCGCCAAAAATTGTGGATTCAATGGCCACTTGTAAAAAGTGGGGTCACCCAAATAAGGAAAGATAGATATTATATACTTCCTCTGTTCCTTATTAGATGACACAGTTTGACTTTTGCACTATTCACAAACAACATTTTCACTAGCTTTTGTGATTTGTAGCTACGATAAAATATAATTATGTGGGATCTTGTTTGAATCGTCTTAATGTATATTTTATTAATATTCACTTTTTATAATTTTACAATGTTGATAATGAGAGATATAAATCGTTAAAATTGTGCGTTGGCAAACGTGATAAGAAAAACGTGTCATCTAATTAGAGTCGGAGGAAGTATAGCGCATCCAGTACGTAAGGAGCAAGGAGGAATGGTCTTGCCGTATGAATTTGTTGTTGTATATTCGGATCTTCATATATGTCATGTGTAAGTTCAATTCAAGCTGGGGACGGAATTTGTAGTGATCCAAGCTAGCTCAAATTGAGTAAAACTTATTTTAGCAATCATAATTTTAGATGGCCAGTTACTTGGCTGCTAAATTGCCGGAAAGATAAATCCGTAATATAATTTGAAGCATTCGTTCCATGGGACTTGTTGGATCCAAGAACGCGACTTGGACATGCTTTTAAAACAATAAATAAAGGTTATATTAGTTCAATTATAAAGCTAAGGGGAATATATATAAAGCAGTAGGAACACAATTTAAAAGCAGCAACAACTGATTATAAAAAAGTGTCATACCTTGATACTTATACAACTCTTAAAGTCTTACAAACTATACTAATACTATGATTCATTATTTCACCATACATGCGTAAAAACTTTAGTTCAACACATTTCATATCTGTCATCCACAGCAGGGTTGGACACAACAACACCTATATAAAAGATGAAACCACATGAATAAGAAATTCAATAACAATTTATGAAATATTGAAATAATAATAAAAAATCTTACGTTGTTTGATGGAGGTATAAATGTATAATGGAAGATTTTGTGAAGCCCAGAACGTTTATTTTTGAAACAAATTAAATAGTCTTGGAAATTTAAAAGGCAATGTTGGAGTAGCTATTAAAAATGGTACTTTTAAGTGAGGCAAAACAGAGGAGAGAAAACAAAAAAAATGCCCCAGTTTCTCATAGTTGTTTCTCACATGGCATTTTCGTAAATAAATCAATAATTTTATTCAACTTTATTCAATTGTGGAGCGCACAATAATGAAAAAGTTGTTGACTTATTCACGAAAAAACCCTCATGAGAAACAAATTTCGTTTCTCAATATGAGAAACAGGGAATTTCCCCAAAAAATAATACGGAGTATGTATAGAAAGACATACAAACTTGAATATGTTAAGTGATAATTTAAATCATACTTACCCTTGATTGACTTCTACTTGATTTCTATGGGTCTAGTGTCTCTGCCTTTGTTGGTTCCTCCTTCTCCTCCTCCTTGCCCTTGTAATATTATCTTCCTTTCGTAGGATTTTCATGAACAGTATGTGAAGATATTTGTAG
Source organism: Chenopodium berlandieri (assembly GCA_034703905.1). NCBI lineage: Eukaryota > Viridiplantae > Streptophyta > Magnoliopsida > Caryophyllales > Amaranthaceae > Chenopodium > Chenopodium berlandieri. Next base: position 9,519,394 of record CM068281.1, read on the forward strand.
TACCATTCCCTATACCTTTTGATGTAAAGGATAGGCCCTACAAAGACGGTAATCCCAACCGGAAACCCAACTTCAGCACCCCTTAACATCCACTCTTGTTCACTCTTTGAACTCCAATTTGATCCCTCGGAAGAAGTAGGTGGAGTCACTGTTGGATCTTTTGTTGTTAATGGTGGACCGTAGAGTCCTTGGTTGCCTTCATATGAAGATGCGTTGAATGATTGAAGTTGAGTGCCTGTCTGAATCTTTCCTGACAACTTGTTAAAGGATAGGTCCAAATACTCGAGGAAATTCAAGTTTGTAAGTTGCGAAGGTATCTTCCCACTCAAGTTATTCCAAGAGAGATCCAATGACTCAATCTGGCTCAAATTTCCAAATGATGATGGAATATGGCCGGAGAAAGAGTTGTAAGAGAGGTTGAGAACTACTAGAGCATTCAAATTTCCCAACTCTTCTGGCAGCTCACCATGAAAAGCATTGTTGGAGAAATCAATGCTAGTGAAGATTGTTAGGATGTATTGCAACTCATAGGTTTTAAGTTGACTGACACTGAATTTTGATAGTATTTATTACCATCTGAAAAAAAGCTTTGTAAAAAGCCTGGTTTTGATTGCTCTTTAGTTACTCCAGCCATCATCAATGTCCAATTAAAAAGACTTTGGGCTTTCAGTTCACCGATAAAGTGATTGGAAGATACGTCCATTATTTGAAGTAATGGCCATATTGAGTGACTCTGTGGACAAACAATAGTTCCATGGAGCTTGTTGGAATGAAGGATGAGAACTTTCAAGTTAGATAAGTTGTTCGAATGACAAGGAAAAGTGTCATTCAATTGATTATTTCCAAGATCTAATACCTTCAGTGATTTGCAGTTGGCAAGTGACTGAGGAATCCTTCCTTGGATAAAATTCCCATTCAAGTCGAGAGTTTGTAAGCTGCTACCGTCTTTGAATTTAGGGATTTCACCATGTAATTGGTTCCCTCTCAAATTCAACGCTCTGAGTTCAGTGAGGGCAGTAAAGCAATCAGGGATTATGCCACCAAAGTGATTATATTCGAGATTAAGAATCTCTAGATTCGTGGCATTGCATAGTGACGTAGGGATACTCCCATGTAAGTTATTTCTCGAAAATGACAGGTAGAAAGCTCCTGTTGATGATAAATGGTTGCCAATGTTAGGGTCAATGGAACTAAAATTGTTGTTGGAAAAATCCAAATAATTATAAGGGGATGTAAAAACTGGAAATTTCCCTTGAAGGTTATTAGAATGGAGGTCTATGGAGTGCGCTCCAACGGGGTCATAGTTAGACAATGTCGAAGGTGTTTCTAGTTCCTCTAAGTGGTTGGAAGAAAGGTTAAGGAGATGAGAAAATTGCCACATCCACCCAGGCATTGTGCCTGTGATGTGATTCATTGAAAGGTCAAGACTAGTTAATGATGTTTGATTTTTTAAAAATTTTGGGATGGTAAACAAGTTGCAAGAAGCTAGATTTAAAGATGATAGCTGAGGAAAAGAGGAGTTTTCTCCACCACCATTGGTAGTAATTGACAATCGGTTGTTTGAAAGATCAAGATTCATGAGATTCTTGAAGCTATGTAGAATATCATTACCCAGGTCTAGCGTGCCATTGAGCCTATTTGAAGATAGATCCAGAACGGAAAGCTTTTTTAATTGGAAAATGGATTCCTCAAGAGATATAATTCCTCAAGAGACTGTAGATTGCCAATTGCTGACGGAATTTCACCAGAGATATCCGTGTCCGTCAAATCAAGGCCAATGACTCGACCACTGGAGTTGTCGCAGGTGACGCCGCTCCACTGGCAACAATCCGTGCTTTGATTCCACCCCATTGACTCCAAAGTGATGGAACCAAAAGTAAGATTGTTCTTGAACTCAAGGAGTAAAGATCTTTGGTCGTCGAGACATTGACTGGAAACATACGGTGTACAACACCAAGTGCATAGCCATACAATTAAGAGAAAGAGAAAAGGCCAAGATGAAGAAATGAGTGGAATTGTTTTCATTTTGGAGAAAAACAGTGCGTCAGGTAATGGGAGTAATATTTGTGAATGAATGAATGAAATAATTGTTCATATATTTAACTATTTATTGAACTCAAGGTTTGCTCAATCTACCTTTCGATATAATTGCAACGTAACATAATTTAAGACCACACATTATTAAAGCCAAGACCCCGATTGACCTGCAAGCTAATACACGAACCAAGCAAGTCAGCTTCCTGTGGGGTGTACCCAATTCTGTCTTTATATGTGGCTCACTTAGAATTAGATCGAGATTAGAGATGAAACTTCTGCCATAATATATGCCAATATAACTCTTTTAATGACCGAATTATTTAGACTTGTTCAGTATAACCCATTCAGTACGCAATCCTATGCTAAAGCACATTTTGAACAAGACTGAATATTTAGACTTGTTCAAAATGTGCTTTAGCATAGGATTGCGTACTGAATGGGTTGGATTAACTATACTAATGAACTTGATTTTGTCCCGTTTTTAAGAAAAATGAACTTGATTTTTTTTTTTAAGTACGACTAGTGTATTTTATGTTTGTACACGTCTAGTACTTTTAAGTTCTTATTACCCCCCTCTATTTTGTAATAATCGCAATATTTTTTTTTTCTAATGTCCGTTTCATAATAACTGCAATACTTCTTTATTTATTAAGGATCAACTATTTTTTATTGTTTTTCTATCCTACCAAGACATTTTATTATTATTATTATTATTTTCCTCCCTACTAATAACAATAAGATACTCCGTATATACCCACTAACAATACTTTATTTATAATTCTCCTTTTAATCAACACCCTATAATTCTTCTAAAAGTTTGTTCAACCCCTAGTGTTGCAATTATTACGAAACAGAGGGAGTACTTTGATTTCATGTTATATAAGTGAAAAACATGTCTTAGACTCCGTTTGTTTTTAAATAAATCAATTGCCAGCTAGTAACTTATTTACAACCATACATTCATGTACTACGCCATTGGAAAGTCCAGACCCCGATTGACCTTGACCTGCAAGACACTACTCGCACCAAGTCTTCTTCTTTATGTAGCTTGTAGGATGTACCAATAATATTGTCTTTAATTTGCGGACTTTTCAACTGTACTATGATACATTGATACTGTGTGTCACTCAGAATGATGAAACTTCTGGCATTGTGGCATGCAGTACAACTCTTTTAATGACTGAATATTCAAGGTTGTTCATAATGTACGTGCTTAATTAAGCATTGAATTACGTATTGAAAGGGTTAGATTAATTAGACTAATGAATCTGAGTTTTGTTAAATACAAATTAGTGTATTAGTATTCTCTTAATTTGATGTTCCTGTTGATCTCTAAACTTTTACATACACATATACTTCTAAGTGTTTATCACTTTGGTTTCATGTTATGAATGGAAAAAAAAGGTTTTGCTTAATGTCGTTAACAGCAGTTTTTCCCTATATTAATGTCCTGAGTCTCTTGACATTCTAAGATAAGGCCATTAAAAATAATACAGTATAGAACGGGACATGTTTTTGAAAACTAGTTGTGGAGCCGCGCGCTTAAGTTATCGGTATTGCTTAGAAGATGATAGGTTGCGGGTGTTTGTTTTTGTTGGGGCAATGCAGAGACTATGTGTAATATGGTTTTTACTTGTGGTGTGTATCATATACATAGGAGGTAACAAACAAAGTGGTAAAGAAAGTTCAAACAGATGAGGTAATTAAGATAATTATTTGAAAGGTTCTTGGAGAAAATTATATAGCAATGGGAAATTCTCAATGGCGACCCCTAACTTTTGCTACGCACCAACGGTAACCTCTCTTTTTTTCAATTATACAAAATGACCTTAGTTAAAATTTTCATCTCACTCATAACCTTATTTCATTAAATATTAACTATAGTTAGATTTATATTTAAAAAAACAAAAATAAAAAAATAAAAAATAAATAAAAATAAAAATAAAAAAATTAACCCAACTACCAAAAACAGCCACCCCCACCAAAAAACCCACCCACCATAACCCAGTCGTAGCCACCGCCACCACCCTATCCTCGCCAATCCCCCGGCCGGCGCCGAATCTGCCGGAACTCACACGCCGGCGCCACCTTGACCTCGACACCCAACTGTCGGCACCCCAAATTAAAGCTTCCCCTAAACCACCGGCCACCCCCACCCCAAAGAACTCCTTTCTCCCTCGAAAAACGCACCCCTCCCCACCGCCGGCGTTCAATCACCCTTCCTCGCGCCGGTGAACCCCACGCCATCTCCCCCTGCCCCTCCCTCTGCCATCTCCACTCCCAGAACCACCACGCCAAAACCCCAAATTAAAAAACCCTAAAATCAAAATCTAGGGTTTTGATTTTAGGGAATTCGATTTTGGGGTTTTAGGGTTTCGAGGATGGTGGTTTAAGGGGGTGGGTGCGTTTCCGACGGTATTTCAAGGGGGTGGGTGGGGTTCGACGAGGTTTCAAGAGGGTGGGTGGGGGTGTTCAAGGAAGAGAAGGGTGGCCGGAAATGGTTGTTGAGGGGGGTGCTGGGAAAGGGAGGGGTAGGAGGTTGGCAAAGGTGGTCGGTCGGAATAATGGAGGGTGAAGGGAAGAAGAAGAGGAAAGGGAGGAAGGAGGAAGGAAAGAGAAAGGAAGGAGGGGAGGGGTTGCCGGATTATGGTGGTGGAGGGGAGGGGCTGCCAGAAATTATGGAGGAGGAGCAAGGATGGAGGAAAGAGAAAGGAAGGAGGAAGGTGGTTGGGTTAATTTTTTTTAGTTTTTTTTAAAAAAAAATATATAAATCTAACTATAGTTAATATATTTGATGAAATAAGGTTATGAGTGAGATGATAATTTAAATTAAGGTCATTTTGTGTAATTGAAAAAAAGGAAGGTCACCGTTGGTGCGTAGCAAAAGTTGGGGGTCGCCATTGAGAATTTCCCTATAGCAATCTTGAAAATGCAGGTGACTGGAAATTGGATGAGACTTATGCAGAAGATACTTTGTTTGGTGCTTTCAAATTTTAGCTAAAGTAAATGGTTGGAATTTATGAAAATCTTAGACTACTTATAATGGAGTAGAGTTATGTACAGGTTGAGCTTTGAAGCTTAATGATTTTGTAAACAGATCAGTTTACCACCTTGTTTGTCAAAACTCTTATAAACTTTACAGAGAAAGCTATTGTATAAAGGTCTTATTAATGTAGAAAACATGTTGGATTGAGGTTAAACTTGATTTTAAAAAATGCTGTGAAGTCTGAGTATTCAATATAATATGCAAGCATCAATATAAGATGGCAGTAGAGCTGAAATGAGGATGCCATGATTGCATTATGAAGTTTCTATTTATTCAGAAAATCTAGCATGATAATCTTTTGAAACTTAAAGCAATAACTTCCTAGAGCACTTCCCCGGTATATGAGGGATGGTACATTAGTACATGTTTATTGGAAGGGTGAAAGACAGACTGAGAAAGTGTAAGGTGAAAACTAATGCAGAATTTGGTTATCCATGATCACAATGAGGATTTCAGTCATCACAAATTGGAAAAGGTAGCAGCAAAAATTGTTAGACATAAGTTAATAATGCTTGGCTAGCTGAGTTGATTTCATATCATTAACTCCTTCAGAACCAAAATAGAATTCGTTTCATATTAGAAGGTACCAAAAACACAACGTTCTAATTCATACCTTGCCATTAGAAAACTCAGCTCTGTAAACTCAACCAAGTGAGCCTTCACCAGCAATATTCTCTTGACTAATGCTGTTAGGGGAAAATCTCTGTTTCTCCTCATGATTAACAAAATTTGTTTCTCATGGGGGTAATATAGTAAAATAGGGGGTCTTAGTGGTTTTATATAATGTGCCCTATTTTTTGTTAACGTCCAGCTGTACAAGTAATGTATATGTAAAGTTGACGGAGTTAACTTATGCCGTTCCATAAGTTACCACGGTAAACTACAAGGATTGTTAAAGCAGTAAATAATTAAATTGAAATCTGCGCTTTACTTTGGAGGAAGGGCAATGCACGAATTTCTCCAGGGGGTGAAGATCTGAATCGATTTCGCAATTTCAAGTGCAGAGTTAGGTAATTCTTGTTTATCCATTACGAATGTTGAATTTGTATCTGGTTGAATTGAATTTGTGTCTGGTTGAATTGAATTTGTATCTGGTTGTGATGTTGAAATGAAATAATTTAAGTTTGCTATTGCTAAATTTGAATTTCAATCGAAGAAACTTGGGGGATCTAGTCTATTTCCCTTAATTTAAACTGCAAATTTAAGTGTGGATTTATGACGAACTAGGCGAAAGATTTTGGCAAAGTCTGGATTCAATTATTTGTGAAGTGGGTATGAGCGGTTTTAGGTTAAGTTTGAATTATTTGTTCGATTGCATGCGAAAAGTGATTATGTGTTCAATTGAATGCAATAATATGTTTAGTTGATCAATTGATACCTTCGCAATGTATAGGACTGTGTACATGTCTGAAGGGAATTGCAAGCGCAGGCGTAGTTGTTTTGTTATAGAGAAATTGGTATGCAATATGTTCAAGTAGCTCAGGCATTGTTATGTAGAGATGTTGAGTAGGTGAACTAACTTGGCATTGGGCTTCTTGTAGGTTGGTGATGAGGAGGATGGACAAGTCATTCTGAAGAAGGTTATGGTATTGTAGTTAAATTCTAAGGTGATTTATGTTTTGGGCTCTGAGTGTAAGAAATTAATATGTTGCAGGTCAAAGGGAGGGATAAAACTATTAAGTTGGGCCCAGGCATGTTTAAGGTTAGATTCCTTATGATAAAACTATTGGTTTGAAAGTATTTAATTTGTTAGCCTAAATCATTGTAGTCTGGTCTATTGTTCCACTTTGTACCCTTATGCTGTTTATTTGGTTATGTTGCTGTTGTGGTTTGAAAGTATTGCTTATCCCAAATCACTTTGGTTTGTTGCTTGTTTTTGTACCTTTATGGTATATATGTTTGGCTTGTGACTGCTATATCATAGTATAAGTAATTCCAAGTCATGTTTTAGTAATCATAGGTTTTCTGGACTGAATCTGGTAATATAGTAGTAATAGTAGTAATTAGAGTTCTGTTTATCTTGTCTAGGATGATAGTTTATCCTATGGTGGAGCTGTGAAATGTAGGGCACAAGTTATTGTGGAACTGACCAAAGGTAGCAGGAGGGTAAGTTTCGGTTGTACTTTGTTTTGTGTTGATAAAAGTTTGTTGGATAGGGTACTTACAATTCTATGTAATGTGGCAGCCTCCGAACATGAGTTGTCGTGTTGAGTCATTTAGGCATATTTGTCAGTAGAAATTTGACGATAGGAGAAAACGTTGGGTCGTTGAAATGGTTTTGGTGGTCTTTTACAGCTTGCATTTGATATGCAACTTCCAAGGCAATTGGCGTATTGGCTTATGACTCGTATAGATCCGATTAAGAAGATGTTGATAACTCCCGATGGTGGTGAGTTTAGGTTTTCTAAGAAACAAATTCGGTGCTGGGGATACCAATGGGTTCACGAAGTGTTCCTTCCAATAAAATCCTGAGTCTAGATGAGCGTTAAAAGGTTCAAAGAATTTTTTTGAAGCATGGGAAGTCATGGGTGTCAACTGGGCAATGTGGTCGCGTGTACATGTCCGTAGGGATACCACTAAGCTCGGAAATGATGGATCGGTTAGAGGGGAACTTTGATCCTTCCGAGGAAGAGGAATTCAAGACATACATTGTTTTTTATACTAGCTTTGGAGATGGTATTATGCCCTACGCAGTCACCCCGGCTTGGTTGTGCTATGGATGCAAAAGAGTATGACTCGTGTGACTTAGTTTTGACGAAATTAATGGCAAATGTTTCTAGCTTTGCTCGACGGTATTATGCAAATGGTTCTGCTAGTGGATGTGGCGGATGTTCTTTATTTGTAGTGGTATGAATGTAAACAAATAATTTATCTCAATTTTCTTTATCATTTGATGCTGGCTGATGATCTGTATGTATTGTGTGTTCTTCACAGATATTTTACTTGGACCGTTTAGCTAGGGATGCTGTTGATTGGGATGTTTTCCCAAGACTAAAAGTCTGGAATATGCAGGAGATTCGAACAGCTTTGAAGTTGGACAAAGTTATTTCTGGGGACTTTGGGAGGCTAGGGGTAAGTATAATATTTACTTGTGTAACCATTTTCTTTTGGGCAGAATTAATATAATTCTTTGGTGTAGGTGTTAGACGTAGCTTATGGGGAACAACATCCAAGGGAGGCAAGGGATACTGTTGGACCGAAAGATGAACTTAACATATGTAATTTTGTATTTGAAGCACATGCTACTTTTTTATTGGAACATAATCACAAGCTACTTATGGTCATTTTGCTTAATTTTTTTGTTGAACAGTTGACATCAACAGTGCCGGTGAGCTTCAAGGTTAGGCAAAGGAGGGGTCGTACTGCTGAATTGACGAAATATTAGTCGGATTAATATTCCAACTGTTTGCTGTATTAATAAAATTAAAAAAAAAAAAAAAAAAAAAAACTGTCATATGACCACTGAAAGCATCATATGACACATGGCCACTGACAACATCAGGGTTAACACACCCTATCTTCAACCACTATTTCTTCTATGCCATCCACATCCTCCACATTGACACTACTCATAAATAGGGGTGAAACTAATGCGATTTAAAACCGAATCAAACCGCAAACCAAACCGAATTAGAAATATGGTGCGGTTTTTTTTTTCTAATATGGTACGGTGCGTTTTGAGGAATTCCAAAACCGAATTAATATGGTTTAGTTTCGATTTTAAGATTTGAAAAATCAAAAACCGAAATCTAAACCGAATTATGGCCCATATCCAAATTATAGCCTAGTCCAAAACTAATTTCTACCCTACATATATAAAGCCAAAAAATAATAAAACTTGTGTTTTTTTATGTCCTACAATGTCAACCAATGTGGGCGATGTTGGAGTGAACGACCAGTTAGATGGAGAAAAAAGGAAGAGGATGAAAAATTTCGGTGTGGTTTGGTTTTTTTTTTTGAAAAACCGAATTTAAAATGGTGTGGTTTGGTTCGGTTTCAATTATAATATGGTGCGGTGTGGTTTGAAAAGACCCAAAACCGAATTAATGTGGTTTGGTTTCGGTTTGGACAATAAACCACACCGCAAACCGAACTTTCACCTCTACTCATAAACTTAACTCCGCTGCCCCGATCAACAACCCCAATTAACCTCACTGCCCCTTACCATTTCCATTTCCATGTCCTCTAAGATATCAGTCATTACACCCTGTTTCCTTAACAAACAATACCATTTCTCATAAACAGATCTTGAACAGAATACTCATCAAATAATTTCACCACAATTGACAAACAAATCAAAACAAATACAACAGACTAAGAAATGTAACCCATAATCGAAGCAAAAATCAACCATTTTACAGAAACTTTGGTCAATTAAAGAACCACATAGCAAATTAATTGAGGTGTAATCAATTGAAACAAAAATAGTTCACTCTCATATTAACAGAATCTGCTAACTCAACAACAAAAAATAATTAACATAATCAGCTAACTCGTTAGTTGAATCCACAGCAACAAACCTCAAAAGATTAAATTGAATCCACTCTACACAATAATTGCAATTTCTAACACATAACTAATTTCAATTCACTCCCGTCAAACGGCCCAATACAAATAACCCTAGAATAGAATGAAATATCGACAGATATTACACAAATTGACAAAACCACTAACCTCTACATCCATTCACCGATGGTTAAATCTGAAAACCGCCTCAATCCAGCACAATACCCAGATCTGGAATCAGCTACGACAAATCACCATTCACCATTGTTGGAACAAAGTTGTTTTAAGTGTGAATTTGTTTTAAGTGTGAATTTCTGAAAATTGTAAAGTCCCACATTGGTGGGAAATGAGACTCTTGCTTGGTTTATATAGGTGTATGTCACCTAAAGGGGTGTGGCCCTTGGGCTACCCACATTTTGTGGAGAGGGAGGACTTATCTACCAAGCCCACTTATCACACGCGCGCCGAACCGAACCGAGCCGAGCCGGGCTGGGCTGGGTTGGGTCGGGTCGGGTTTTCTAACTAAACTTAATTTTTGCTCAGTTTTTGAACAAGGATTAATTCCTTGATTTTGTAACTGATTTCATTATTAAATTTTTAGCTGTTACAGCCTTCAAAATTTGTCTGTTTTCTAAATTAATTTCTAGCCGTTTTTGACTGTTTTTAACGGTTAATTAAGGCCTTGATTTGTGCTTGATTAAAACTGATTTTCGCTACGTCTAGATACATCTTGGTACTCGTCCAGATACATTTTCTCATCCTATTATAAATAGGTTTCTTCACGGTTCCAAGCAAAATAACAGAAAAACATACTTACAGAAAAAATCAATTGCAGTTTATTATCCAAAAATATTTTCCAGAATTTCTTCGAGCATAGTTCCTAATTTTTGGTGTTTAGTTGTCCGGTGGTTCTGTGCAAATCCATCGGTATAACTCTTTTATCGAGAGACTGTTTTATCCTGGGGAGCATCCGGTTGTTGTACGAGCTGCTTGCACAAGTTAAAGGGCAGTACCGTGAATGTTCTAAAGAAAGCGACATAGTCCGCGACTCAGTCTTATTCCCGGTAACATTGTTCAGTTTTATTCTTTACAGCAGTTCAGTTTATAACAATTTTAGAACAATCTTTTCTGCCTTCCGTAATTAAAATGTCTACCGAAGATATGACTATGTCCAATGACCTTAACAAGCCCTTCCGTTTTGAAGGCGCTCATTTTAAAAGGTGGAAACAGAAAATGCAATTTTTCCTCACTGTTAAGAAAGTTCATTCTGCCTTGACTGTCCCTAGGCCTGTTATTCCTGATAATGCTGAACAAGATGACCTAGTGTATTGGAATTCTGAAATTGAAACTTGGAATGAAACCGATTTCATGTGCAAAAACTATATTCTTAACGGTTTGTCTGATAACCTGTATGACTATTACAATCTGGAAAACTCTGCTAAGGATTTGTGGGATGCCCTACAAAAGAAATATGACACTGAAGAAGCCGGTGCCAAAAAGTATGCTGTCAGCAGGTACCTGAAATTTCAGATGACTGATGATAAGTCCGTGGAAGTGCAGTCCCACGAACTTCAAAAAATTGCTCATGAGATAATTTCCGAAGGTATGGCTCTTGATGAACAATTTCAAATTGCTGTTATTATTGACAAGTTGCCTCCTTCTTGGAAAGATTTCAAAAACAGTCTCAGGCACAAAACTAAGGAATTCTCCTTAGAGAGTTTGATCACTCGGCTCCGTATAGAGGAAGAATCCAGAAAACAGGACCAGAAAGAAGAAGTCTTACAGCTCACTGCAAACAATGCTCCTAAGCGATCTGCTGCAGTTCTCAAGCCTGCTGGTAAGAACTTCAAGCCTCAGAACCGGAAGAATAACCTCAACAAAAATAAACAGAATTTTCAAAAGAACAATGGAAAGCAACAGTCTCAACCACCTAAGAATGGCACTGGTCAATTTCTGTGCTATAGGTGTGGAAAACCAGGCCATATGGCACGAAAGTGCAGGAACATGCCTAACCCTGTACCACAGGCTAGCATGATAGAAGAGCCACTTGTGGCTATGATTACTGAGATCAACCTTACAGGTGGATCAGATGGGTGGTGGGTAGACACTGGTGCTACGCGCCATGTCTGCTATGATCGTCGGATGTTTAAAACATATTCTGAAAAGACCGATGATAAGAAAGTGTTGTTGGGTGATTCCCATTCCACTATTGTTGCTGGTATTGGTAATGTTGAGTTGAAGTTTACTTCTGGCAGGACTCTCATTCTGAAGGATGTGCTACACACTCCGGAAATGAGAAAGAACTTAGTTTCTGGTTTTCTTCTTAATAAGGCTGGTTTTACACAAACCATAGGTTCTGATATGTTTACTTTAACTAAGAATGGCATATTTGTAGGGAAAAGATATGCTACTGATGGCATGTTTAAACTGAATGTTGAGATTAATAAAATTTCTGATTCTGCTTATATGTTGTCTTCTTCTGTTAATATTTGGCATGCTAGACTTTGTCATGTGAACAAAAGACTCATAAAAAATATGAGCAATTTAGGCCTTATTCCTAGTATTTCTCTCAATGACTTTGATAAATGTGATTTTTGTAGTCAAGCTAAGATTACAAAAACACCTCATAAGTCTGTTATTAGAAACTCAGAACCGTTAGATTTGATTCATTCTGATATTTGTGAATATAATGGAACGTTGACCAGAAATGGACAACGATATTTCATCACCTTTATTGATGATTGTTCTGATTATACTCGTGTTTATTTGATGAAAAATAAGAGTGATGCTTTTAATATGTTTAAGTTGTTTGTGACAGAGTTTGAGAATCAGTTCAACAAGCAAATAAAAAGGTTACGTAGTGATCGTGGAACTGAGTATGATACTGATGCTTTTGTAGAGTTTTATAATTCACATGGTATCATACATGAAAGGTCAGCTCCTTATTCTCCAGAAATGAATGGTAAGGCTGAAAGGAAAAATAGAACCTTTACTGAGTTAGTAGTGGCTATTTCCTTAAATTCTGGTGCTGCTGATCATTGGTGGGGAGAAATTCTTCTCACTGTTTGTTATGTCTTGAACCGTATTCCAAAGACTAAGAGTAAGGTTTCTCCTTATGAATTACTTCGTAATAATCAACCTAACATTTCTTATTTCAGAACTTGGGGTTGTCTGGCATATGTTAGGATTCCTGATCCTAAAAGAGTTAAGTTAGCTAGTAGAGCTTATGAATGTGTATTCATTGGCTATGCTGTTAATAGTAAAGCATATAGATTCTTTGATTTAAATGCACGAGTAATTATTGAATCTAATGATGCTGATTTTTATGAGGACAGGTTTCCTTTCAAATATAGAAATAGTGGGGGTTCATCCTCTTCTATTATTCCTGTAGTCAGGTCTAACTCACAAGACTTGAATGCTGAACCCGAACTAAGAAGGAGCAAACGGGCTAGAGTAGCAAAAGACTTTGGCCCGGACTTTGAAGTTCTTAATGTAGAGGAGGATCCCTCTACCCTCCAAGAAGCCTTAGCCTCAGTTGATGCAGATTTATGGCAAGAAGCCGTAAATGATGAAATGGACTCACTTGAGTCTAATCGAACGTGGCACCTAACTGAGTTGCCACCAGGTTGCAAAACAATTGGCTGCAAATGGGTCCTAAAAAGAAAGCTGAAAGTTGATGGGACCGTTGATAAGTATAAGGCTCGTTTGGTAGCTAAAGGCTACAGACAAAGGGAGAATGTTGATTTCTTTGATACTTATTCACCTGTAACTAGAATAACTTCTATTAGAGTGCTAATGTCTCTTGCTTCTGTTTTCAATCTTGTAGTACATCAGATGGATGTAAAGACTGCATTCTTGAATGGTGAATTGGAAGAAGAAATCTACATGGATCAACCAGAGGGCTTTGTCATCCCAGGAAAAGAACATCTGGTATGTAAGTTAGATAAGTCTCTTTATGGTCTCAAACAAGCACCTAAACAATGGCATGAAAAATTTGATAACTTAGTCATCTCACATGGTTTTAAGATAAATGGTAGTGACAAATGCATATATGTAAAATTTGAGAATGACATTTGCACTATAATTTGTCTGTATGTAGATGACTTGTTAATTTTAGGGACGAATATTCACGCTGTGAATAATGTAAAGCTATTGTTAAATGCTGAGTTTGATATGAAGGATTTAGGAGAGGCGAATGTAATCCTTGGAATTAAGATTACTAGGACAGAAAAAGGAGTTTCTTTGGATCAGTCTCATTACATTGAGAAAATCCTAAAGAAATATGGTTATTTTGACTGTAAACCTGCTAGTACACCTTATGATCCCAGTGTAAAGTTATTTAAGAACACTGGTGAAGCCGTTAGGCAATCTGATTATGCGAGCATCATTGGCAGCCTTCGGTATGCCACTGATTGTACTAGACCCGACATTGCCTATGTCGTGGGATTATTAGGCAGGTTTACTAGTTGTCCTGGTAATGAGCATTGGCATGCTATTGAAAGGGTCATGAGATACCTTAAGAGGACCATGAACCTAGGATTACATTATGAAAGGTTTCCAGCTGTACTAGAAGGCTATAGTGATGCCGACTGGAACACCTTATCAGATGACTCTAAGGCTACTAGTGGATATATTTTCTCTATAGCCGGTGGAGCTGTATCTTGGAAGTCTAAGAAACAGACTATTTTAGCTCAGTCCACCATGGAGTCAGAGATGATAGCACTAGCTACAGCTAGTGAAGAAGCAGGTTGGTTAAGAGACCTACTAGGCGAGATTCCCTTGTGGGAAAAACCATTACCCGCTGTCTTGATCCATTGCGATAGTACCGCAGCTATTGCAAAAGTTCAGAACCGTTACTACAACGGTAAGAGACGACAAATACGTCGTAAGCACAGCACCGTAAGAGAATATCTCTCTATTGGAGCTGTGAGAGTGGATCATGTACGCACAGAGAATAATTTGGCTGATCCTTTGACGAAAGGATTAGCTAGAGAGAAAGTCCATAATTCTTCTAAGAAAATGGGACTATTGCCGTTGAAATGAGTCACACATGATGGTAACCCAACCTATAGACTGGAGATCCCAAGAAATAGGTTCAACGGGTAATAACAAGTTATGGTGTGATATGAGTCGATTATGTTTAAATAACATAAATTCCTGAAGCGATCAAGGATGAGTTAATAGGAACTCTTAATGAAATCTATACTCCATTTGGAGTGGAGTACCTAGCTACAGGAGTACTCTTGATAGATTCACCTATGTGAATGTGGGAGTTAGGCCGCTTCCTATGAAATGTGTGGCAGCATTTCTAGAGCGTTCACTATACTGGGATAGACGTGCATGGCCGTAATAGCACGGGTCTATGACAAACACCGAGAATAGGTAGTGTGTGGTACGTTGTCAGAGATAGGGTTCAAAATTTCGAGTTACCCTTGTTGAATCTGAATCGTATTCACTACGCAGAAGTTCAAGTTGAAAAACACTTCTGTTTATGCACAACCTATATATGAAAAGAATTCTGCTCGAAAACTTTTTCAAAAATTCAAGTGGGGGATTGTTGGAACAAAGTTGTTTTAAGTGTGAATTTGTGAAAATTGTAAAGTCCCACATTGGTGGGAAATGAGACTCTTGCTTGGTTTATATAGGTGTATGTCACCTAAAGGGGTGTGGCCCTTGGGCTACCCACATTTTGTGGAGAGGGAGGACTTATCTACCAAGCCCACTTATCACACGCGCGCCGAACCGAACCGAGCCGAGCCGGGCTGGGCTGGGTTGGGTCGGGTCGGGTTTTCTAACTAAACTTAATTTTTGCTCAGTTTTTGAACAAGGATTAATTCCTTGATTTTGTAACTGATTTCATTATTAAATTTTTAGCTGTTACAGCCTTCAAAATTTGTCTGTTTTCTAAATTAATTTCTAGCCGTTTTTGACTGTTTTTAACGGTTAATTAAGGCCTTGATTTGTGCTTGATTAAAACTGATTTTCGCTACGTCTAGATACATCTTGGTACTCGTCCAGATACATTTTCTCATCCTATTATAAATAGGTTTCTTCACGGTTCCAAGCAAAATAACAGAAAAACATACTTACAGAAAAAATCAATTGCAGTTTATTATCCAAAAATATTTTCCAGAATTTCTTCGAGCATAGTTCCTAATTTTTGGTGTTTAGTTGTCCGGTGGTTCTGTGCAAATCCATCGGTATAACTCTTTTATCGAGAGACTGCTTTATCCTAGGGAGCATCCGGTTGTTGTACGAGCTGCTTGCACAAGTTAAAGGGCAGTACCGTGAATGTTCTAAAGAAAGCGACATAGTCCGCGACTCAGTCTTATTCCCGGTAACATTGTTCAGTTTTATTCTTTACAGCAGTTCAGTTTATAACAACCATTCACCATTAACGGAAAGAGGATAAGATTTTTTTTTTAAAAAACAATTATTTTAGGGGAGGAGAAGCTTAACTCTAACATAAAGTTGTTAATATTTACTGCGTGGTCCCAACTGAAAATGTTGTTAATATTTACTGCGTGGTCCAAACTAAAAGCGTTTGAATACATTAACGTCATCCCACATAACGCTAGCCAACTAAGCATGTCCCCACATATGCCTACTCAGCAACTTAGAAAGGAAAAAAGTTGGAAATAATTTCGAAATTGCCACTAGAGAAACAAAACCCGTTTCTCATGATGAGTAATTGCGGTCTCCTCTTCACTGGCTTTTTGACTTGGAAGTCACTTAATTTAGGATGTTTCATTGAAATTTTTGCCATGGAAATTTGGGAGTACATCAATTTGAAACGATACTTACTAAAATCTATACAATAGAGATTTTTTTTTCTGTTGGTGTACTGTGCCAATACAATCAGTGAAGTAGTATCAGAAAGATTACTGAATTCCTTTGATTTTGATAAATGATAATGACAAATTTCTAATCTTAACAAGGTTCAGTATGGCCTGCTATTGTTTCCTCAATATCTCGTATAAGGGCTGATGTAACTGGCAAACACTAGTCCTCATAGTCTCGTAAAATTGTATTTGTCCTTTATTTTCAAGCTATTGTTATGTGACAAAGAAAAATGTCATAACTAATCTTTGTTAGTTTAGCAGTCAAGTCTCATATAGTCGCATGTGTTCTTTATTTTCAAGCTATAATTATGTGATGAAGAAAAACAATGTCGTTAATTTTAGCATTCAAGTCATTAACTTAGTCCTCAGCTAAGTAAACATTCTTGTAGTCTGTATAAAACTAAGCTCAACCAACCATATAGTTGTTACTTGGTGTAAATCTGGAGGCCTGTTAGACTTCTCTCAGAGTAATGACTGAATCTTTGACACTTTAAGACTGTGCTATGCAATAAGCATGAAGGCTTCACAGCAGAAATGATTTTGAATTTTCATTGAAATTTCGGGCATGTAAGATTGGTAGTACATCTATGCAAAAAACTAAAAGTGCGAATGATTTCGTGTTATGATCAGTACTTTGTATCCTTATTAATCATAAATAAAAATAAGGGAAATGTTTAATTCCTTCAATGATAATGATCTATTTTTTGCTCTCACGGTGTTATGTATTAGGCTTTTCTGCTTTTGGCATAGTTAAACGCCTAAATGGATGGTATTATGTCTTAGCTTCAGTAAAATGCATGAGTATTTGGGTAGTCTGCAACACATGAATTGATGTCATGATATATATTCTGAGATATAACTTGCATGACGAAGTTAGCTACTAGTAATTTATTTTATTCTTCTTAAAGTTCTTCATACTAGAGATCTAAAGCTTTATTAAAATTTGTATTATTACGTATTAATATATAATTGAGGGAGCCCCCATTACTCACAGTGAGTAACAGGTTATGTTACTCACAGGGGTATAGGCGACATTTCACCTATTATAAGTGACTTGGTGGATGGGTGATTAGGCCTCATTTTGCTGACGTGGTTTACTTGTTTTGCCACATGTGCTGATGTTGGGTTTCTCGCATTAGACGCCGTTAACATTGGCCGTTTATGGAGTTTCAAGAAAACTCCGAAACCCTAGTCGAAGATTTTTCAATTCGACTTCGTTGAAGCTCAACTGGACTTCTGGGCGGAACCGAACCCGAAGAGGCTCGAAGAGGTCCGACTCGAATTCTGTGCGGAACTCAAGTCGACGAGGTCCCAACTCGAATTGTTGGTGTATCCAGGTTCTTTTTGATTCAATGTAATTTCAAACTGGCTTTTTGTTTTTCTGTTTTTTGAATGTTTTATGTTTGGGGTTCGATGTTGTGTTCGTCGATTATCTTTGTTGACGGAATTAATTCGATGCTAGGGTTGCAGTCCCAATTCGTATTTGTACCAGCAAAGGTAAAAATGGTAATAGTTTGACTGTAATTGTTAACTTGTGGAATTAGCGGAATACAAGTGGTAACTAAAAAAATGGAATTGTTGCGATTATGTTTGTTAATTGGATGTAAATGGAATAAATTAATAATGGAAGTTGTAGAATTTGCGGAATATAATCGGAATTCTTTAATTACGGGTGCAATTATGTTGCTCATTCCAGCATTAAATATGATGGAATGAGGAGAATTATGCATTCATTGGTGGTCATTATTCGTTCGTTCTATGTGATATTGTGTTATTGTGTGGAATCTTGACATTGTGTGGTCATTATTGTGTGTTATTGTGTGGTCATTATTTTGTTTTTCGTTCGTTCGATTTGCTTTGATTGGTTATTGTGGGTATTCTTATGTGACAGATTATGAAAATGTCAGCGGGGAATGGTAAGCGTAAACGTACAATGGTGAGGATTTTTTTTTTTTAAGATATTCTTTAGGCTGGGGATGTGATGATGTTTTGAACTGTGGTTTTATGGGGATGTGATTATCTTTTGAATTACGGTTTAATGTTTTGTGATGTTGTGGCTAGGAAGGTTGGGGCTGAAGATGAAGAGGGGTATGGGCTCAGTAACAAGAGTAATGTATGTGAGCAGAAGACCATGCCTCTGTATCCAGAATTGTTTAAGGTACTACATTACGGAATTCTGCGTGTGTGAAATTGTTTTGTTTGCACGATTGAGGAATCATTGAATAAATTTAGTGCTTAGGATGACGGATTAAGCTATGGAGGGGCCGT
Source organism: Chenopodium berlandieri (assembly GCA_034703905.1). NCBI lineage: Eukaryota > Viridiplantae > Streptophyta > Magnoliopsida > Caryophyllales > Amaranthaceae > Chenopodium > Chenopodium berlandieri. The sequence continues at coordinate 9,538,093 of CM068281.1, forward strand.
CAAAGGTAGGGCGGAGGTGATGGCTGAACATTCAAAGGCCAGAAGTCGGGTAAGTTTGCTTGTTAATTAAGTTGTCAGTGGGTGTGGGATAGGAACATTAACTTAATTACTGTAATTTCATTGGCAGCCTCCTAACATGGGTTGCCGCATCGAGTCATTTGGGCGCATATGTCAGAAATTTGATGACAGGCGAAGACGTTGGGTTTGTGAGATGGGATTTGGCAGTCTTTTACGTCTTGCTTTAGATATGCGTTTACCAAGGCAATTGGCATACTGGGTCATGACACGGATGGATCCAATCAGTAAAATGCTTAGGAGTCCCAACGGACTTGAGTTTCGGTTTTCAAAGAATCAGGTTCGGTGGGTACTAGGGATACCAATGGGTCCTAGGACTGTTCCTAGTACTAAAACCATGACCCAACATGATCGTGTGAAGGTTCAGAGATTTATTCTCAAGTATGGTAAATCGTGGGAGTCCAAGTCTGGTAGACAATCTGGTCTGGTGTACACGTCTGTAGGCATACCATTAAGTTCAGATATGATGAATCGGTTGGAGGGGTACTTTGATGCTGCAGAGGAAGAGGAATTCAAGACGTTGTTCTTGATAATTGCTTTAGAGATGGTGTTGTGTCCCACGCAGTCACCTCGGCTAGCGTCTGACCTACTACCTGCCATAAGTTGTGCTATGGAGGCAATTAAGTACGATTGGTGTTCTTTAGTGTTGTCGAAGTTGCTGGAGAGCGTACAAAATTTTGCTCGACGTTTCTATGCTAATGGGTTTGCCAGTGGATGCGGCGGGTGTGCAATATTTGTCGTGGTATGTGTTTCAGTGGGGAAAATCCCTGTTTACTCGTTTCAGTGTATTGTTGCCTGTTTTTTTTTTTTTTTATCTTGTGCTTTTGTGGTTTAGTAATTGCTGGTTTTGCCTATATTATTTGGCAGATATTTTACTTGGATCGGTTGGATAGGGATCCTATTCAGTGGGATGTTTTTCCAAGAATTAAAGTGTGGACAATGCAGCAGATTGGGAAGGCAACAAAATCAGACAAATTGTTGTCCGGCGACTATGGGAAACTAGGGGTAAGCACTTTTGTATTTGTATTATATTGCTTAGTATGCATAGTGTTCTGCTTCAATCAAATAAGGTTTAGAGTAACCTTTTTCCATTTGTATTGGGTTGTGTGGTTGAAGCTATTGGATGTTGCTTACGGTGAACAACACCCAAGGGATGCAAGGGATAGTGTTGGACCCCTACAAGCTGCATCGAATAATGTGAGGTTTGATCTTAAAGTAGTTGTTTCACCTGTGTACTTTGAATCTGAATCTGTCGTAACTTTGTTTGGATGCAGATGGATGATTTAGATGATTTACCAGTGTCTAGGGTTAACTTTATGGCCAGGCAAAGGAGGGGCCGAATGCCCGAGCGGACAGATCAATGAGCTCAGTTACACTTGTATTTCTATTTGTATTTCTGCTTGTATTTCTATTTGTATTTTTTTCAGTGTGGAATGTTCTGAATAATCTTATAGGATTTGGATATTGTTAATTCATTTGCAATAGTATTTCTTTTGTTTGTTGCATTAATAATACTCCCTCCGGTTTTGGATATTTGCAACTTTTGCCATTTTAGTCCGCTTTAAATTAAATGCAACCTTCTATTTTATTTCTATTTTGGGCAAACAAAATCCCTGAAAATTACTATTTTACCCTTACTTTCCCACTACTTTCCCAAGTGGTGGGCCAAACTTTCTCTCTTTTGCCTCTTGAACCGCAAATCACACCAAAGTTGCAATTAAAACAAAACCGGCGGGAGTATAAAATATTATTCCAATTGTCAATTGTTTGTAGTGTTGTATTAATAATAGAGGGTTAAGATCTTGAGATCAATTTCAAGGCTTTGTAAAATAATTCGTAGAGTGTTTGTTGTATTAATAATACAGGGTAAAGGTCTTGTCAATTTGTAAAAACAAGTTGCGTAAATAAAACTGAAGTTAAAAGCGGTAAAATAAATCAAAACAGCAGTAAAAGAGACAAATATCATTACAAAGTTCGGCAACAATTCCCGATATAGGAAAAGAAAAAGAACAGAGTGAATCTAGCAAAAGATAGTTTACAAACCAAAAGTCAAAGAAAATATACAAAAACAAAAGAAAATTGTTCAACATATTAAATTTGAAAAAGTGCAATCAAGGGTTTAAAAGGCTGCATTGGTAGGATCAAGGGAGTCTTCCTTTACTTCCTTGAAGGCTACTTTGTGGATTGTTTCCAAGATCTCCTTGTTGCCTTCAGTGAACTTTCCTTCAGCCTGTGCAAGCTTTTCCTCCACCCTTTCAAAACCTATGGCCTGAGATTCTGCCAGAGTTTGTAGCTGGCCCTGTAGAGAGGTCATTTGTTTGGCCATGTCTTCCAGCTTGTTGCTGACCATTGTAGTCAACTTCTCCATCTGTGCTTTCACTTGTTGAAGATCAAAAACAGACACATTTGTTCCCGAGAATGCAGCAAAGCCTGTAGGCTGTGATGGAGAAAAGGCTGAAGAAGGAGAAGGAGAAGACTGTTTTGGAGGTGAAACAGGAATGGAAGAAAGGGCAGCTTGTGTTGGAGGGGAATTAAGAATAGGAGAAGGCTCAGAAGCAAAAGGGACTTGAGTAGGAGTAAAATCAGGGTCAGAGTGATCTGAAGAACTTATGTCTTCAATTATCACAGGCTTTGGAGTAGAAACAGTAGGTTTGACAATTTTCCTCTTACTCCTTCTGAGTTCCCCTTTAAACACAGGAACAAAAGGGAAGTCAAGACTCTCAGTCTCTGAGCTAGATTCCCCCTCACTCTGAGTCTCCTCTCCTTTCTCAGGTTCTGCCTCCTGTGTTTCCCCCTCAGAAATTGTTTCCTCTTCTTTTTCTCCTTCAGTGTTACTCTCTTCTTTTTCTCCCTCACTGATTTCTTTACTCTCTTCTTTTTCTGGTACACTTCCCTCCTCTTCTGACTCACTTGTATCTCCCTCTACAACTTGTGTTTTTCCCTTCCCTCCAATTTTTTCTTTTCCCCCTTTAGACAAGAAAGAAATTTTCCCACTCTCAATTTTAAGACTTAGGCGGATCAAAGATTGTTCGGAAAGGATGTTCTCAGGTTTAATATAAGTGGGTGACTCACTTTCAACATCAATCCCAAATGACTTAAACAACACAGTAAGAAGAGACCCATATGGAATGGTCGTTTTAGCAGCATAAAAGAGCAAATGTTCAATCATCAGTTTCGGAAAATTTATTTTTATTTTTCGAGCAACGCAAAAGATGATAGTTGCATCTAGTAAGGATACTGTGCTTCGTTTTTGCAAACGGGGTACAATGCCTCTCCAAGTGAAATTGAACAATAATTTGTGAAGAGGAGTGAGTATGTTATGATGTGAGGTCTTGCTTTTCGGGTTTCCACCTATAAATTTTAGTACCCTATTCTCATCATAACGCCCAATTTGCACAATTTGTTTATGTTTTAAGTACGAACAATAGCCAGAGGTGGGGACTTGAAACAAACTCCTTAAGTATGCAACATCAAATTGAATGTGAGTATCTTTGACTATAGCCGTGCATACACCATTGTTGTGTTTGAAAGTATTTTTAAACTCAAACAGAAGCTTAGGATAAATTGGATAGTGAGAACAATTTTGGAACAAATTTACCCATTCTTGATAATCAATTAAGGAGGTGAATTCGGAGAACTTACTTGCCGTACACCAGTCATAATTGATGTGATAGCCGTGAGTGTAGTTCCAAGATGGAAACTTTTGTGACCTTCGCCTCTTCTTGTCGCCTCCTTTCATGGTTATAGCCTTCCTCTTGGGCGGAGCAGATGGGTGAACGACGCCGATTGGTACTGGGTCAGGTGAGCCGTCAGTAGATGGAGGGTTGGATGGAGGTGTTCGTGCTTTTGGTGGTTTCGGTGTTGAGAGGTTGGTTTTCATGGCTATGGAAGTGTGTTGAAGAGAAGGAGAAGATGAATAGTGTGAATAGGAAGGAGAGAGAGTGAAGCCGGTTATTATGAGAGTTTATGGGGAAGTTAATTTGATTTGATAGATGAGGGTGGAGTGTGAAAGAGGAAGAGTTTAAAGGGGGAAGGGTGAGGAAAAGTGACGGTTAATATGGTGAGGTAGTGGGGTAGTTGTAGAGGTAGTATGAGTTAATTGGGTGAAATAATTGCACGTTTTGAACTTAAATAAGAGTGCATCTTCTTAGGGGGAGCGAAGGTGTGTTACGCCGCATTTGACTTTGAACGTTAAAATTAGAACAGAAATATTCAGCCTATCGTTAAGGAATTTCTGCTAAGCAGATATTTAAAACACAAGCAATTCGGTTTTGTAAGGATTAATTTTAAATGTGAAACTTATCCCTTGAAGCGTATATTCTGACTGATTTTGTGAAATATACTCCGTATTTTATCTTTCTCAAAAGATATTGAAAGGTGATGAAATAGTAACAAGTATACTCTAATTCTATAAGGGGGGGTTGAAAAGAGTGTGGCTAATTTTCGCAACACTTGTAAATCTCAAGTTCTTGAAATCAGTTTCAAGGAGGAGTAAACTGATTTCACTATTCAGCATCAGGACTTTGCGAATAACTTCCAGGCTTAAAAACAAACTTTGAAACTATTTATAGTGGAACACTCCAAATACTGTTATCCAATACACAACTGCCCAACAGACAGTCAGACACTGCATAATTAAGCGAAGAATACAAAATTGTTTCTGATCAGCATAATTCAAAACGATGCAGTAAAAACAAGGTTATCAAAAATTCAAAAGCTACTTCAGACATTAACCAACACAAGGTTTTAAAACGCAAATGATATCTTAGTTACCAACACCAACATCACCATCATCAACATCTGTTAACACAGTAGTTTGGAAAACCCCCTTACCAACATAACGAACACTAAGAGTATCACCATGGTCAACATAATTGTTCGCCACAAAGGTCTCCCAACCAGAATACAAGAACAGACCACGACAGTCACAAAGATCAGCACCGAGCAATTCCACTCTCCACGACGGACCTCCCGGACCACGTCGAACACGAACAGGACCCGAAAAACCAGAAGCAAAAGACTTCCAACGTCTAGGAAGAGGCTACGCTCAAGGAAAACAGCACAAGAACTAAATTAGTCACAATACTAAAATTATTCCACGAATAAAGAGACAAACACACATACGCAAGTTAAGTGCAATACCAGGGCATATCTGTGGTGATTCTTAAATTTAATTATGCATTCCAAAGGATCATGAGCACCACCAACCTCAATCCATTCTCCAGGACCTCCTCGAGCACCACCTTCATCCCTCTGTTGTACATGACCTCCTCCATTCACAACTTCAGCCCTCACTTGAAGCGGTGGCCCGTCTCCGCCATATCTTCCCGAATGATTTGTAAGGAGTTCGTCAATATCCCGGCAAAACCGTGCAAAGTGCTGGTGTCGAAGCCGGTGTCCTTTTGCAGGTGGGGTTAAATGATTTGATTTGGGGCCAATTTGGATTGACTAGAAGGTGCTTTATAGAAAAAAAATACAGAGAAAACGGATAACTGAAAAGACAAGGGGGTTTTTTGTTAAAAAAGGGTTTGAAGAGGATTGATAATACTGCAAAACACAGTTATTACTATGCATGCTTTTCTAGTTATTACTCAACCCATTGAGTGGTCAAATCAAACCTTTTCACCCACAACCGTCACCTTCTTTTATTACTTAAACCGAATTTCTTTCTCTATCTTCACTATATAATTTCATTTATGTCACTTCATATTTACAATAAATATCGCAACTCCTCACATATACTCGTATGTGTGACCTCATAGAACCGGATTATTATTAGCAGTAAACTAAGTTCATTAGTTCACAAATCACAATTGGTTTCTACCAAAACATTATGATTAGCTAAAATAACCGATTACAATTAATCTCCATATTTGTCATAAAACATTATCATTACCTAATAAAACATTATGTTTACCTATACTTTTGGGTGATTTACCTAAAACAGTATGTTTACCTAAAAACTTTATGTTTACCTATACATCAGGGTGGATATAGTCACGGTGATGTAAAACGCCCCCATTTTGTACTACTCATGAAACACGGTGTCACCCATTCAATTTTGTCTATGCTTAAGAAATAAGTGGAGGGGGGAGGGAATGAATTATTTGTTTCTCCTACTTGCCCTAGTGGGAAACTTATGTTTTCTGGTGTTTGTACTTTGGAAATTTTATACGGTGATTTTTTTTAAAACTATTTTATCCCCGGCACCGTACGTAAGCAATTGCACACTTTAAAATGTGATTAAGATGTAATTAAGTTGATGAAACTTGATCATTTATTTGTTTAATCAATTTAATGAGAATAAATATCTTACACAAGACGGTAATTTAATGACGGTACTCTTTTCACTGAAGTGCCATGATTATCATTGTCAGAGGAAATAACTTGGCAGAGGAAACTGTTTTGAGCAGACGAATGACTTCTTTTCTTTATATTTCCGACAATGTGTCTTTGTATTGTCATTGTCAACACTATCTGATCCACTGATCCACTATAAATTAAGTCATTGTCAACAAGATGGAAGTTGTCATTGCATTGCCATTGTAAAAAAAATTATGACCATTACCATGGATGTCCTTTTAGGCTTTTACCACACTCATAATTTCAAATATCTGATACGCCCTTTCGTAAACCGTGTCTGCAGTGTTGGTAGTGCAATGCAATTGTGACGGTATAATAATCTTCGACGGAGCTTACAAGAATTCTGGACGTCACCTTCTATATGTATTCGGGGTGATAAATTTGGGTTTATGAGGTTTATATATACAGTTGGGCGATTTTCGAACCCTTTTCAGACACGAACATACAAAATTGTACAGGGTGGATATAAACGTGTACTACTTTTATCACCGTGGTACATAACCATCCTATCTTGTACCACTGTCGATAGATGCTGTGACCCTTTTAATTTTGTCCTCGCTTAAGAAAGAAACATGCGTCATTATTAACGGTGGTACATTCGTTGGATATTTAGTACCACTGAATTCTGGGTGGTACAATGAATTTTACATAATGAACCACTAAGATAACGTTGGTACCACTAAAGGTTGGGTGGTACAAGACCTCTTATGATGAGAAACAATGGAAAAAGAAATGGATTATACTTTCACAGAATACCGTATACGCAAAATGCATTCTCTTGAAATAGTTCAATACTACACTTGTAATACTATTTCTAAAACAGACAAATAGATAAATATAATACAACCAGAAAGAGCTTAGCCGGGGGAGGGATAGCACTGAAATCAGTTGTCGTGAGCAGTACACCGCACATGATTAACGGCACCGTAGCAATAGTAACTCACTGTGAATGCGATGAACGGCTTGCATCAATTTCAATCTGAAAGCGTGCAATTCGCTGATCCCGGAGCGGGCGCAAACGGGCCCACAATACCCTCGCTTCTTCCAGCTTTGCCATATTTACTGCTACAACCTTATCTACTTCTGCTAGCATTTTCAACTTCTTTGCCATTTGTACTCCTCTAACCTTATCTACTTTTTCTAGCATTTTCCTCAGCTGCGCAGTGAGTTCGTTCATCTCTGAGTACAACTTGTCAAGTTGCCCTTCTAATTCAGTCACTTCCCAGTCACTCATGGTAGCTTCGTTGACAACCCTCGCTTCTTCCAGCTTTGCCGTATGTACTGGTCTAACAGACAGGAAAACCAAATCATGGTGTAAAAATTGGGCAGACAGGACAAAATTGAAACCCTAATTCCATGTGTCTAAAGTGGTACAAAGCAGCACCACTAATAAAAGTAGTACAATTTCATGTACCATCCATAACAAGTGTGTTGGCCTGACAAGTGGTACCATAAACACGAATAATTAGTTAAAAAATTGGGCAAAAAGGAAAACACTACAATTCAGATCAATTCCGTTCAATCCTAACTAAGTGGTACAAAAATCCCACACGAAAAATGAGGAAAAAAGGGATTTTGCCAATAATTCTCATCCCAACAATGGCGATATCAGGAAACAGAACACAAAACCATGAACATACCAGCCAGAAAGAACGGAAAGACGACAGAAAAACAACTAAACATTGGAGATATAAACAAAACCATGAAAATGAAAAATACCCCTAAAAAGACGAAGTGGAAAAAAAATAAAAAACATACAGTGTTACAGAGTGGAGAGTGTAGATCCAAAGAAAAACCAGGGAACACAAGTAAAGAGTCTGACTCCAGTAAACGGCGAATTAAATTGGGACAATTGTTTATTTTAGGTTCAAACATAGATGTTTGAAAATGTTTATGTAAATAGTTTGCTTTGTTGAGGGGGAATATTTAAAGATAGGATGAATATTTATGTTGAAAATAGATGTTTGAAAGTTGAACGTTCGTTTGGAACCCTAAGTAAACCGCAAGACCTATTCAAGTGTACGTTCAGGCTTCAACACCTTTACGATGTCGACCCTCGGATATTTGAGGGTACGCCTAGTTATGTGATCCTGGGTACCACCAAGACAGGTCCTTAGTTATTTTAATTTTCGTAATGGTTGCACTTGTATCATTTTTGGGAAATCCTTTTTCCCATTTTTCTGAGTCGCTAAACAGTCCTATTTGTGCAAAGGTTGATAGCGTATGGGTAATAGCTATTTGATTGATGTTTCACCAATCACCTAACACCATTAGCTAGTTGACTGAATGTGTAATTACGACTTTCATTATGATCCTTAATGAATGTTTGATTACGAATTTCATTTTGATCCCTGATGAATGAATTTGGACAATGAATGTTTATTTACGATTTCCATTACGAATTAGAACAATGATTTGCATAAATCATCAAGACACTTCCGGGGGTTACACATAACTACCACAACCGGAATATAATTAGAAATTGGTAAGGTGTCACCGCAAAAAAAAAAAAAAAAAAAAAAAAAAACCAACAACAGTGAACTTGTTTAATTAAATTTCTTAAAATGAAACGCCATCATTACCTCCCCTCGAGAATTGAAACCATTAATTACATCGGTTCATCACCCTATTCATTTTACTTCCATGCTTCGTTCGAAGAGTAAAACACCTGTTCATCCCCCTTCAAAACCCTCTTGCAAACCTTTAAAAAACCACGCCAAGTGAATTCTGCTCCAAGGTTTGTTCCAATTTCTTAATAGCCGTTTACTGGTTTGGGACGCTTTAATTATGTTTCCTGGTCTTTCTCTGTAATTATGTGTCCCTTTTTTTTTCTTTTTTTTTTGTGCACTTCGTGGTGTTATTGTCAGTTTCCTATTTGTTGGTGTTTTTGATATCGTTCCGCATGTGGTACCACTTTAGTTACGCTTATACGAAATTGATCAACGCGGTACAAGAATTGGCTTATTAAATTATACCACTTTCATGACGGTGGTACAGAATCCCCCTTGTTTTGTAACACTTTAGAACCATGGGTTTACTCTGTCAATTTTGTCTTTGGCTGTCAAAGACGCGGATAGGGGAAGGGATTGAATTATACTTTTTCCCCGTTTTGCCCAAATTTGAAACAAATTATTTTGGGTTTATGAATTCATGAAATTTAAGTGGGGGCTTTTTGTACCACTGGTAGTGACGATGCAGTGACATTATTCAGGGTGGTACATGATATTGATGATGAAATGTACTACTTCAATTAAAGTGGTATAGAAACCCGCTGCTTTGTAACACTTCAGAAACATGGATTTACCCTATCAATTTTGTCTTTGCCTGTCAAAGAAGTGGAGGGGGAAGGAACTGAGATATTTGTTGTTCCTTTCTGCCCAATTTTTAAACATTAATGTCGGGATTATGATTTTTCTAAATTTAATTGGGCGATTTTTGTACCACTAAAGTCACAATGATATGAAATCATTCATAAATGGTACAATAAATGGATGATATTATTGTTCCACTTTAGTGATGATGGTACAAAAACCCCCTGTTTTGTACCAATTTAGAAACATGGATTTACCCTATCAATGTTGTCTCTAGTTGTCAGAAAAACTACCATGGCTGACAGGGACGTGACTGAGGTAAAAGGGCATCTTGAAAAGTTGTACTCAGAGTTGGACGAAATTAACGCAGAGGAGAAGAAAAAGATAGAAGAAGTAGCTAAGATTAGAGCATTACATACGGCAAAGCTAGAAGAAGCGAGGGTTTTATCGGCCCGTTTGCACCAGCTCCGGGTACCACGAATTGCACGCCTTTAGAGGGAAATTCACGCAATCCGTTCAATGCCAGGTTATGCCGGAAATGACACGGCTGTTGGAAATGACCAAGCTGTTGACAGGATTATCGAGGATGACAGGGGTGGTGCTGTGGCTGTTTCCAGGGGATCTGATGATGGTAATGGCAATGAGGAGATGGAGGACCAGAATCAAGAGGGGAATGCTGGTGATGAGGATGAAGATGATGAGGACGACGACGATGAAGATGATGAGGATGACGAAGATGAAGAAGATGAAGATGATGAGGGGTAACCCTTTTACTTTTCCAGTGGTTCATTGTCATCTGATTAGAGTTTAAATAAAGCCCATTTATCGGGTGACAAGAAATATAGTTGACTACTTGTAATACGTTTCATTACTCGAATGTATGACCAGAATCATTTGATACTTTCTTTTAATGATTCGAGCCAAAATGATTTTTTGGGGTACAACCTGTACAAGCACAAAACGAATTTGTCAGACAGAATGATGACACCATTTTCCCCATTATCTATATCTTCCCACAGTAAAACGAAGATAAAGAAATAGTTAAATCTCATAAATTTCGATCTATTCATTCATTATTTCCGTTTTTATGGGTCAAATTACTATGCGGTACAACTACAATTATTTTTCTACACATTACTTCTAACGCTGACATGAGGGTCAAGGTCTTGAAAGATTATGCGGTACAACTACAATTATTTTTGCACTTTTCTGTCGGTCTGTACTTTTTTAAACATTGTTTTCGAAGGATCAATAGGGTGATGAAATTGTACCAAGTATACTCTAGAAGGGGGGGTTGAATACAGTTAGCCAATTTTTTGCACCCTATAAACCTCAAGGTCCTGAAATCAGTTTCAAGTGGAATAAACGGCTTTTGCTATCAAGGAGTCAACCCTTTGACAAGATTTAAGATAAGTTAACTATTTAGATATACATTTTCATACATCTATTTTTTAAACTAATTATTATTTTGGAAATACATGCCAAAATATTTGAAAAGTGTCAAATATATAATGAAGTTTGAAATTACCTCTAATAATGATTTATTCATAAAGTCCAAATATAAAATTACATAAATTTATATATCCTCATCTTTTGGAAGAGGTTCAATACTAGCAAGTCTTTCAACCATAGCCGGAGAAAAGACCCTGACATAAAAAATTTTATTACCAGCATAATAAACAAACATTATCTCACCATCAGCCAAGTAATTTTCCTTAACAAAACTTTCCCACCCAATATCAAAACACATATTATTTTTGGTATCTTCAATAACCTTCACTAGTTGCATAGGCCATATACGACTATTAGGGCCTCGAAGAACTTCCACAGGACTACAAACTTCAGCCAACAAGGAAGTCCATTCCTGTGGGAGTACCTACAATATTCACAAAGTTATTTACAAACAGGGAAAAAAAAACAATAAATCATACATAATATATGAAACAAAAACCAAATTACCTACCAACGTATGTCTACATGCATCTCCAAAAGTAACAATATGACATGGCAGGTTACTATACATCTCTGCGTTTTAGAAATTACGATTAATATGTCATTGTTAAGAAGAGTCTGTATTTATAAACAATCAAATCCCAATAACAATAACTATGTACTAAGTTGTCAAAGTGTTTTAATTATGTGTACACATGTTTGACCTAATTTAAAACCAAATATGAATAGAACCTTGGTCTCATGATATTCCTCAATCTATTTTGACTAATTTAAAATAGTTGAATCCTAAATTAATTGCAATAGTCAAAATCAATTACAATTAATAGTCAAGTATTATTTTCAATGTAACTTATCTTAAATTAATCAATTAAAGTAAGGTATGAACTCCATAAATAGGAAGGGGACAATAAACAACTTGAAAAGCTAAAACAGAAAATTTGATGAATATTGGAACAGAAAAATGGAAGTGAATACAAAATAGGAACAAAATATTTGATGAATATATCTATGGATATTTATTATACGGAGTATGTTTTGAAAAATTCTTTTTGGAAATAACTTATATTTTTGACAGAACCTTTCCGATTTTCAAGGAATTTATTAACTTTGTTTCCTGCGTCCCTATTGCCAAATACATGCATATGTACCGTAATTGCCTTCATCCATTGAATTGTCAAATCACAACTCTTCACTCCACCGTTTCACCTTCTTACTCCTCTTAAACCGTCACTGCATCCATTACTTAAGCCCCCGTTTTCTCTCTCTCTATCTCCTGTCTCCACCTATTTCACCTTCATCTCCACCTCAAAGCTTCATTCTTTTTAGCAAAGGTGCCCAAAAGAAAGTCCGTTGCCTCTAAACCCTCGTCCAAATTCTCCCGCACGGGGTCATTGTAAAGGTAGCATCTCTTTTCAATATCCAAGCACATCATTTTGGTTATAGCTCCCTCAAGTTTCGATAACCAATTTTTGGCTTTTTCCATCTTAGCTGTTAAATTCTTCTGCTCTATAACTAAATCCTCTTTCTCTTTGTTTATTTCCTGAATTATTTCATCTTTCTCTATCAAACTTTCCAATTTCTCCCTCTTTAAAACCTCTTAACTTCCTCAACTATAGTGGTTTTTTCTCCATGATGACGCTATACGCCACCTTAACAAATCCCTGAAGATACTGACGCTGCAGGTCTTTGAAATAAGCCGGAACAGTGATAACGGCCGCGTTGACAATCAAAACGGCAAAGATGAAGGCCTTGTCAAGGATGCTGTTCTCACGTTCCGGCTTATTTCAATAATCTGCAGCAGCCAGGGGCGGATCCAATGTGGGTTCAATGAACCCATTGATTTTTTCAAAAACAATTGAAAAGTTTTTTTTGAAAAAAAAAAATAGAGGAAAAGGGTTAAACAGAATAATTGTGTGATATATGTCAAGAATTAAAGCTGCAGCCCAGTGGGTGTATGGGTTCAAAACCCTGCCTAAGATTTTATACCCATGTACTGTAAGTTTTGAACTGGAATTTCTCACTTTTTCGAGTCATTTAATCATTTAATCTTTTGGATATTTGAATTTTTGTAAATTGGTATGGGGTTTTCTAATATTTTTATCTAACTGGTGCTTTAAACTCCTTGAATTTAATTCTGGTAGCTGCTTTGTTCTAATTGGGTTTATTTAATAGTCACGCCAGAACCCAGATCGGAAGTGAAGTTTGAATGTGTAATGAACTATAACTATCAATTTTGGGCTCTTGGGGAAGTACCTGTCGGGGGATTTCTTAAGGTGGCTTATAGCGTTATTATCCTAAAAAAACCAACAATAAGACAACTAGTTAAGGAGGTTTTAGAGAGGGAGAAATTGGAAAGTTTGAGAAAGAAAGATGAAATGATTCATGTGCTAAACAAAGAGAAAGAGGATTTTGTTATAGAGCAGAAGAATTTTACAGATAAGATGGAAAAGCCAAAAATTGGTTATCAAAACTTGAGGGAGATGTAACCAGAATGATGTGCGATCATTTGGAAAGAGATGCTATCTTTACAAGTACCCAGTGAGAGAGAATTTTATCAGTAAGGTCTCACTTGCAATGCTCTTATCTGAGCAGACTACCTGTAGTTTTGATCAATTGGGATGGTTAAATTATTTGAAAGATTCATCACTAGCAGAGATTTCAGTCGCGGCCAAATCATGTCCAGGCAGCTTAATCCTATGTAAATGGAAGGCGGTGTGATCAATCTCTCTGTTACAGCGACAATCAGACCTGTATCTTCTCACCCGAGCAGCCTGATGCAATGAGAAGTTTAGATGTGTCATGAGAACTCTTATCAGAACACCAAACCCAACAACATAAGCGACAGTCACGCATGTTATCATTGTTCCTCCATGACATTTTTTTGATTCCTATTTTGAATTTTTACTAAATGTTTCTAAATTGTAATCGGGTCATTACGGGTAGAAGAGAGGTGATCCTGTAAGTGCTTCAGGGCTCTAAAGGAAGAAATAAATAAAACAAGTTTAAAAATCTAGGGGTTGAGCAACCCTAGGCGGAGACGTAGGCATTTTTTGCCGAACTCCGAAATAATATCTGTCTCTTTTACTGCTTTTTTGCTTAATTTTACTGCTTTTACTTCAGTTTTATCTACTCAACTTGTTTTTAAGCGTTGAAGTAAATCTCAAAGCCTTGACACTGAATAGTTAAATCAGTTTATTACGCCTTTTAACAACCGTAGGTGGAGACGCCGTTAATTTTTTCCGAAATTCGTAATAATATCTGTCTCGTTTACTGCTTTTTTGCTTTATTTTGCTGCTTTTACTTCAATTTTATTTATTCGCAACTCGTTTATATGCCTTGAAGTAAATCGCAAATACCTTGAAACTGAATAGTTTAAAAAGGTACGCCTTGAAACATCGATCAAGACCTTGAACTTTCAAACTTGCGACAGTTGGCCATACTCTTTTCAACCCCAACTTCTAGAGTATACTTGTTATTATGCCATCACCCTATTGACCCTTCATCCTTGCCGGAATTTACGAAGCTCTACCGTAGAGCATCGTAAATTCCGGCAAGAGGATGAAGGGTATATATTGCCGTCACCCTATTGACCTTTCAATACTACAGTTCTTCCTAGTGAGTATATATTGCAATCCCAGAATCCTGTCTTTGATTCGATGTAGGTTGTTAAACCAATTTACCAATAAAACGTGGGAAGTTTCAAGTACACCGTGTCACGTGATCAAAGGGTACCACTAACACAACTTCGGTAGCGCTATAGTCAGGTACAAAACCTGTTATATAATGTCATGTGGTCAAGGGTACCACTAAGACACCACTAAGATAAATTTGGTACCACTGAAGTATCCATGGTGCAAACAAGCTTATACAATGAACCACTGGGTAAAAGAAATGGATTATACCTGTTCGGATGGTACAATACCTGCAGCATAGGGGGACGTTGACATCACCCGACTAGTTACTAAAAATCAATTAGTAGTCAGGTGACTATTAACTAATTTCTAGTCAAGTAGTCAAGTGACTAACAGCTAACAACTAGTCAAGTTAGTAATTACTAATTATGCCTAATTACTAGTGAAGTTACTGATAACTAAGTCACAGTACTCTAGAATCTTAGTGATTTTCAAATCAGAACGTTCAGATATTGGACCATAGAGCGCAGTTGGAAACTATTCAACGGCAATGAGCGGGTGGTACCCTGAAATAATACAAGTCACATTATTTCTAGTGTACTACGACGACTTAGATATTAGTAATTTGCCTAGCAATTAGTTATTAGTAATATGACGAGTTGGGTGATGTAAACGTTCTCCTACGATGGAGGTATTTGTACCACCTTGGTTATTAATAATCCAAGTGTTTATACAGTGGCTCATTCTGAAAGTTTATACGTACCACTTTATGTTTGGTGGTACAAAACCTGTCTTGGTGGTACCCTGGATCACATAACTACGCGTACCTCAAACTTGACACGTTTGATTGGCAAAATGATTTAAGGACCTACATCGATTGTAATATATAATTGAAGGAGTAAGATCTAGCCAATGTAAGAACTATAATGTTGGTACATGTAGGTGTTACGGCAAAAAACTGGGACTGAACCCGCTCATTGCCGTTGAGAGTTCCCAACAGTGCTCTACGGTGATCGTAAATATACAAACGTCCTGATTTACAAATCACTAAGATCCTGTTTACTTGATGTTGGGAAGAAACTCCCACATTGGTTAAATAGAAAAGATTGGCTACAACTTGTTCTATTCTATTTAACCTTGATATTAGGAAGAAACTCCTGGTCGGGCACGAGAAAGAAAGATAAAATGATTCAGGTGTTACACTAAAACAGCCGTCTTAAAAGTACGTGTTTAATTTCCAACAATTATAGTCGTTCACAAATCACAATTGCATTACCAACGCTACATATACGATTTTAAAATGCGTGTGTGTCATCTTTGAAAATATGGGTGTGGTAAAGGGACATTACAAAATCGTATCTTTCTGAAGCGCAAATACTTTTGATAGTTTGACAATGACCTTACACTGCCAGAGTTCACGGGAAACAAGGTTAATAATTGAAGAGGGGTTCGAAGTTGAAAGGGTGAAGTGAAAAGGTATGATTTGGCAATTCAAAGGGAGGATTAATAAGTACAAATGCATTAATTGCAACATAGAGGAAAACCGGGAAACGAGGTAGAAACTAGTTAGAGAAACGAAAAGTAATTTTTTTTTTAAATCTCTGCATTTGCTTACTTATTACCCAGTTGTCTTTTCTATGCAGTAATGATGTGTTATTACAGGTGGCTTTTCAAAAACGTTGCTTTTCAAAAACATTGCTTCGTTTATTGTGTTTTACAGAATTATCGATTCTCATCACACCTTCTTCTTAAAAAATCCCTTTATTAGTCTTTTCAGTTCCTTTGTCTTCATTGTCCTTTTCTTTTCCGCCCTAGTTAATTGTTAGAAAACTTTTCCCCTTAATCCTATCCTACGAACCTCGAAACCATGGAGAACAACAGTGAAGTCAGTGAAATGCTTGCGCAACTTGAATTGGTGTTCAGTGAATTGGCTGAAATTCGCACCGTGTGGCAAGTCAAGGCAGAAGAATTGGATACCATGACAGCGGCACATACGACAAAGCTACAAGAAGCCAAGGTTTTGTTGGACCGGTTGAAACGGCTGCGAACCCAGCACGTTGCAGAGCTTCTTCGGAACGTTGATGATGTTGGTGAGAAGTTGGAATTCATAATTAAATATAAGAATCACCACAGATATGCTCTGGTATGCCTTTTAACTTGCGTGTATGTGGTTGTCTTTTTATTCGTGGAATAATTATATGTGTGTGACTAGTTTAGTTCTTGTGCTGTTTTCTTTGTGCGTAGCCTCTTCCTAGACGTTGGAAGTCTTTTGCTTCTGGTTTTTCGGCTCCTGTTCGTGTTCAACGTGGTCCGGGAGGGCCATCGTGGAGTGTGGAATTGCTCGGTGCTGATCTATGTGACTGTCGTGGTCTGTTCATGTGTTCTGGTTGGGAGAAGTTTGTGGCGGACAATGATGTTGAGCATGGTGATACTCTCAGTGTCCGGTATGTTGGTCAGGGGGTTTTCCATATTACTGTGGTTACAGATGTTGATGATGAAGACCCTGGTTTCTAAGAAGTCAAATGTGTATTGAAACCTTGTGTTTGTGGATGTCTGTAGTAGCTTTTGAATTTTTGATATCCTAGTTTTAACTGCATCCTTTTGAATTATGCTGAACAGAAACAAATTTGTGTTCTTCGCTTAATTATGCAGTGTCTGTTGGGCAGTTGTGTATTGGATAACAGTATTTGGGATTTTCAACAATTGTTCTAATATAAATAGTTTCAATGTTTGTTTTCAAGTACCGGAAGTTATACGCAAAGTCCTGATGCTGAATACTGATATCAGTTTAGTCTTGATGCTGAAGAGCTTGAGATTTACATGTTGCGAAAATTTATACAGTATACTTGTTACTATTTCATCACCTTATTGATCCTTCAATATCTTTTGAGAAGATTAAATATCTTTCACAAATTCTATCAGAATATAGGTTTCAAGGGATAAGTTTCATATTTAAACTTAATCCTTTCAAAACCGAATTGGTTGTGTTTTAAATATCTACTTTGCAGAAATTCCTTAACGATAGGCTGAATGTTTCTGTTGTAACTTGAACGTTCAGTGTGAAATGCGGCGTAACACACCTTCGCTCCCCCTAGGAAGATGCACTCTTATTTAATTCCAATCGAATATACGTGGATCGATATTCAAGTGAACCTTTAAGTTTACTTCATAAGTCTGTGATTGCCGATTTTTGGTGTAAAAAATAAAGATTTATCAATTAAGGGTTAATTGTTCAAAACTTGAAAACTCTGGTGTTTTCTAATACTCATCAAATGTTGTATGTCAACACTGTGACATGAGGGTCAAGGTCTTGAAATACTATGCGGCATAAGAGCATTCCAAGAAGTGAGGGAAAAACTCCTCACGAGGAGAAATAAAGGTTGAAAAAGAAAAATAATGCTTCACACTAGTGAGGAGTTTTGATTCTCCTCATGAGGAGAACAAAAACTCCTCAAGTCTTGTGCAGTTCTGGAAATGAATAGTACAGCAGTGGGCCCCACTTAAAAATGCTAAAAGTATATTTTATAACGGCTATTAATGGCTATAAATCATATGTAAATATTTTTTTAAAAAAAAAGGGTTTACCCATGATCATAAATTTTTTTTCCCTCTATAAATAAACATCCATTTTCATATATTTTGACATATTTTCAAAAACAAAAAAAATATCCTATATTCATTAATCACTCAATTAAATTTAAAACGTAATTAACTATACTACAAATAAAAACTTTTGAATTTAATTACGTTTTAATTGTGTTGAAAAGTTAAATATGTAGTATAAACATTATTAAAAAATAAAGAGAAAATTAAAAAGGTGCTGTGTATTATGATGGGGTATAGTAAATAGTGGAGGATAAAGTGATGAAGAGTTTTTTTTTAAAGCATTGACGTAGTAAAAAAAAACCACTCATGAGAGGAATTGGTAAGGGGTAGAGAGACATTGAGATATTTTTTTCCGCCTCATTGCTGATAATGGTCTAAACAGTCTTATTTAACATGCCCAACGCCAATCAAATATCTGAGGGTCGACATCGTAAAGGTGTTGAAGCCTGAACGTACACTTGAATAGGTCTTGCGGTTTACTTAGGGTTCCAAACGAATAACGTTCAACTTTACATCTATTTTCAACAAAAATATTCATCCTATCTTTAAATATTCCCCCTCAACAAAGCAAACGAAAAACATCTATTTTTGAACCTAAAAATAAACAATTGTCCCAATTTAATTCGCCGTTTACTGGTGTCGGACTCTTTACTTGTGTTCCCTAGTTTTTCTTTGGATCTCCACTCTCCACTCTATAACACTGTATGTTTTTTTAATTTTTTTCCACTTCGTATTTTTAGGGGTATTTTTCCTTTTCATGGTTTTGTTTATATCTCCAATGTTTAGTTGTTTTTCTGTCGTCTTTCCGGTCTTTCTTGCTAGTATGTTCATGGTTTTGTGTTCTGTTTCCTGATATCGCCTTTTTTGGGATGAGAAATTATTTGTTTATCCCTGTTTTCCTCATTTTTCGCGTGGGATTTTTGTACCACTTAGTTAGGATTGAACGGAATTGATCTGAATTGTAGTGTTTTCCTTTTTGCCCAATTTTTTAACTAATTATTCGTGTTTATGGTTTTTCAAAATTTATGCGGGGGTTTTTGGTACCACTTGTCAGGCCAAGACACTAGTTATGGATGGTAGCCGAAATTGTACTACTTTTATCAGTGGTGCTGCTTTGTACCACTTTAGATACATGGAATTAGGGTTTCAATTTTGTCCTGTCTGCCCAATTTTTACACCATGATTTGGTTTTCCTGTCTGTTAGAGCAGTACATACGGCAAAGTTGGAAGAAGCGAGGGTTGTCAACGAAGCTACCATGAGTGACTTGGAAGTGACTGAATTAGAAGGGCAACTTGACAAGTTGTACTCAGAGATGAACGAACTCACTGCGCAGGTGATGAAAATGCTAGAAGAAGTAGATAAGGTTAGAGGAGTACAACTGGCAAAGAAGTTGATAATGCTAGCAGAAGTAGATAAGGTTGTAGCAGTAAATAAGGCAAAGCTGGAAGAAGCGAGGGTATTGTGGCCCCGTTTGCGCACGCTCCGGGATCAGCGAATTGCACGCATTCAGAGTGAAATTGATGCAAGCCGTTCATCGCATTCACAGTGAGTTACTATTGCTACGGTGCCGTTAATCATGTGCGGTGTACTGCTCACGACAACTGATTTCAGTGCTATCTCTCCCCCGGCTAAGCTCTTTCTGGTTGTATTATATTTATCTATTTGTCTGTTTTAGAAGTAGTATTACAAGTGTAGTGTTGAACTATTTCATGAGAATGCATTTTGCGTATACGCTATTCTGTGAAAGTATAATCCATTTCATTTTCCATTGTTTCTCATCATAAAAGGTCTTGTACCACCCAAACTTTAGTGGTACCAACGTTAACTTAGTGGTTCATTCAGTAAAATCTATTGTACCACCCAAAATTCAGTGGTACTAAATATCCAACGAATGTACCACCGTTAATAATGACGTATGTTTCTTTCTTAAGCGAGGACAAAATTAAGAGGGTCACAGCAACTATCGACAGTGGTACAGGATAGAATTCCAGTATTTAGTTATAGATCGGAAGAATTTAACAGATAAGATGGAAAAGCCGAAAATTGGTTATCAAAACTTGAGGGAGATGTAACCAGAATGATGTGCGATCATTTGGAAAGAGATGCTATCTTTACAAGTACCCGGTGAGAGAGAATTTTATCAGTAAGGTCTCACTTGCAATGCTCTTATCTGAGTAGACTACCTGTAGTTTTGATCAATTGGGATGGTTAAATTATTTGAAAGATTCATCACTAGCAGAGATTTCAGTCGCGGCCAAATCATGTCCAGGCAGCTTAATCCTATGTAAATGGAAGGCGGTGTGATCAATCTCTCTGTTACAGCGACAATCAGACCTGTATCTTCTCACCCGAGCAGCCTGATGCAATGAGAAGTTTAGATGTGTCATAAGAATTCTTATCGGAACACCAAACCCAACAACATAAGCGACAGTCACGCATGTTATCATTGTTCCTCCATGGCATTTTTTTGATTCCTATTTTGAATTTTTACTAAATGTTTCTAAATTGTAATCGGGTCATTACGGGTAGAAGAGAGGTGATCTTGCAAGTGCTTCAGGGCTCTAAAGGAAGAAACCCTAGGCGGAGACGTAGGCATTTTTTGCCGAACTTCAAAATAAAATCTGTCTCTTTTACTGCTTTTGCTTAATTTTCTTGCTTTTACTTCAGTTTTATCTACTCAACTTGTTTTTAAGCGTTGAAGTAAATCTCAAAGCCTTGACACTGAATAGTTAAATCAGTTTATTACGCCTTTTAACAACCGTAGGTGGAGACGCCGTTAATTTTTTCCGAAATTCGTAATAATATCTGTCTCGTTTACTGCTTTTTTGCTTTATTTTGCTGCTTTACTTCAATTTTATTTATACGCAACTCGTTTATATGCCTTGAAGTAAATCGCAAATACCTTGAAACTGAATAGTTTAAAAAGGTACGCCTTGAAACATCGATCAAGACCTTAAACTTTTAAACTTGCGACAGTTGGCCATACTCTTTTCAACCCCCACTTCTAGAGTATACTTGTTATTATGCCATGACCCTATTGACCCTTCATCCTTGCCGGAATTTACGAAGCTCTACCGTACAGCACAATTAGAAACTATTCAACGGCAGTGAGCGGATTCAATGCCATTTTATCCCGCAACAGGTTTCGTGTATCAATATTAAGTTCTTCCTAGTGAGTATATATTGCAATCCCAGAATCCTGTCTTTGATTCGATGTATGTTGTTAAACTAATTTACGAATCAAACGTGGCAACTTTCAAGTACACCGTGTCATGTGATCAAGGGTACCACTAACACAACTTAACTTTGGTAGCACTATAGTCAGGTACAAAACCTGTTATATAATGTCATGTGGTCAAGGGTACCACTTAGACAACTCTGGTACCACTGAAGTATTGATGGTACAAACAAGATAATACAATGAACCACTGGGTAAAAGAAATGGATTATACCTGCTCAGGATGGTACAATACCTGCGTCATAAGGGGACGTTGACATCACCCGACTAGTTAATAAAAATCAATTAGTAGTCAAGTGACTAATAACTAATTTCTAGTAAAGTAGTCAAGTGACTAACAGCTAACAACTAGTCTAGTTAGTAATTACTAATTATACCTAATTACTAGTCAAGTTACGTAGTTATGCTTTTAACTGTAGACCTTATTATCATACTCCTTACGTCTTTATACTTAAAGTGGCTTTTGGGTAAAAAATAAAGACAAAGTAAATGTACGTAGTATTCGGGTGAAAAATCATGTAAAGGTATTAGACAAATGTTGATTCGCTCATAGTTGAACTAAGCACCGTTAGTTACTTTCCCATGTTGTCATCTAACGTAACGTGGTTAGATTACAACAATATACTAGATCAGAATATAATTTTATTTTTTTCACATTGCGATCGTGTGGTAGATTTTCTTTTTATTACAGGATCCATATTCTTAGGAAATTTATTTGTTACACATTCATTAATAAATCGTACTAACGTTAGGCACTGAAGTAATAATTATTTGTTATTTGATATCTTCGTAAAAAATAATTGTAAAAGTGGCACAACCTAAATACAAAGCTATATATCTTCAGGAGCACTGTAGTTAGGCACAACCTTAATACAACCATCGAATTGCTCCAATCCTATGGTATGAACTCTCGAGTTCATACTCGTTTTTACTTGTTAGAGGAGTATACGTATGAATATATAGTTGCATACGTATGATTTGTTCTGTCACATACGTAGTATATGATTCGCGACTACATGAATTGAAATCAGTTCAATTGGAACAGTTTCAGTTCGGTTTGTTTAAATAATTATCGGTTCAGTTTGGTTCGGTTTCTGTTTAACATGAACGGTTTTATTAATTTTCGGGTTGTAACTGATCCGGCTAATAAACAGTTAGTGGGTCAAACTTTTCAACAATTTAACTTAGTTTGAGGGTGTTTCTCCATTAAAATTGTTATTCTAATTGAGTATTGGTTTCAATGAACTAACGGTTCGGGTACCTTTCCGATTTCAACGTAAGGTTTCGGGCTACGATCGAATAACAACGTTTACATATTAACTTACATATTACGTAGTATCTTACAAAAATAAATACCGACTTTTAATTAACTTTGTACATTTTATTATCCGATAGTTGATAGTGCCATTTATAATAAACCTCATAAACCCAAATTTATAACCCCGAATATATATAAAAGGTGACTTCCGGAATTCTTGTAAGCTCCGTCGAAGATTATTATTCCGTCACAATTGCATTGCACTACCAACACTGCAGACACGATTTACGAAAGGGCGTATCAGATATTTGAAATTATGAGTGTGGTAAAAGCCTAAAAGGACATCCATGGTAATGGTCATAATGACAAGTTGACAACTTCCATCTTGTTGACAATGACTTAATTTATAGTGGATCAGATAGTGTTGACAATGACAATACAAAGACACATTGTCGGAAATATAAAAAAAAGAAGTCATTCGTCTGCCAAAACAATTTCCTCTGCCAAGTTATTTCCTCTAACAATGATAATCATGGCACTTCAGTGAGTAGAGTACCATCATTACAATGTTTCAGGTAAATCACCCAAAACTAAATTACCGTCGTGTGTAAGATATTTATTCTCATAAAATTGATTAAACAAATAAATGATCAACTTTCATCAACTTAATTACATTAGGTAAACATACACTTTTTAGGTGACCATAATGTTTCAGGTAAATCACCCAAAAGTATAGGAAAACATAATATTTGAGGTAATTACAATGTTTTAGGACAAATATGGAGATTAATTGTAATCAGTGTACGTTAGCTAATCATAATGTTTTGGTAGAGACCAATTGTGATTTGTGAACTAATGAACTTAGTTTACTACTCCCTCCGTCCCCGAAATTTCGACCCTTTTGGCCTAATTTTAGTCCCAAAATGATTGCCCCACTTGCATTTTAATACCCTTTGACTTGCAATAATATTTGTGCAAAATTAGCTTTCCCATGCAACTTTTTCTTTTTCTGTATAATTTTATTACTTTCTCTCTCTACTTTTTTGCAATTCCAATGTAAATTTCCCTTTTCAATGTACTTTTCTTAGTTTCCCCATACACTCTTACACTTCCAATTAAGTTTCTTAATACCCGCGAAATCAACCCAAAAGGGTCGAAGTTTCGGGGACGGAGGGAGTACTAATAACAATCCGGTCCTATGAGGTCACACATATGAGTATATGTGAAGAGTTGCGATGTTTAATGTATATATGAAGTGACATAAATGAAATTATACAGTGAAGATAGAGAAAGAAATGTTCGGGTTAAGTAATAAAAGAAGGTGACGGTTGTGACTGAAAAGGTTTGATTTGACCACTCAATGGGTTGAGTAATAACTAGAAAAGCAATAAAGATGAAAACCGGGAAACGAGGAAGGATTAAGTTTGTGTTTTGCAGTATTATCATTATCAATTCTCATCAGACCCTTTTTTTAACAAAAAACCCCCTTATCTTTTCAGTTATCCGTTTTCTCTGTATTTTTTTCTAAAGCACATTCTAGTTTATCCAAATTGGTAGACATCTTTTCCAGTTATTCATCGAAGCCATGGCAAACAACAGGGAAGTTAGTGACTTGGAAGCGCAGCTTCAAGTGGTGTACACTGAATTGGCTGAAATTCGGGCCCACTGGAATACAGTTACAGAGGCACATACGGCAAAGGTACAAGAAATGGAGGTATTGTCGGTCCAGTTGCACCGGCTTCGACACCAGCGCTTTGCACAGCTTAGCCGGGAAATTGACGAATTCCTTACAAATCTTTCGGGAGGATATGGCGTAGACGGGGCACCGCTTCAACAGAGGGATGAAGTTGTGAAATGGAGGAGGTCATGTAGAACAGAGGGATGAAGGTGGTGCTGGAGGAGATCCTGGAGAACGGAATGAGGTTGGTGGTGCTCATGATCCTTTGGAATGCATAATTAAATATAAGAATCACCACAGATGTGCCCTGGTATTGCGCTTAACTTGCGTATGTGTGTTTGTCTTTTTATTCGTGGAATAATTATATGTGTGTGACTAATCTAGTTCTTGTGTTGTTTTCTTTGTGCGTAGCCTCTTCCTAGACGTTGGAAGTCTTTTGCTTCTGGTTTTTCGGCTCCTGTTCGTGTTCAACGTGGTCCGGGAGGTCCATCGTGGAGTGTGGAATTGCTCGGTGCTGATCTTTGTCACTGTCGTGGTCTGTTCATGTGTTCTGGTTGGGAGAAGTTTGTGGCGGACAATGATGTTCAGCATGGTGATACTCTCAGTGTCCGTTATGTTGGTCAGGGGGTTTTCCAAATTACTGTGTTAACAGATGTTGACGATGGTGATGATGGTAACTAAGATATCATTTGTTTTTTGAAACCTTGTGTTTGTTTATGTCTGAACTAGTTGTTGAATTTATGATAAAACAGTTTTAACTGCATCGTTTTATTGAATTATGCTGATCAGAAACAATTTCGTATTCTTCGCTTAATTATGCAGTGTCTGTTGGACAGTTGTGTATTGGGTAACAGTGTTTGGGATTTTCAACAAGTGTTCTACTATGAATAGTTTAAATGTTTGTTTTAAAGCCAGGAAGTATTCGCAAAGTCCTGATGCTGAATAGTGAATCAGTTTAATCCTCCTTGAACTGATTTCAAGACCTTGAGATTTACAAGTTGCGAAAATTAACCACTCTTTTCAACCCCCCTTTATAGAGTGTACTCGTTTCTATTTCATCAACTTATTGATCCTTCAATATCTTTTGAGAAGATTAAATATCTTTCACAAATTCTATCAGAATATAGGGTTCAAGGGATAAGTTTCATATTTAAACTTAGTTCTTTCAAAACTGAATTGCTGTGTTTTAAAAATCTGCGTTGCAGAAATTCCTCAACGGTAGGCTGAATATTTCTGTGGTAATTTGAAGGTTCAGTGTCAAATGCAGCGTAACATACCGTTATGGCATCTAGAACCTAAACCTAACAATCAAAAAATAATTGGTCTTACATGGGTTTACAGGATCAAGCTAGCTGAGCATGGCACTATAATAAGAAACAAAGCAAGATTTACAGTCAGCAAGAAGGTATTGATTTCGAAGAAACTTTTGCTCCCGTAGCACGTTTAGAGGCAATTCGTATTTCAATAGCTCTTGCTGCCTTTATGGGTTTTAAACTTTATCAAATGGAACGTCAAGTGTGCATTTTTAAATGGTTTTTTAAAAGAAGCTGTCTATGTTGAACAACCACCTGGATTTGAAAATCCAAACCTTCCTAACCATGTTTTCAAACTAGATAAACCACTGTATGGATTGAAACAAGCTCCAAGAGCATGGTATGAAAGATTGAGTTTGAGTTTATCATTTATTGAGTTTGAAAATTGCAATTATCATTAAACCATCCTCACCCTATTAAATCCTACTACCTCTAAAACTACCCCACTGCATCACCACATTAAACCGTCACTTACTACTCCTCACACTTCCCTATTTTTACTCTGCCACTTCCACAATCCACCATCACCAATCACATCAATTTAATCTCCCCAAAACCATCATAATACCCGGCCTCACTCTCTCTCCTCTTTATACAACTATTCATCTTCTCATTCCTCTCTACTCAACACCATCACCATGAAAACCAACCTTAACACAACCCCTAAAACCCGATCACCACCATCCAAACCCTCGTCAAATGCCGGATCTCCAGAACCGGTACCCCTTGCGGTAGTACATCCACCAGCTCCGCCAAAGAGGAAGGCAACAACCGTGAAAGGAGGCGACAGGAAGCGGCGAACAACCACCAAATTTCCATCTTGGAAGTACACTCTTGGCTACTACATCAATCACGATTGGTGTGTGGCGAGTAAGTTCTCTGAATTTGTTTCTTTAATTGATTATCAACGATGGATTCACTTGTTCCAAAAATGTGCTCATTATCCAGTTTACCCTAAACTCATCTATGAATTTAAAACTACTCTTCAATGTGAAAATGGTGTATGCACAGCCGTAGTTAACAATACTCTTGTCTCGTTTGATGCAACTTACATAGGAAATTTGTTTCAAGTTCCTGTCAATGGCTATTGCTCATATCTCAAACATAAGCAAACTGTAACAATAGGCCGTAGTGATGAACGAGAAATCCTTCAATTTATTGGAGGAAATCCGAAAGTAAAAACCACTCACCACCATGCCCTATCACCACTTCACAAATTGCTGTTCACCTTCACCTGGAAAGGGATTGTACCACGATTACAAAAACGTAGTACGGTGTCTCTCTTAGATGCATCAATCATATTCTGTCTTACACGTAAAGTTCAAATAAATTTTCCAGCCTTAATGATTGAACACCTTAATTTTTATGCTAAAAAGACCACAATCCCTTATGGCTCTCTTCTCACTGTGTTATTTAAGTCTTTTGGTATTGATGTGGGTAGTGAATCACCCAGGTACCTTGAACCAGACAATATTCTTTCTGAACAGTCCTTGCTCCGTTTGAGTCTTAAACTCGAAAATGGGAAAATCACTGTTGTATCTCGAGGGGGAGAGGAGAAAAAGAAAGGGAAGGGAAAAGCCACTGCAATTGAAAGTGATGAGAGTGATACAGAGGCCAGTGAGGGAGATGAACCAGCTAGTGAGGGAAGCGAAAAACAGAATAGTGCGTCTGAACAGAAAATATTCGAGGGCGACAAAGAAGAAGAAAAAATTTCTGAGGGGGAAGCCCAGGGAGTAGAAACTGAAAAAGGGAAGGACACCGATACAGGAGAGGACGCAACGAGTGAGGGGGAAACAAGCACAGACACTGAGAGTGATGTAGAACCCTCTTTTATTCCTTGGTTTAAGGGGGAACTCAGAAGGAGTAAGAGAATTTTTCTCAAAACACCCTTTGTAATTGTTGACGACAATAGTTCTTCTGACCACTCTGATCCTGACTTCACTCCAACCCAAGTTCCTTTTGCTTCTGAACATTCTTCTATTCCTGATCGTTCACCAAAACACACTTCTCCTCCCCAGCCTTCTCCTCCATCACAGCCTACTGGCTTTGCTGCATTTTCTGGAACAAGTGCTTCTGTTTTTGATCTTCAACAGGTAAAGGCAGAAATGGAGAAGCTGACAACAATAGTCACCACCAAACTGGAGGACATGACAAAGACATTGGCTACTCTTCGGGGCCAGATTCAAGCCTTGGCAGAATCTCAGGCAACAGGATTTGCAGGGGTCGAGGAAAAGCTTGCACAAGCTGCAGGGAAGTTCACCGAGGGCAACAAGGAGATTTTGGAGACTTGCGGGCGGCAATTCAGCAAGGGGAGATAATATGTGCTATAACAAGCTTTTGACCATGTTCTGTTTAGTCTTATTTATAGGTTATACTATAATTTTTTCTCGTTGAAGCTTATATCAGTTGTGATTTTGACTTGGGAGTGGGCTGTACGCTTTTCTTGTATGTTTGATGGGAGTCAAAGCCATTGCTACTATGCAGGTTGTATGTTCAAGACCAATATTTTCAAAGGTTGTTTTCTAAGTTATAATCGGATTTATTTTAAAAAAGACAAATTCGGATTATATATTCACTTAGCTCAAAGGCCTTGACCTTAACCCTTAAATGAAATACAAATAGAAATACAAATAACTGAACTCATTGATTTCTTTTTCTTTAAAGCCGCTTTAGTACAAAACTGATTCATTCAAACATTCGTTTTGAAGACCCTCTACGAATTATTTATTTTACACCACCTTAACCCTGTATTATTAATACAACAAACAATTGACAATCTGAATAACATTTTATATTATTAATAAAACAAACAATAGGAATAATATTTCGTCAATTGACAAACTTCTTGAGTATTAAACAAAACTGAAAATAATAACCATATCCAAACTGAAATGAATTAACAATATCCAAATCCTCTAAGATTATTCTGAACATTCCACACTGAAAAAAATACAAATACAAATACAAGTAGAAATACAAATACAAATACAAGTAACTGAGCTCATTGATCTGTCAGCTCAGGCATTCGGCCCCTCCTTTGCCTGGCCTTGAAGTTAACCCCAGGCACTGGTACATCATGCATCTGCATCCAAACAAAGTTACGACAGATTCAGATTCAAAGTACACAGGTGAAACAGCTACGTTAAGATCAAACCTCACATTATTCGCTCCATCTTGTAGGGGTCCAACACTATCCCTTGCATCCCTTGGGTGTTGTTCACCGTAAGCAACATCCAATAGCTTCAACCACACAACCAAATACAAATGGAAAAAGGTTACTCTAAACCTTAGTTGATTGAAGCAGAACACTATGCATACTATGCAATATAATATAAATACAAAAGTGCTTACCCCTAGTTTCCCGTAGTCGCCGGACAACAATTTGTCTGATTTTGCTGCCTTCACAATCTGCTGCATTGTCCACACTTTAATTCTTGGAAAAACATCCCACTCAATAGGGTCCCTATCCAACCGATCCAAGTAAAATATCTGCCAAATAATAACAGCAAAACAAGCAATTACTAAACCACAAAAGAACAAGATCGAAAAAGAACAAGCAACAATACAATGAAACACATACTACGGCAAATATTGCACACCCGCCGCATCCACTGGCAAACCCATTAGCATAAAAACGTCGAGCAAAATTTTGTACGCTCTCTAGCAACTTCGACAACACTAAAGAACACCAATCGTACTCAATTGCCTCCATAGCACAGCTTACTGCAGGTAGTAGGTCAGACGCCAGCCCAGGTGACTGCGTGGGACACAACACCATCTGTAAAGCAATTATCAAGAACAATGTCTTGAATTCCTCTTCCTCTCCAGCATCAAAGTACCCCTCCAACCGATTCATCATATCTGAACTTAATGGAATGCCTACAGACGTGTAGACCTGACCAGATTGTCTACCGGACTTGGACTCCCACGATTTACCATACTTGAGAATTAATCTCTGAACCTCCACACGATCATGTTGGGTCATGGTTTTAGTACGAGGAAGAGTCCTACAACCCATTGGTATCCCTAGTACCCACCGAACCTGATTATTTGAAAACCGAAACTCAATTCCGTTGGGACTTCTAAGCATTTTACTGATTGGATCAATCCGTGTCATGACCCAGTATGCCAATTGCCTTGGTAAATGCATATCTAAAGCAAGATGTAAAAGACTGCCAAATCCCATCTCACAAACCCAACGTCTTCGCCTGTCATCAAATTTCTGACATATGCGCCCAAATGACTCGATGCGGCAACCCATGTTAGGAGGCTGCCAATGAAATTACAGTAATTAAGTTAATGTTCCTATCCCACACCCACTGACAACTTAATTAACAAGCAAACTTACCCGACTTCTGGCCTTTGAATGTTAAGCCATCACCTCCGCCCTACCTTTGACGGCCCCTCCATAGCTTAATCCGTCATCCTAAGCACACCAGAAACTAAATTCATTCAATGATTCCTTAATCGTACAAACAAAGCAATTTCACACACGCAGAATTCCGTAATGTAGTACCTTAAACAATTCTGGATACAAAGGCATGGTCTTCTGCTCACATACATACCCCTCTTCATCTTCAACCCCAACCTTCATAACCACAACATACCAAAACATTAAACCATAATTCAACACATAATCACATGCCCATCAAACCGAACTTCAAAACATCATCACATCCCCAGCCTAAAGAATATCTTTTAAAAAAACAACCCTCACCGTTGTACGTTTACGCTTACCATTCCCCGCTGACATTTTCATAATCTGTCACATAAGAATACCCAGATTAACCAATCAAAACAAGTCGAATCTTGACACGATTTCACACCATAACACAATATCACATAGAACGAACGAACAAGGACCACCAATGAATGCATAATTCACCTCATTCCGTCAAATTTAATAATGGAATGAGCAGCATAATTGCACCCGTAATTAAGAATTTCCAATTATATTCCACAAATTCCATTAATGTATTCTGTTAATG
Organism: Chenopodium berlandieri; assembly: GCA_034703905.1. NCBI lineage: Eukaryota > Viridiplantae > Streptophyta > Magnoliopsida > Caryophyllales > Amaranthaceae > Chenopodium > Chenopodium berlandieri. The sequence goes on from CM068281.1 coordinate 9,569,008, forward strand.
TCCAATTCACAAATCGCAACAATTCCATTTTTTAATTTCCACTTATATTCCGCTTATTCCACAAAATAGCAATTACAGTCAAACTATTACCATTTTTACCTTTGCTTTAACAAATCCGAACTGGAACTGAACTGCAACCCTGGCATCGAATTAATTCTGCTAACCAAACATCCAACGTACAGAACGTCGAATGTAAACCACAAAACATTCGAAAAACCGAAAAACATAAAGCCAGATCGAAATTAAATTGAATAAAAAAGAACCTGGAAACACCTACAATTCGAGTTGGGACCTCCTCGACTTGAGTTCCGCCCAGAATTCGAGTTGGACCTCTTCGACCCTCTTCGGGTTCGGTTCCGCCCAGAAATCCAGTTGAGCTTCAACGAAATCGAATTGAAAACCCTGAATTCGTGCCTTTGTTCGACTAGGGCTTCGGGGTTTTCATGATACCCATAAACGTCCAATGTTAACGGCGTCAATTGTGTGAAACCCAACATGAGTACAATTGGCAAACCGTGTAAAACACGTCAGCAAAATGAGGCCACATCACCCATCCACCAACTGACTTGTAATAGGTGAAATGTCGGCAATACCCCTGTGAGTAACATAACTTGTTACTCACTGTGAGTAATGGGGGGCCGCTCGAATTTCACCTTGCAAATCATTGTTGCTCGCTAAATTCAAGCTTTGGAGGAACTGAAGATGAAACAAACTACTTGAATCGTCAATGCCGCCAATGATATTTTTGCTACTCAAATCAAGCCCAATAACTCGACCATTGGAGTTGTTGCAAGTGACACCGCTCCAGTGGCAGCAATCGGTGCTTTGATTCCACCCCTCAAGCTTGTCATAAGTATTGGGAGCAAATGCAAGATTATTCTTTAACTCGAGCAATAAAGACTTTTGATCGTGGAGACATTGGCTAGGGACAAAAGGTATACAACTGCAAGGGCGTAGCCATACAATCAAGATCAAGAGAAAAGGCCAAGAAGAAGAAATGAGTGGGATTGTTTTCATTTTGGAGATAAGCTAGAGTGAGTGAAGCAGTACGTGAGGTACTAGGAGTAATGTTTGTGAATGAATGTAACCGTTGTTGATATTCAACTATTTATACAACTCAAGGTTTGCTCAATCATCAAGTATAGTGGCTAAGCTAGTACCTTTCAATAAATAATGCAACGTAACCAAGACGATTGAATTTGGTTGCATGGAGTTATGCACATGCTAATATCTGCTAACTAGTATTGACTGGCACATTGAGACAAAACTAGTATTTCTTCCATTCATAAGCTAAGACCCCAGTTAGATTATTTGAATTGATAGTGACAAAATCGGTAAGAAATTGTCAAATTGAAGAATTTCATGAGGTCGGCCATTATAAGTTTAAAGTGGAAAATGTGCACTTATTTTTCTAGAAAAATGACTAACTTTTTGACTTGGAACTTTAAATTGGAAGTCATTAGTTTTAAATTGATGTTTCGTTGAAATTACCGGAATGGAATTTCGTAATTATAGTAAGTATTAAGTGTTTACACGCGGTAATTCATCAGTGTTCTTATAGATATATATCCATTATAATTCTAGTGCAGTAGTGCTACACTTATTTATAGCTATGATGTCATGTTATGATTTCATTTACAATATTAAGAAAAAAAAGGAATATGTTACGATTTTTACAAACCATACCGCGTCTGCTATTTACTAGTATTACTACGAGTATAATTCATTATTTCATCATACGCACGTAAAAACTCTTGTTCACCACATTGCAATTCTTTTTTTTTTTTTTTTTTTTTTTTTTTTTTGGTGCAATCCACATTGCATTTCTGTATGTCATCACAACTGACTTTTAGTTACGTAGTTCATCAAGGAACTGTATTTAGCTAGATTCAAACATCTAGAGCAGGTTTTTTCTTTGCTTACATTATAATCTGTGATACTTCTTGTAGCCTTCCACTATTGATGACCCTGATGAGCTTTTTCTTTGCTTACATTGCTTCTTACATTTCTACTATCCTTCTTAACACTGCCTCTACTGATCGTGCTATGTGGTAAAATCCACATGCTAATTTGCCTACACAAGGAATTGTAACTTTCTCTAATATTCGATGCTAATTTGCCTACACAAGGAATTGTAACTTTCTCTAATATTTGATGCTAATTGTATTGATTTATTATAATCATGCAGGAAAATAACAGGAGTGAGCTTGCTAGACTAGATAAGGAAAGGCATGCAGACTTTTTGAGCATGTTGAAGGGCTTTGTTGTAAATCAGGTGCATTCTCTAGTCCCTTTAGTAAACTATTATGCTGTATACAGTCCTTTTAATAACTTAATCGTTGCTAGTTAGTTTAATTTATGCTTTTGGGATTTGCATCTTGATGTTTATAGGCCAGCCTTAAGGTGGATTGGAGAAATCCTTTCTCATCTTATAGGATTTGATGTAGTGGTTTAAGTAATGTTGTAAGCAATCGATTTGTGACGTGATGAAGTTCCACTTATCCTACGTAATTACTTTGTTGCATAATAAGATCGACATTATATGTTTAATGCCGGTGAAATATATTGCTTTTGTAGGCTGGGTTTGTATAAAAGATGGCTAGTGTATGGGAAAAGGTTGCGGATGAAACTAAAAGCTATGGAAATGGTGTTAGTTGACTTGCAAATGTTGTAAAAGTTTTGCTTTGTTGTTTTGTAGTCTAATTAATGTACAATTGGGAAAAATATGTTCCATTCAGATCTTTGTTGTTGAAGGTTTGTGCATAGCTAACACCATTTGGAAAGAGGTCTTTGATATCTAATTCATTAAATTCAGCTTACATCGAATTTTGCCTGTGTTTCTTAGGCTGTATCTGTTTCAACAACCCTGGACAAAAGAATAGCAAATCCTACTAACACTCTCCTTTACACTTTGATATACAACATATGAATATACTACAACACTCTCCTATAATATCCACTTTGATATACAACATATGAATTATATCCTACCCCTAAACTATGTCCTTCAAAATATATCTCAAATATGGTTGCAAAAATGATTTTTTCACCGTTTACCATCGAGATTTCACAACATTCACCACGAATTTTTTTTTAAAACAAATGTATGGACGAGATGCCCTTATTTTTTTATAAGTTATCCAATCAATTTTGGATATTACATACGGAGTAGATGATATATTATCAGCTTATTATCTCAATCTAATATTTTAGACGTCATAATTATTTTAATAATTAAAAAAAAAAATCTTTTTTCATCCAATTAAATATTTTTAATAATGACTAATTATTATCTATATACCTAATCTAGTTTTGAAGCCAAATCCTACATACCACGCTAATTGTGCCATGCCAGGTAAGACTTCAAGCTAATTATTCACTTTCTAGCTAAGCTAGTAAGTTAGTTTGTACCCGAATGACCAGGTACTAGCTTAGCTTCCTATGTTAGAGAGCACCACTTTCTCAATTAGCTTTTAGTCCAATGGTCAAGCGAATTTGAAAATTGCAACAAGTTTCTACCTAAAACTATTAGCGATGCTTTAAGACATATTAGTTCAATATCCAAGACAATGCAACAAATAACAAGATGGTTCCCCTTGGGTCAAACCAGGATCCTTGAATAAATAGTCGGGGTTTAAAAACGCCATAAAATGATTATGAGAGAACAAGAATGACTAGTGTATTCGTACTTTGCAAATACTGTATAAAGGGAACTCGATCAACAAAATTTTAGATGCTGAAGCTGTAATTTCCACATTACGTGTCAAGTGGGTGACCCACTAATCTATTGTTTTAATTAATTAAATCCCACTATTTAATTTAATACATATATTCAATTACAGAAATGCTCATATTAAATCAATATTGTATAAAAGATAAGTGTCTTTTGATGGATTGGATTACTTAGCCGATTATTTATTTATTTATAAATAATTGATAAAAGATAAGAGTTATTGATATAAAAGATAGTTGGTTTTATCCGACTAAATCCGGGCTCTCTACTCTCCTCTATTAAGAACAACTGGACTACATATAAAATAAAGATTATATATATATATATATATATATATATATATATATATATATATATATATATATATTCTTATAGGAGACTAATTTTTAATTATTCCATCACTAAGGACACAAAATAAAAACATCCAGGAGAAGGGTTTTTGGTATTGTTCTTCTTCCCCATCAAGGTTCATCCAACCAAAGGTACAATCATGGATCCAAGCTCATCTAATGGTATGTAATGTATCAATTGATTCTAGGCTTAAGGTTTATTTCCGCATTAAATTTCTTAAGTATTTCTTACAGAAACGCCATAAAACGATTATGGGTTTAAAACGCCTTAAAACGATTATGAGAGAGCAAGAATGACTATTGTGTTCGTACTTCGGAAATACTGTATAAAAGGAACTCAACAAAATTTTAGAGGCTGAAAGTGATCTTATCAGGTAATGGGGTCAGCAATAGCATATGGGAGAAATTTGGAGCGAAAACGAGACAAAGCTCGGAATGGCTTTTTGGAAGCCGAATTCAACGACAATTCAAGATTTTTAAGGGTTCCGGGGACTTGGAAAAAAATATCTGAAAATTTTATATGGTGCCCCTTGAGGTTGGAAGAGAGTCTTTAATTTGATAACGGTGACCTTAAAATGCCTGAAAATTTTCAGGCATTATGGGTTCTAGAAAAAAAAGCCGCGTGAAATCAGGCGTGATTTGTAGCCTTTGTTTTCAAATTCTACAGGGTTACAAATCACGATTTTCAGGCGTTATGGGGTCTTAGGAAAAAATAGCCGAAAATTTTGCGGTGACCCTTAGGTGAAACGAAGGTCTATGAATAGTCATTCAGGGTTGAAAAGGTCATAAGATGATAATAGGACACCAATATATCTGCCAAATCTTGTTGAAGAAAATTTACATCTCTAATTAAACTTCAACAGGGATACCATCACTCGCTTCAAGAGGTAGCAAAAGTGACCCGCAGCCGATTACTCGACTTGATACTCACCCGAATTTTTTTCGGGAGACCTGAATACTGACCCGACTTGAATAGTCCCAATACTTAGTGCAAGGTTTGGTGGATTTTAAAGCATTTATACCATACCGGCAATGATCCAAATTTAACCTAACCTAACCGAAAAATTAAAAGCGTTGACCACCTGAATTGACCCGACCCGAACTAACCGCCCTCAATCCCAACCCAAACAATGCGATTGACACCTCTAAAGCGCATAAGAAATAAAAGTTTTTGGAAAAACACAAACCCCAATTTTATTTTGATAGTCTCAATTTAGACAATCCGAATGTAAACACATACCCCGCGTAATTCTCACATTCAATTCATTTCAGTTCACTACAAGAAACATCACCAAAATATTTCTTTCTGAATCCCTGCAATTCTCTAAGAAACCTTAACTCAACAAGGACTACTATTCAAGAAAAAACACCCAAAAACATTTCATTCCATCTAAATTTCATCCAACTAACCAAATTCCAAAAAGCACTTGAATGTTTATGTGATCCCCACTTTAATCCTTCTGGGTTAGGCATACTGAACATTGGTCACGAAGGAATGATGATTTATGTCGAAAGTCAAGAAACCCAAGTCTTTGGTAGACTCTCTGTTAATTCATCTATGTTGAAGGGATTTGTCTGTTATATCCCTGTTTTTAGAAAGCTAATTATGATGAATCAAATGCTTTAAATTCGTCTTGATGGTAGTCTAAATCTGTTAGGGTAAGAGCGCTAGCGGAAACGTAATTAATCGAGAAATTGACAAAGTATAAACGACTAGAAAGAACTATTAAGAAAATAACACCCAACGAGCACTTGAAAAATAAATCCACTATATTAAATTAGAGTAAAAAGACCGTTATTTATTAGGGTAAGAAATATTTTACTCCCTCCATCCCATAATATAGTTCTTGTTTGTGTTTTTTCACGGTATTTAAGAAATAGGAGGAAAAAATGGATGAAGTACATTAATTAAAGTGAAAAGTACAATTATTGACAAAAGTTAGAGAGAGAAAGTGAAAAAAGTATAAGGCATGTGCAAAATTCAAGGGTAATTTAGGAAGTATAATGAATAAAGTTTAAAAAGTGAGGGTATAAAGGTCTTTACATATTATCCAAAAATAGAAACAGGAACAATATTTTGGATCTCCAAAATAGGAAAACAGGAACTATATTATGGGACGGAGGGAGTACAATATAACTCTTACAAATAAAGAACTCACTAGGGAGTATTAAAAAGGAATAATGGAATTATACGAGGAGGAAATATGAACAAGGAAGTTGGTTTAGTAGGAAGGGTTTTATGTAGTATGGTAATATATTTGGAATGATCAAGGTTTTTTGTGGACGTATCAAAAATAACCAAACTCCAACTATTTATAGTTGTTGGGTATTATGGCTGTGGAGTGATGATGTTTTAGGAGAGTTTTCTAGATTTTGCTTGAATGTTGCAAGTTGACTATATTCTAGAAGAATCAAGAGTATTGTTTGAGTATGCCGGAACTACTCGATGTCAAAACTGCCTTTTTACATGGAGATCTTGAAGAAGAAATTTATATGAAGCAACCCGAGAGATTTGTTCACTTTCTAGCTAAGCTAGTAAATTAGTTTGTATCCCCAATGATTAGGTACAAGCTTAGCTTCCTATGTTAGATGATGAGCACCACTTTCTCAATTAGCTTTTAGTCCAATGGTCAAGCGAATTTGAAAATTGCAACAAGTTCCTACCTACAACTATTAGAAATGCTTTAAGACATATTAGTTCAATATCCAAGGCAACAAACAACAAGATGTTTCATAAGCCACTACAACACTAACAAAATAAAAACAAAAAAAAAAAAAACCTGTAATGAACAATTACATATCAAAATTAGCTACATACTTAAAGTATATAAATAGCTACATTTAGTATAGTATACTAAATGTGTGGAATAATGGTCGGCCAAAGCTCCATGACAAAAAAAGTCGGCTGTAAAAGATTGACCATGACAAAAGAGTGGGCCTTGGTTAGGTTCAACGTGAATTTTACTTTGGGAGGGAATTTGTAGTGATCCAAGCTATAGCTCAAATTGAGTAAAACTTATTTTAGCAATCATAATTTTAGATGGCCAGTTACTTGGCTGCTAAATTGCCGGAAAGATAAATCCGTAATATAATTTGAAGCATTCGTTCCATGGGACTTGTTGGATCTAAGAACGCGACTTGGACATGCTTTTAGGACAATAAGTAAAGGTTATATTAGTTCAATTATAAAGCTAAGGGGATTACATATAAAGCACTAGGAACACAATTTAAAAAGTGTCATACCTTGATACTTATACAATTCTTAAAGTCTTACAAACTATACTAATTACTATGATTCATTATTTCACCATACATGCGTAAAATCTTTAGTTCAACACATTACATTATCTGTCATCCACAGCAGGATCGGACACAACAACACCTATATTATAGATGAAACCACATGAATAAGAAATTCAATGACAATTTATGAAATATTGAAACAATAATTAAAAAATCTTACGTTCTTTGATGGAGGTATAAATGTATAACATAAGATTTTGTAAAGACCAGAACGTTTATTTATGAAACAAATTAAATAGTCTTGGAAATTTAAAAAGCAACATAGGAGTAGCTATTAAAAATGGTACTTTTAAGTGAGGCAAAACAGAGGAGAGAAAACAAAAATAATACGGAGTTTAATATATAGAAAGACATACAAACTTGAATATGTTAAGTGATAATTTAAATCATACTTACCCTTGATTGACTTCTACTTGATTTCTATGGGTCTAGTGTGTCTGCCTTTGTTGGTTCCTCCTTCTCCTCCTCCTTGCCCTTGTAATATTATCTTCCTTTCGTAGGATTTTCATGATCAGTATGTAAAGATGTTTGCAGTACCATTCCCTATACCTTTTGATGTAAAGGATAGGCCCTACAAAGACGGTGATCCCAACCGGAAACCCAACTTCAGCACCCCTTAACATCCACTCTTGTACGCTCTTTGAACTCCAATTTGATCCCTCGGAAGAAGTAGGTGGAGTCACTGTTGGATCTTTTGTTGTTAATGGTGGACCGTAGAGTCCTTGGTTGCCTTCATATGAAGATGCGCTGAATGTTTGAAGTTGAGGGCCTGTTGGGATCTTTCCCGACAACTTGTTGAAGGATAGGTCCAAGTACTCTAGGAAATTCAAGTCCGCAAGTTGCGCAGGTATCTTCCCACTCAAGTTATTCCAAGAGATATCCAATGACTCAATCTGGCTCAATTTCCCAAATGATGATGGAATATGGCCGGAAAAAGAGTTGTAAGAGAGGTTGAGAACTACTAGAGCATTCAAATTTCCCAACTCTTCTGGCAGCTCTCCATGAAAAGCATTGTTGGAGAAATCAATGCTAGTGAAGATTGTTAGGATATATTGCAACTGATAGGAATTACCTTTAAAGTCTAGTGAAATTGAATTTTGATAGTATTCACCACCTGAAAAAGTGGTTAGTAAAAAGCTTGGTTCTGATTGCTCTTTACTTACTCCAGCCATCATTAATGGCCAATTAAAAAGACTTTGGGCTTTCAGTTCACCGATAAAGTGATTGGAAGATACGTCCATTATTTGAAGGAATGGCCATATTGAGTGACTCTGTGGACAAACTATAGTTCCATGGAGCTTGTTGGAATGAAGGATGAGAACTTGCAAGTTAAATAAGTTGTTCAAATGACATGGAAAATTGTCATTCAATTGATTATTTCCAAGATCTAATACTTTCAGTGATTCGCAGTTGGCAAGTGATTGAGGAATCCTTCCTTGGATAAAATTCCCATTCAAGTCGAGAGTTTGTAAGCTGCTACCGTCTTTGAATTTAGGGATTTCACCATGTAATTGGTTCCCTCTCAGATTCAACACGCTGAGTTGAGTCAGGGCGGTAAAGCAATCAGGGATTATGCCACCAAAGTGATTGTATTCGAGATTAAGAATTTCTAGACTCGTGGCATTGCATAGTGACCTAGGGATACTCCCATGTAAGTTATTTCTCGAAAATGACAGGTAGAAAGCTTTTGTTGATGATGGATGGTTGCCAATGTTAGGGTCAATGGAGCAAAAATTGTTGTTGGAAATATCCAAATAATCGAATGTAAAAGCTGGAAATTTCCCTTGAAGGTTATTAGAATGGAGGTCTATGGAGTGGTAAATGGGGTCATGGTAAGACCAATTGGAAGGTGTTTCTAGTTCCTCTAAGTGGTTGGAAGAAAGGTTGAGATAAGAAAGTTGCCACATCCACTCAGGCATTGTGCCTGTGATGTGATTCATTGAAAGGTCAAGACTATCTAATGATTGATTTTTTAAAAATTTTGGGATGGTAAACAAGTTGCAAGAAGCTAGATTTAAAGACTTTAGCTGAGGAAAAGAGGAGTTTTCTCCGCCACCATTGGTAGTAATTGACAATCGGTTGTTTGAAAGATCAAGAGTCAAGAGATTCTTGAAGCTATGTAGAATATCATTACCCAGGTCTAGCGTGCCATTGAGCCTATTTGAAGATAGAACCAGAGCGGAAAGGTTTTTTAATTCGAAAATTGAATTTGGGATTGGCCCTTCCAAATTATTGTTGCTCAAGACAAGAGAATATAGCTGGGAAGAAGCTATTTTTGCAAATTCATTCAGTTGGCCACTAAATTTGTTTCCACTCAGAAAGATGTATGATAGTAATGGCAAACTGAATAAAGAGGTAGGAATACTTCCATCCAGTGAATTATCTGACAAAGAAAGCAGTTCTAAACTGAGTAATTTATCCCACTCTGTGGCATTGATAGAACCATTTAAATTGTTGTGACTAAGATCTAAATGTTCTAGATTTTTCATTGACGAAAATGATGGGATGGGACCAAAAAAGTGGTTGTTAGAGAGATCAATTGAACGAAGCTTCTTGAGGTTGCTGATGGAACTTGGTATGACTCCAGAAAAGCTCGCAGATTTGAGATTTAATTCCTCAAGAGACTGTAGATTGCCAATTGCTGACAGAATTTCACCTTGCAAAAAAACGTTACCTTGCAAATTCAGACTTTTGAGGAACTGAAGATGAAACAAACTACATGAGTTGTTGATGCTGCCAGAGATGTCCGTGTCCGTCACAGCAAGGCCAATGATTCGACCAGTGGAGTTGTCGCAGGTGACGCCGCTCCACTGGCAACAATCTGTGCTTTGATTCCACCCCATTGACTCCAAAGTGATGGAACCAAAAGTAAGATTGTTCTTGAACTGAAGGAGTAAAGATCTTTGGTCGTCGAGACATTGACTGGAAACATACGACGTACAGCACCAAGTGCATAGCCATACAATTACGAAAAAGAGAAAAGGCCTGAATATGAGTGGAATTGTTTTCATTTTGGAGAAAAACAGTGCGTGAGGTAATGGGAGTTATATTTGTGAATGAATGAAATAGTTGTTCATGTATTCAACTATTTATTCAACTCAAGGTTTGATTAATCTACCTTTCGATATAATTGCAACGTAACATAATTTAAGACCACACATTATTAAAGCCAAGACCCAGATTGACCTGCAAGCTACTACACGAACCAAGCAAGTAGCTTCCTGTGGGGTGTACCCAATTCTGTCTTTATATGTGGCTGTCATTTAGAATTAGAGATTAGAGATGAAACTTCTGCCATAATATATGCCAGTATAACTCTTTTAATGACCGAATTATTTAGACTTGTTCAGTATAACCCATTCAGTACGCAATCCTATGCTAAAGCACATTTTGAACAAGACTGAATATTTAGACTTGTTCAAAATGTGCTTTAGCATAGGATTGCGTACTGAATAGGTTGGATTAACTATACTAATGAACTATAAAATTGGAAGGATAGTAGTGGTATAAAAAATAGGGATGGAACAATGAATCTTCGAGAAAATGATATTATTATTATTATTGACTTGGATGCAGAGGATTCTGATCAAACTTATATTGGTGGAAGTGCTGAATTTGATGATAGTAATTTAGTTGAAGTTGTTCCAAGGATAATATGGTCAACAAAATTTGTACCAGTTCGAGATGGACATGAAGCCAACACATAATTTGATGCTGTTGTTAATGGCACTTATTATAATCTCAATAATGTTAATCTATATGGATAGAGTCACATAGTAGTGGTGTATTGGGAATAGATATGTGTGTACTAAAGCTTGTTGAGCTTTAGTGATGAAGCTAGGCTGTAGTTATAGTTTTCTAGATTTGTACCTTTCATCTATATATATATATATTTTGCTATTATAAAGTTAAGTGATATTGAAAATAAGGTATTTCTATGTTGAGTCTAAAGGAATTGTATGCAATTTAGATAGGTTATAGGTAGGGGATAGCTACAAGATAATGTAAACTGATTTAATAGTTGAGTTTTATGTAAAACTTATTCTATAGAATTGGATCAGTTTACATTGTATAAGATGTAAGGATGTAAACTGTTATAAGTAGCAGTTTATGCAGCGTGGTACAATAAGAGTAGCATTTATATGCATAGAATAGATTGCAAAGCTTGCGAAACCAAAAATAGATTAAAGTTCTTTAATATAATTTATACTTAACTTAGATCTGTTGCACTCAACAGTTTACAAAATATATGGGACATGTTTTCCATAAGAACGTGTATTATATATACTACATATACATTGATAGCCATCAAAAGGTTTAAATAACTTTTAGCTAAGCTAATTACATATCCGTCCTGGTCTGAATTATGTTAACATAAAGTGTTATCTAGGAACATTGGTTGGGGTTTATGTTCCTTTACAACACTTCAAAAGATTTACATCCTACTAAGATATATAAATGTTAATATGCTCTTAGAACTTCAGTACAGCAGAATGTCCAAAATGCAGCAACTGCATACACCATTTTTAGTAGATTTTGGAAATTATAGTGCTACAGGTAAGCAAAATGCAACAACTATATATAATATTATAGGTTCTATATATATTTTCTGGCAAAAGGATTTTGTGATCTAAGTTTGTTATAATTTTGCTTCAGGTTCTGTGATTTTAAATTTCTGATGTACCTTTCTTAGTTGATGTCGGGTTATCAGCTGTGGCTATTTCTGCAAGTAACAAAAGGTTCGCAGCAGATGTATCCCTGTTGTCAATATACTCTTGCCCTTGTGTTGTAGCTTCAGTTGTTGAGCTAGTGTATCTATCAGTTGCGGAATTCTTGCTGCTTAGCTTTGTGGGAATTTCACTGAGTATTTGTACCTGTGGTTTCGTGAGGGCTGTGCGCTTTTGCTTATGCATTGACCAATGAGGAAATGGTGCTTTGACAGAGTACATGTCAGTATGTTCAGTTGTTGGCGCTACAATATTGACATTTGGTGTATCTTTAGCGCTATTTTCCCTTTGTTCCTCTTGCAATTGGCCAGTTATAGTTTCATAAACAGACTTGCTTTCAATCATTGAAGAGTCAGATTGAAGAGCACTTATGGATGCGGCTGGAATTATTTCATAGGTTACATTCTTTGGCACCTTCACTTTATGCACTGGATTTGGCTCACTGTTGATGGAAACTTCTTGTAAAGACCATTGCAATATGTTGCTGGCAGTCAGAATTGGTGCAGGTGTAACTTTGAATGAAATCATCTTTGAACTAAGCTGCTGCTGGACAGTTTTAAAACTTTGTAACAGTCCCTGTAATATTTTAGGTATATAAGTAAATTAGTGTATATACATAATATAGTAGGTCGAAAAATTGTTATCGAAGGCAGATGTACAAATTTATTTAGAATAACAATTGTAAATTGATTTTTATAAAATAGAAGACTTACATATTTTTCCATAGTATGTATTTCATCAGCATTCATTTGCAATATTTTTTTAGCTAGGGCTGTTAGTGATATACTACCAGTAATGTCCACAGCATCAAAAACAAAAGCAGCTCTGCATCAATTGTTGTAATAGGCAGTCAAAATAAGAATTATGCTCAGCTGTATTGAAGTGCTAAGATCAGGAGCTTTTTCCCCTTCAAATATTCAATTGTGACAGGTGTTTTCTTATTTTCAGCAGATCGAACTTGAAGGGTTATGTCCTGTCTGTCTAATAGCATCTGGGTGTAAAGCTTTGCCCTGGATCATTGAATTTGCATAAGTATATGTGCTATAATTGAAATTCTTTGTAGTAGGCTGTAGGAAAAGAAAGTATTTGTACCATTCACGCAAAACATTTGCTCTATCACCATCTGGATTGTAAATTATCTTTGAAAATATTCCAGTCGATGATGAGAATCCTAGTATAAACAAAATATAGTGATTAAATATATGATAATTTACATTGTAGATTGATATTATGGACATATGAAGCATTTTCTTCATAGAATAGATGTTTTGGTTTATATAATTCTGACCTATATAAGATTTGTTGGCTTGACTGATGTGAATCCAACAACAATGAATTTCTCAGCCCACACACTCAACTCATGACATGCACTTCCAGCAAGATGATTCCTCACATTCACAATTACAGGCTGTGTTTTACTGGAAACATAGTATATATTCAAATTAGTAAATGTGTTAAATTATTGAATTCTACATTGATTTCAATAATGATCATTACGAGATAGTGCTTACATTTGGTCTGTTATAATGACTTCCCTAACATAGTCTTGCTGACCATAAAATGAGTCCACCAGTCGAGGCTCTTCATCTACAAACAGGACAATTCCTAACACATCTAGAAACAGTAGTCACTTTCTAACAGGACTTGCGATCTCCGATTTGTATCACTTTCACTTGTACTCCGTATTCTATAGTGTTCTGTTGCTGGGATTTAGTTCCTCCAGATACATGAATTCAGGCTTCATGTTTAACTGTATTTGATAGACAAAAGTGGTGTTACATGGTTTACTTGCTAACATTTATATCTATTTGAGACCAAAAGAAAATGGCTATAATTGTGTAGCGCACAGGTTAAAATAGCAGAGGATATATAATTACCTAAGTTGAAGATCTAATATATATATAGTGATTTGATTTGATTTGATTGTAGAATTTCTAAAATTGAAGAAGTAGATATTTTTTATTGCTAGAGAATAGGATTAGATTTTAAGTTTGTATATCAAAAGAAAGATACAGCAAGTGAATGCATCTATATTTATAGGACAAGATTATCTATGGAATTTAAATATGATTATATTATAATATGGTAAATAAAGATGTGGTGTAGCTTCTTTCAATGTTTCTTGTTTCAGTGGTCAACCAAGATGATTTTGATGGTAGATATGCATATATTATCAAAGGTAAAGTTTTACAGTTTGATTTGACTTTTGATGCAAGTATAATAGTACGAAAGACCATACTTTCACTGCCTAAGTATGTGAGTTAGTGGGAAGGTGATCCAAAAATATAGATTATGCTTAGGTGGATTTAACTTTTAGCGAACCTAATTCATTCACCTTATTTAGCCATCCTAAGTCATTTACCTTATGCATTTTTTGATTTGTTCTTTTTAAAAATTAAAGTGGTGTTATTTTTTTTTTTCCAGAAGATATACATAGTGATTTTCTGTTGATATAGTAGGAATTTGATATGATTTTGTTGTAATGTTAAATTATGAGGTAGATAAATTTTTGTAATTTTAAAAATTTAGGTTCATAAGGTGGAATACAAAAGAAAACCCAATATAATTATATTTGGGTACGTATGTCATATTAGCTAAAGTAATATCTGAAATAGATATATTGTTAACATTTTTTGACATTTAACAACAATTCATTGATTGATAAATTTCTTTTCATAAAAAAAGAATCATAAGCGCAAATGATGTAAATCAATTAGTAGATTTTAAATAATCGGAAGTAAGTGGTGACCGTGTAAATTTTGATGGTCTTTATATCTTAAGTGCCTAAATTGATATTTGACTATTGATTAAAACAAAGATATTAAGTTAGAATTTTGTATACGGTTTGATGATGGAGATGAAGCTTAGAAGGCGCTTTAATAAATAACTAAGAGTATATTTGTATATATGCACATAAAGTACGTACTAAATAGATAAGTTCTCCCTAGGTACAATTTAGGTAATTCTATATCCTCTGCTATTTGAACCTGTGCGTACTTTATCCTTGTGCAATTTAGTGAATAAAAGTACGATTTAGTGAATAAAAGTACAATTTCTACAAATTATGGCTATGAATTGAATTTTACGAATTGAAAAGACATAATGTATTAAGAGTAGTTAATAGACATCTTTTTAAAACACTTTACCCATAATTCATCAAATCAAAATTATTTCAAAACTTGATAATTTAATATTGAGAAACTTAAACTATATAATAATGAGTTATACTAAGTGGCAAGCTATGTACAAGTTTGTTAAGTATTGACAGGGATAAATCCATGTATTTTGAATATATTATCATTGAAAATTTCCAAAGCAACAACAAATTAGCATATTCACATGTAATGCTACATTATTTTAATATAGATAAAGTGCCCTTTTTTTTGGGGCTAGATATAGATTTAGATAAAAACTTCCATTCAATATTACATAAGTTGATTGTCACTCCTTAAATTACTATGGCTACTATTATTTATACATAATAATTTAGCTTATATATTCTAGTAACTTGAAGCAAAAGATTTATGATTGTAAGTTCTAAACACAACAGCCTTGAACATGACTAAAATGGCAATACATATGCTAATACACCATTTATATAGGTTCCTTCTTTATAAGGAAAACCATACATACCAAAATGGGTAGCCAAAGTTTCTAGAATTAGATTGGTTTTTCATGCAAAAGTGTGAGATAGTCTGTTTCCAAAATGAACTAACTGAATGCTTGCATTATCTTCTAGTCTTCAAACACTAGTGCTCTTACTCAATCAATGCTGTAGGAGAGGCTTGCTTGACAGTATTTTCTTTAAGTACAGAGATGCTAGCAGTTGTTACAATGAAATCTTGGTGTTCAATCTGGGAGATTCTTTTTTTTTTTTTTTTTTTTTTTTTTTTTTTTTTTTCTGGATCTATTACTTCCCCTCCTGCAACCAAAGCATTTAGTGATCATTTTTTGCGTAGTGTTTTTGTTGCACTGCCCTCTGTAGGCTTCTTTAACTGTGCTTCTTGTTTAACAGAAACAGCTTGTATCTTAACAGTGTCAGAAGCTGGTGTGCCTTGATAAGAAGTTGAATCAATATGACGTACACCTTGTGTTTCAACAAAGTTATGAGGAACACTTGGAATAGTTTTCCTTTTAGCACTGTGTGTTTTTGCCATATGTTCTTCAGTACAGCTTCTCTTTTGTGGTGCTCGAGATAAGTCTCTGCTGAAATCAGTTTGAGAAATATTATCCTCTAAATTCTGTAGCTCTTCATTTGTAACACTTGAATCTGAAAATTTAGTTGTGTTTTAGTTTGGGTAGTTCAATTTATTGATAATAAGCAAGATTTTTTGGCAAATATATAAATTACCTGGCCTAATGATATCATCAGTATCATCTTGTAAAACTGAGTCTGAATTGGCAAGCTGTTTATTTTCATATACTTAATCAAAAGATGAAGGGAAATCAGTTTTGTGATCATAAGTTTCCTTGGTGATGACATCTTGTTTCTTTTTGTCTATTCTATGCCTTTTAAACACCATTGAAGAATATTGTTTCTTGAAAGAGCTGTTGTTGGGCCAACTTGGACAAGAACATGATTGTTACAAATGTTCTCCTGGATCGATTCAAAAAGCTGGATATCTTCCTGTGCAAGGAGTGAAAGTAAGAATCATATGAGTTAACAATGATTCAAAAGACTTTGAGTAATATATAATGTGTTGGCAGAATATATAATTAATATAAATAAAAGTTTCTGTATCAGCAGTAAAGGTAGTGAAAGCCATTGTGCCTGAATCATCCATGGCTTCAAATTTGAAAGTAACTCTGGAACCACAACATAAAGAAATACTGTTACTGCTATATGATTGAGCCTTTTTATTAACGAAATTTGCATTCATTATATGATTTACCAGCATGCAAAAACACTATCCTGTTTTTTTTTTTTTTTTTTTTTTTTTTTTGCAGTGAGCACAATTGTATTGCGTCAAAACAGGAATATCTATGCGTTTCCCACAATTTAAACATCCTATGTAACCAATAACATCTTTCAAATCAGAATGAGGTATAGTTACTTGTAACCAATGGCGTTCTTCCTATAATACATTAGATGCCTGAAGTATAAATTGATTAAATGTTAATGATCTTGTGGGAATAGATAGTGATAACAGAATTTTAGAGCATGTAACAGAATGTTTTACTTTTTTGGTTCTCAGATTTTGAATGTTGATATGTGTTTCATGAGTGTGGGGATATCACACTTGCAACACTTTTGCTTGTCTATCTACCAATTGTTGATTATGAAACTTTGCCCTATGCACAAAGCATTATTAGTACTTGGTATAACTGAGATATAGAAAGTAATAAGTGTTATATTACAGTAGTATAGTTACCATTCACGAAGAATATCAGCTTTCTCTCCTTTTGGATGATGAATAATTTCAGTTGACATACCAGTAGCTAAAGAGAAACCTTTAAATAACCTTGTAAATTAGTTCTTACATACATTTTAAAGTAATATGTTCTTTAATGTATTTGTGTATTATGATTTTGCTACATAAATTTTAAATACCTTTATGGAAAGATGGCCTTAATGCAGTAAAACCTATGACATCAAAAGTTCTAGCACAGGTGCTTAGAGCAGTACAGTCTATATCAGCCAAATAACTTAATCGTTGCTAGTTAGTTTATGCTTTTGGGATTTGCATCTTGATGTTTATAGGCCAGCCTTAAGGTGGATAAAAGAAACCCTGTCTCATCTTATAGGATCTGATGTAGTGGTTTAAGTAATGTTTTAAGCAATCGTTTTGTGATGTGATGAAGTTCCTCTTGTCCTACGTAATTACTTTGTTGCATAATAAGATCGACATTGTATGTTTAATGCCGGTGAAATATATTGCTTTGGTAGGCTGGGTTTGCATAAAAGATGGCTAGTGTATGGGAAAAGGTTGCGGATGAAACTAAAAGCTATGGAAACGGTGTTAGTTGAATTGTAAATGTTGTAAAAGTTTTGCTTTGTTGTTTTGTAGTCTAATTAATGTGCAATTGGGAATAATATGTTCCATTCAGATCTTTGTTGTTGAAGGTTTGTGCATAGCTAACACCATTTGGAAAGAGGTCTTTGATATCTAATTCATTAAATTCAGCTTACATCGAATTTTGTCAGTGTTTCTTAGGCTGAATCTGTTTCAACAACCCTAGACAAAAGAATAGCAAATCCTACTAACACTCTCCTTTACACTTTGATATACAACATATGAATTATATCCTACTAACACTCTCCTATAATATCCACTTTGATATCGGAGTACAACATATGAATTATATCCTACCCCTAAACTATATCCTTCAAAATATCTCTCAAATATGGTTGCAAAAACGATTTTTTCACCGTGTACCATCGAGATTTCACAACATTCACCACGATTTTTTTTTTAGAAAAATGTATGAACGAGATGCCCTTATTTTTTTATAAGTTGTAAATCTAATTTAATATATTTAATCCAATCAATTTTGGATATTACATAGATGATATATTATCAGCTTATTCTCTCAATCTAATATTTTAGACGTCACAATTATTTTAATAATTAAAAAAAAAAATCTTTCTTCATCCAATTAAATATTTTTAATAAAATTATTATCTATATACCTAATCTAGTTTTGAAGCCAAATCCTACATAGCACGCTAATTGTGCCATGCCATGTAAGGCTTCAAGCCAATTATTCACTTTCTAGCTAAGCTAGTAAGTTAGTTTGTACCCCAATGATCAGGTACTAGCTTAGCTTCCTATGTTAGATGAGCACCACTTTCTCAATTAGCTTTTATTCCAATGGTCAAGCGAATTTGAAAATTGCAACAAGTTCCTACCTACAACTATTAGAGATGCTTTAAGACATATTAGTTCAATATCCAAGACAATGCAACAAATAACAAGATGGTTCCCCTTGGGTCAAACCAGGATCCTTGAATAAATAGTCGGGGTTTAAAACGCCATAAAATGATTATGAGAGAACAAGAATGACTAGTGTATTCGTACTTTGCAAATACTGTATAAAGGGAACTCGATCAACAAACGATTATTGGGGTAGAAAAGCTCGTCTTTTTTGTGCCTTTTAAGTTTTAAGCTCAATCTCCAACACAATGAACTCAACCTTATGAGGAAAATTGGGGTCCAAGGAATAGCACATGAACCCGACATAGCCAACTTTGAAACTCATACGATAAACTCATACGATAAGTCAACCGAGGAACTTTACACCATTGCCTTGTAAGGGGATTACATACGTAATATTCACTAAGGGGACGACGAAATTTTGATCTCAAAACTCCCTTCATAGTAATAAGCCATGAGAATTCCTCACAATTCCAAAGCTTCGGAAACTATCCTTGAGTTTAAACGGAAGGAAATTAAATGAAAAATCCAAGAATTTACCGCTTGGATCAGAAATCGGAAATTGATCAACATTATAAGTGTTTTGATCAGATGAATAAAATACATTGCATGTGGCATTGGTAGAGAACCGTATAATTCTGACGTATCAAAATATTAGGAATTGAAGTTGCGTGGGCCTTGGTTAGGTTCAACGTGAATTTTACTTTGGGATGCAATTTAAAGACCTTTCGCCAAAAATTGTGGATTCAATGGCCACTTGTAAAAAATGGGGTCACCCAAATAAGGAAAGATAGATATTGTATATAGAGCATCCAGTACGTAAGGAGCAAGGAGGAATGGTCTTGCCGTATGAATTTGTTGTTGTATATTCGGATCTTCATATATGTCATGTGTAAGTTCAAGCAGGGGAGGAAATTTGTAGTGATCCAAGCTAGCTCAAATTGAGTAAAACTTATTTAGCAATCATAATTTTAGATGGCCAGTTACTTAATTGGCTGCTAAATTGCCGGAAAGATAAATCCGTAATACAATTTGAAGCATTCGTTCCATGGGACTTGTTGGATCTAAGAACACGACTTGGACATGCTTTTAGAACAATAAGTAAGGTTATATTAGTTTAATTATAAAGCTAAGGGGAATATAGATAAAGCAGTAGGAACACAATTTAAAAGCAGCAATAACTGATTATAAAAAGTGTCATACCTTGATACTTATACAATTCTTAAAGTCTTACAAACTATACTAATTACTATGATTCATTATTTCACCATACATGCGTAAAATATTTAGTTCAACACATTACATATCTGTCATCCACAGCAGCAAGGATCGGACACAGCAACACCTATATAAAAGATGAAACCACATGAATAAGAAATTCAATAACAATTTATGAAATATTGAAACAATAATTAAAAAATCTTACGTTCTTTGATGGAGGTATAAATGTATAACGGAAGATTTTGTAAAGACCAGAACGTTTATTTATGAAACAAATTAAATAGTCTTAGAAATTTAAAAGGCAATGTAGGAGTAGCTATTAAAAAATGGTACTTTTAATTGAGGCAAAACAGAGGAGAGAAAACAAAAATAATACGGAGTATGTATAGAAAGACATACAAACTTGAATATGTTAAGTGATAATTTAAATCATACTTACCCTTGATTGACTTCTACTTCATTTCTATGGGTCTAGTGTCCTGCCTTTGTTGGTTCCTCCTTCTCCTCCTCCTTGCCCTTGTAATATTATCTTCCTTTCGTAGGATTTTCATGATCAGTATGTGAAGATGTTTGCAGTACCATTCCCTATACCTTTTGATGTAAAGGATAGGCCCTACAAAGACGGTGATCCCAACCGAAAACCCAACTTCAGCACCCCTTAACATCCACTCTTGTACGCTCTTTGAACTCCAATTTGATCCCTCAGAAGAAGTAGGTGGAGTCACTGTTGGATCTTTTGCTATTAATGGTGGACCGTAGAGTCCTTGGTTGCCTTCATATGAAGATGCGTTGAATGTTTGAAGTTGAGGGCCTGTTGGGATCTTTCCCAACAACTTGTTGAAGGATAGGTCCAAGTACTCTAGGAAATTCAAGTTCGCAAGTTGCGCAGGTATCTTCCCACTCAAGTTATTCCAAGAGAGATCCAATGACTCAATCTGGCTCAAATTTCCAAATGATGATGGAATATGGCCGGAGAAAGAGTTGTAAGAGAGGTTGAGGATTACTAGAGCATTCAAATTTCCCAACTCTTCTGGCAGCTCTCCATGAAAAGCATTGTTGGAAAAATCAATGCTAGTGAAGATTGTTAGGATATATTGCAACTGATAGGAATTACCTTTAAAGTCGAGTGAAATTGAATTTTGATAGTATTGACCACCTGGAAAAGAGACTTGTAAAAAGCCTGGTTTTGATTGCTCTTTAGTTACTCCAGCCATCATCAATGTCCAATTAAAAAGACTTTGGGCTTTCAGTTCACCGATAAAGTGATTGGAAGATACGTCCATTATTTGTAGTAATGGCCATGTTGAGTGACTATGTGGACAAACAATAGTTCCATGGAGCTTGTTGGAATGAAGGATGAGAACTTGCAAGTTAGATAAGTTGTTCAAATGACAAGGAAATGTGTCATTCAACTGATTATTCCCAAGATCTAATACCGTCAGTGATTTGCAGTTGGCAAGTGACTGAGGAATCCTTCCTTGGATAAAATTCCCATTCAAGTCGAGAGTTTGTAAGCTGCTACCGTCTTCAAATTTAGGGATTTCACCATGTAATTGGTTCCCTCTCAAATTCAACGCGCTGAGTTGAGTCAGGGCGGTAAAGCAATCAGGGATTATGCCACCAAAGTGATTGTATTCGAGATTAATAATCTCTAGATACGTGGCATTGCATAGTGATGTAGGGATACTCCCATGTAAGTTATTTCTTGAAAATGACAGGTAGAAAGCTTCTATTGATGATAGAAGGTTGCCAATGTTAGGGTCAATGGAACTAAAATTGTTGTTGGAAAAATCCAAATAAATACAAGGAAATGTAAAAACTGGAAATTTCCCTTGAAGGTTATTAGAATGGAGGTCTATGGAGTGGTCAGCGTCATGGTAAGGGTCGTAAGACCATGTCGAAGGTGTTTCTAGTTCCTCTAAGTGGTTGAAAGAAAGGTTGAGATAAGAAACTTGCCATATCCACACAGGCATTGTGCCTGTGATGTGATTTATTGAAAGGTCAAGATCATGTAATGATGTTTGATTTTTTAAAAATTTTGGGATGGTAAACAAGTTGCAAGAAGCTAGATATAAAGACGATAGCTGAGGAAAAGAGGAGTTTTCTCCGCCACCATTGGTAGTAATTGACAATCGGTTGTTTGAAAGATCAAGATCCTCGAGATTCTTGAAGCTATGTAGAATATCATTACCCAGGTCTAGCGTGCCATTGAGCCTATTTGAAGATAGATCCAGACTGGAAAGGTTTTTTAATTGGAAAATTGAATTTGGGATTGGCCCTTCCAAATTATTGTTGCTCAAGTCAAGCAACCATACCTGGGAAGAAGCTATATTTGCAAATTCATTCAGTTGGCCACTAAATTTGTTTCCACTCAGATCGATGAATGATAGTAATGGAAAACTGAATAAAGAGGTAGGAATACTTCCATCCAGTGAATTATCTGACAAAACAAGCCGTTTTAAACTGAGTAATTTATCCCACTCTGTGGCATTGATAGGACCATTTAAATTGTTGAGCCAAAGATCTAAACGTTCTAGATTTTTCATTGACGAAAATGATGGGATGGGACCAGAAAAGGTGTTGTTAGAGAGATCAATTATACGAAGCTTCTTGAGGTTGCTGATGGAACTTGGTATGACTCCAGAAAAGTTCGCAGATCCGAGATATAATTCCTCAAGAGACTGTAGATTGCCAATTGCTGACGGAATTTCACCTTGCAAATTATAGTTATCTTGCAAATTCAGACTTTTGAGGAACTGAAGATGAAACAAACTACATGAGTTGTTGATGCTGCCAGAGATGTCCGTCACAGCAAGGCCAATGACTCGACCAGTGGAGTTGTCGCAGGTGACGCCGCTCCACTGGCAACAATCTGTGCTTTGATTCCACCCCATTGACTCCTCTAAAGTGATGGAACCAA
The DNA here is from genome assembly GCA_034703905.1 of Chenopodium berlandieri. Taxonomy (NCBI): domain Eukaryota; kingdom Viridiplantae; phylum Streptophyta; class Magnoliopsida; order Caryophyllales; family Amaranthaceae; genus Chenopodium; species Chenopodium berlandieri. Next base: position 9,592,137 of record CM068281.1, read on the forward strand.
AAGTAAGATTGTTCTTGAACTCAAGGAGTAAAGATCTTTGGTCGTCGAGACATTGACTGGAAACATACGGTGTACAGCACCAAGTGCATAGCCATACAATTAAGAGAAAGAGAAAAGGCCAAGATGAAGAAATGAGTGGAATTGTTTTCATTTTGGAGAAAAACAGTGCGTGAGGTAATGGGAGTAATATTTGTGAATGAATGAATGAAATAATTGCTCATATATTCAACTCAAGGTTTTCTCAATCTACCTTTCAATATAATTGCAACGTAATTTAAGACCACACATTATTAAAGCCAAGACCCCGATTGACTTGCAAGCTACTACACGAACCAAGCAAGTAGCTTCCTGTGGGGTGTACCCAATTAGAATTAGAGATTAGAGATGAAACTTCTGCCATAATATATCCCAGTATAACTCTTTTAATGACCGAATTATTTAGACTTGTTCAGTATAACCCATTCAGTACGTAATCCTATGCTAAAGCACATTTTGAACAAGACTGAATATTTAGACTTGTTCAAAATGTGCTTTAGCATAGGATTGCTTACTGAATGGGTTGGATTAACTATACTAATGAACTTGATTTTGTCCTGTTTTAAGTTCTTATTATCCCCTCCGTTTCATAATAATCGCAATATTTTTTTTTTCTAATGTCCGTTTCATAATAACTGCAATACTTCTTTATTTATTAAGGATCAACTATTTTTTTTATTGTTTTTCTATCTTACCAATCCCACTTATTATTATTATTATTATTATTATTTATTTATTTATTTATTTATTATTTTTTTTTCCTACCTACTAATAACAATAAGATACTCGGTATATACCCACTAACAATACTTTATTTATAATTCTCCTTTTAATCAACACCCTATAATTCTTCCAAAAGTTTGTGCAACGTTAACCCCTAGTGTTGCAATTATTACAAAACAGAGGGAATACTTTGGTTTCATGTTATATGAGTGAAAAAACAAGTCTTAGACTCCGTTTGTTTTGAAATAAATCAATTGCTAGCTAGTAACTTATTTACAACCATACATTCATGTACTACGCCATTGGAAAGTCCAGACCCCGATTGACCTGCAAGACACTACTCAAACCAAGTCTTCTTCTTTATGTAGCAATAATATTGTCTTTAATTTGCGGACTTTTCAACTGTACTATGATACAGTCTGTCACTCAGAATGATGAAACTTCTGGCATTGTGGCATGCAGTACAACTCTTTTAATGACTGAATATTCAAGGTTGTTCAAAATGTACGTGCTTAATTAAGCATTGAATTACATATTGAAAGGGTCAGATTAATTAGACTAATGAATCCGAGTTTTGTTAAATACAAATTAGTGTATTAGTATTCTCTTAATTTGATGTTCCTTTTGATCTCTAAACTTTACATACACATATACTTCTAAGTATTTATCACTTTGGTTTCATGTTATGAATGGGGAAAAAAGGTTTTGCTTAATGTCGTTAACAGCAGTTTTTCCCTATATATATTAATGTCCTGAGTCTCCTGACATTCTAAGATAAGGCCATTAAAAATTTTACAGTATAGAACGGGACATGTTTTTGAAAACTAGTTGTGGACCCAAGTTATCGGTATTGCTTAGAAGATGATAGGTTGTGGGTGTTTGTTTTTGTTGGGGCAGTGCAGAGACTATGTGTACTAGGTTTTTACCTGTGGTGTGTATCATATACATAGGAGGTAACAAACAAAGTGGTAAAGAAAGTTCAAACAGATGATGTAATTAAGATAATTATTTGATATAGAATTTAAATCTGTATAGGGACAGTGGAAATAAGGAACATGAATATATAAGAAATATTGTATATCACAAGACAGTTCCACATGCAACTTATAGTAGTTATATTTAGAACTAATTTCAATGTATTTATATAGTCTAAGTTACTTAGTTTTGTTATATGGATATTTAAATATCTTCTTGAAAATGATGAGAAATAATAATATATCATCTTCTTATTCATTTGTTCCTAAGATCTGGATTCCTAATCCGGAGCAGATTAAATTGCAAAGGGTGTTTAGTTTCATTAGTTACATGGGTGAGGTTTCTCAACAAATGTTTACATATCTGCAGGTGTTGAAGAAAGATGCTGATCAAGAAACTGAGTATAGTGGAAGTGGAAGGATAGTGTAGTGGTATAAAAAATAGGGATGGAACAATGAATCTTCGAGAAAATGATATTATTATTATTGACTTGGATGCAGAGGATTCTGATCAAACTTATGTTGGTGGAAGTGCTGAATTTGATGATAGTAATTTAGTTGAAGTTGTTCCAAGGATAATATGGTCAACAAAATTTGTACCAGTTCGAGATGGACATGAAGCCAACACATAATTTGATGCTGTTGTTAATGGCACTTATTATAATCTCAATAATGTTAATCTATATGGATAGAGTCACATAGTAGTGGTGTATTGGGAATAGATATGTGTGTACTAAAGCTTGTTGAACTTTAGTGATGAAGCTAGGCTGTAGTTATAGTTTTCTAGATTTATGTACCTTTCATCTATATATATATATATTTTTTGCTATTATAAAGTTAAGTGATATTGAAAATAAAGGTATTTCTATGTTAAGTCTAAAGGAATTGTATGCAATTTAGATAGGTTATAGGTAGGGATAGTTACAAGATAATGTAAACTGATTGAGTTTTATGTAAAACTTATTCTATAGAATTGGATCAGTTTACATTGTATAAGATGTAAGGATGTAAACTGTTATAAGTAGCAGTTTATGCACAGTGGTACAATAAGAGTAGCATTTATATGCATAGAATAGATTGCAAAGCTTGCGAAACCAAAAATAGATTAAAGTTCTTTAATATAATTTATACTTACTTAACTTAGATCTGTTGCACTCAACAATTTACAAAATATATAGGACATGTTTTCCATAAGAACATGTATTATATATACTACATATACATTGATAGCCATCAAAAGGTTTAAATAACTTTTAGCTAAGCTAATTATATATCCGTCCTCGTCTGAATTATGTTAACATAAAGTGTTATATAGGGAACATTGGTTGGGGTTTATGTTCCTTTACAACACTTCAAAGATTTACATCCTACTAAGATATATAAATGTTAATATGCTTTTAGAACTTTAGTATAGCAGAACGTCCAAAATGCAGCAACTGCATACACCATTTTTAGTAGATTTTGGAAATTACAGTGCTACAGGTAAGCAAAATGCAACAACTATATATAATATTATAGGTTCTATATATTTTCTGGCAAAAGGATTTTGTGATCTAAGTTTGTTTTAATTTTGCTTCAGGTTCTGTGATTTTAAATATCTGATGTACCTTTCTTAGTTGATGTCGGGTTATCAGCTGTGGCTATTTCTGCAAGTAACAAAAGGTTCGCAGCAGATGTATCCCTGTTGTGACTATACTCTTGCCCTTGTGTTGTAGCTTCAGTTGTTGAGCTAGTGTATCCATTAGTTGTGGAATTCTTGCTGCTTAGCTTTGTGGGAATTTCACTGACTTGTGACTTGTGACTTGTGAAAAGCCTCTTGAGCTCTAGTGGGTATTCATTGGAAGCAATTTCTATCTGTCCATTACCACAACAAAAATGTAAGCTTTCAAAGGCAAATTTCTTTGCATTGCATTTACCATAAATTGATGGTATAGGTAACTTCAGAGGACCAGTGGGCAACTGTAAAGCAATAGTTGCTGCTGGTCTATCTGCAATATACATTGTAGTATATTAGTTTCTTTTATTGCTGGAAATGAAATGCAGCTGTATCAAATTTGTCACTATTTAATAAAAAGGAATAACTGTAAGACCAATGGTCTTAATAGAATGTCGAGTACGTGGCTGCCTAGGGACTTTGGTCCTATTTCAACATTAAATAAAGAGCAAATTTATATATTAGAAACTTGCATTATATTTTCTTTATGCATATAACTTGATCTTTGTATTACTTTTCACTGTGAATACCTTATAGGCTGGCTTTGAGACATCATATTAATTGCTCTTCTGCGCTTGCTAGTTTGGGTCACAGCTGGTCGAATTTCAACGGGGTTAGCAGGAAAGTGTAGTCCAGTAGATGATCCTGTTTGATCTACATAATTCAAACCTTGTTATAAAATAGCTAGTTTTTTCTTGTGGCCAAACCTATTGGTAAATAGAAATTGTTGAATCTGAACGTGATAACTACCCAAAGTATCCTTTGCTTGAGACTGTGTCTGACTGCGAGTTCTATATCTTCGACTGCAATTCAAAGTGCAATACAAACTCTATATGATTTCATAAGGTAATTTATAGTATATGGCTAGATTTATAAACAATTAGTCTTAACCTTGAATTTTGATTCTGTCCAATTTCCAATTCCACTCCAGCATGCAATAATGCTGCATCTACATTGCATATATATATGTTTAGTATATCAGCATTTTTTTTTTTTTTTTATATTGAATATGTAATGCATAACTTTTGGCCTGTGTAAAAATAGGATTTAATTCTACCAGTGTTATTCATCACTTGTTGATTCTGCATGTGGCTGGAGATCCTATGAGTACTATGGTTGTGGCCGCTGTTCAGCAAAAGCGAAAGAAACATATATACATTGAGTTAATATTTCAAATATTAAATATTGAAGCAAAGGACATTAGCTTTAGCAATAGTATCCATATAATAAACAAGCAAAGGATAATATTAGAATGCGACATCCCTTCTATTGCACGTTTACGTCGACTGGTATATGGCACATTCCTTGACATTGAATTAATTTTCCACCCTAGTAATCACATTAGAAACCATCAGTTATAACAACAATGGTGGAACTAAGGGCAGTTTTGTTATCTGAGTAATGTTGTATGAATGAGCATTAATAGTAACATTTGATTGTTAGAATAGACATAGGCATAAAGCATTGATAGTAAATATGAAATGGACAATACATTAGTAGTGGAATTTGTAGAACAAAAGTACACCAAAGCATTATCTAGAATACATCCTTGTAAACGGTGTATACTGAATAATTATCAGCTAACCATTAATAAATGTAAATCAGAATTACACATTGCAATTAAACAGTAGAAACTACAATACACATAGATAGCAGAAATTGGCTGGTCAGTACAATGCTGGTAGATTTATGAAAATCTAACTCTTTTTCGGACTACAGATGGGGTATTACTTCCAATGTCAGGTGTAGATGGTGATCCCAATGGTCTCTTAGTCGCTAAATTAGCAGGAGTAACTGGAGCATCAATAGGCGCAGGAGTCTGTAAATTAGCTTTAGGTGGAGTTGATGGAGCTTCTTCAATTAAGAAAGGCATCAGTCATACATGATCTCTCTGCCCTTTCTTTCGCTCTTCTAAGCATAAGCAGCTTTCCCTTTCAAGAGAACACAGTACACCTTTCAAATTTGCAGAGCCGTAATTTGCATCCACTATATCTAAGTTATACTGATACATGATATAGTATATTGCTTTCTTTGTAACCATTTCTTGAGACTTATTGCTCACTGAAGAAGCACTCCATTCCACTCTTGGTATGGTGACATGTGACAGCAACCCAAGATATATAACCTTGACCTTCTGAGTGCATTGTTTCTACACCAGTTACAAGCACACCAGTTTTCCTAACAACTTTAACCATGAATCCCACATAATCAATAGATAAATGTATCACATCACCTACAATTTTCTTACTGCAACTTTGTTTATGATTACCAGATTCTAAAGCATAGCGTTTTAGCCTATACAATTCCCCACAAAGCTCATACATTCTCATTCTATCCGTAGTGAAATCGCCAACACAAATATTATATTTGTTGATAAAAAAGTGCACTGCTCTTTGAGCTGCATTTTCTTGAGACTCATCAATACTGGCTGCTTTACCACCATTAAACCAGAAAATACCACGTTCACCCTAGTCCTTACATAAACAGATGAACTACAAGTAACATGATCAACCACAGAATAAGTAGGCTTACGGAAATCAAGACAGTCTGTGATCTGAACCAACATGGGTTGAAAAGGGATACAAATTCTTTCACAAAATGGAAATGAAGAATCCATAACCTGAAACGGTGACAGTATTATGATTTAGGAAATCAATTGTAATACTACAATCAAACCTTAGTATGTGATACATTCAAAGACAATATTTAAATCAATCTCTAACTTAGCTAATAATACAAAGTAATTCTATGGTAAACATAAAAGTTTGGTTTGTTTTTTTCACATGAGCAAGCACAAATATTTGTAACAAACTAATTCTATTCTGTACATGAGGAAGTGAGGAACCACAAAAATTTGTAACTAATATTTCTACATATAAGCAGCAAGAAAGGGAAAGGTAAACATATATCCTTTTTCGATCAAATGTTTGACATCATTAAGCACAAGCAATTGTAAGTATAGGTATATTTTAATAGCAGATAAACTTTTGATATGTTTTTTGCTGTAAAGAATCTAGCACCAACCAGAAGAGCTGCTATGGAAAGGAATCACCTCAATCAGAAATCAGAAATACGTGTAGTCCAAATTGGATCCTTCAAAGGAAAAGTGTGTATGTATGAATTAAACAGGTAAAAGAGCAACAGGAAAGGCATATATATATATATATATATATATATATATATATATATATATATATATATATATATATATATATGTTATAGCAAAATATGGAGCGCATGGAACATTGGAACTAACCTGCTTCGAAAGAACTTCAGAACCCAAAATTCTAGCTGAACTTCAATACTTTTACTCTGTATAATGTATACCAATACTATATACTTCTTCAGTTCCTTTTTAGATGACACACTTTGACTTTTGCACTATTCACAAACAATACTTTAACTAGCTTTTGTGATTTGTAGCTACGATAAAATATAATCACGTGGGATCTTGTTTGAATCGTCTTAATGTATATTTTATAAATATTCACTTTTTACAATTTTACAATGTTGATAATGAGAGATATAAATCGTTAAAATTGTGCGTTGGCAAACGTGATAAAAGAAATATGTCATCTAATTAGGAACGAAGGAAGTATATATGTAGCAACTTCTCACATTCAATTTTGTTTTTTATCTTGTATATTCTCATTAGTGTGTGGAAGAAGGCAAATCTAAGCACAATAGGACAAATTCCTAACACTGCAATCCAAAAGAAGTAAGTAATCGAAAGTACAAAAGCAGTGTACTGCCTCTCCATTCTGACACTCGATCGTATTTTAGAAAAAGATATGTGTACCAACACCACCTGAGCACCTATATTCTATCGTACAAAGCTCATAGGCATTACCACACAACACGCCTACTCCATTATATAATTGTACTTGTCAGCGTGTTGTTTACTCACAAAACTGCAAAAGACCAATTAAGTTAAGTATCGCTATTTTTATTTCTATATTTTTGCTAAAACTACTGACTCATAATCAATAGGAAACAATAACGCAACACTAAGTGCTATTTAATCCCCCACTAATAAATTTCCCAACAGCTTGGAATTTATTAATCAAAGTCATTTATGAATCAAACCTTTTACTCATCAATTATAAGCAAAGGAAATCAAAGGAATTTAGTCATCTTATAAGTAAAGAGTGAAATTCAAAAGGGGCTGGAAAAGCAAAGCAAAAGACAGAAATAAAGAAGACAAAAAAGGATATCAACAAAGGGGAAAAGGCAAAATAGTTAAAGGGCAAAAAGGGACAAAGGGGAAAAGGCAAAGTAGTCAAAGGGCATTTTGCATATTTATAGAAAGGGTTTTGGATTTACCGGCTTTCTGACTTGGAAGTCATTACTGTAGTTGTAGTCTTGTAGATGCACCTATCTTTTCAGGATGTTTCAAAGAAATTTCTGGTAGTTTTTGCTAGCTAGAAAATTATTTACGACCACACGTTCATGTACTACGCCATGAAAAGCCCAAACCCCAGTTGACCTGCAAGCCACTACTCGCACCAAGTCTTCTATCTTCTGCATATAGCATGTTGGAAGTACCAATAATACTGTCTTTTATTTGAGGACTTTTCAACTGTACTGTCTGTCATTCACAATGGATGAAATTTCTGGCATGATGGTATGCAGTACATCTCTGAATATTGAGACTTGTTCAAAATGTGCTTAAGCATTGGCATGGATTATGAATTAAAACTTGGAAGGGTAGGGTTAATTATACTAATAAACTCGACTTTATCTCACGAGTAGTGCATTACAGTAGTGTTCATTTAATTTGATGTTCATCACTATGTCAATGTCTCGGAAACTTATACTTCTAAGTTCTTATTACTTTAATTGGTTTCATGCTATGAGTGGAAAAAGAAAGGTTATGCTTTGTTGGGTATGGCCCAAATTTTATAAGCTCATTATATTGATGGAGTATAATCTAGAAGCTTCCTGAAAAATCAAGAGAAAATTGCACTTGATTTTTCCAGAGTTATCTACAACCTTAATATTTCCTAGAATATTCTAAAGAATAATTAAAAGTGGAAGCCACAAGGATAAGAGCCATAATTATGGGGAAATTCCCATAAAATTCTAGAAACCTCCATCATCACCTATAAATATTAGTCAAGGGCATTCAATCAAAACAACAACAAAACAACAACAAGACAACATAAAAACACAACACAAGAAGCCATACCAAACACAAGCCTTTCTACAAAATATTCTCCCTCCTTGTAATATTCCACTACTATCGTAATACTCCTTTGTGAGTACTTCTTATAGTGAGAGTTCTCTTGTAATACTCACCCTCTCAAGGGTTCTTCTACTCTCATACTTTCAAATAGTGGAATAAAAGTGCTCGTTGTTACATAAAATCGTGTGTTCATTTATATTAATTATCTTGCCAATTATCAATTCAATTTATACTTCTCAATATAAACACATCTTCGCTTCCGCTGTGCACTCACCAACCCTAACAAGTGGTATCCGAGCCAAAGGTTGATTAGAGTGTTTACACATTAAAGATGTCTTCGGTCACGAAGTTTGAGATTGAGAAATTTGACGGCAAGATTAATTTCAGCATCTGGAAAGTCCAGATGAAAGTCGTTCTAGTACAGAGCGGAATAAAGAAGGCTTTGGATGGAAAAGCTAAAAACCAGAGTCAATGACAGACGAGCAATGGCAAGAGTTGGACGAAAAAGCCCTCTCGGCAATCCAACTATGTTTAACCAAGGAGGTACTGCGCGAGGTTGTCCATGAAGACACAACAGCTGACCTATGGCTGAAGTTAGAGTCACTATATATGACTAAAAGTCTCGCTAACAAGCTTCGACTTAAAGAAAGGCTTTATACAATTCGAATGGCCGAAGGTACTTCTATTCAAACGCATCTCGATGAATTTAATTCAATTATAATTGATCTTGAAAATTTAGATGTTAAAATCGAAGATGAGGATAAGGCCGTGTTATTAATTGTCTCCCTACCACCTTTGTATAAACACTTCAAGGAAATTATGCTTTATGGCAATAGTGATACTCTTTCTTTTGAGGATGTTAAATCTCACCTAGTCTCAAAAGAAAAAATTGACCTGAAGTTCATTCTAATGAAAATGCCAAAGGTTTAAATATAAAAGGGAGATCACACGGTAGTAAAAGTACCAATAAGAAGTCCAAATTTAATGGACACAAATCCCGAAAATCTTGCAAGTTTTGCAAGAAACTTGGGCACAAAGTTGAAGAATGCTAGTTTGCAAATAAAAATCTCGAAAAGAAAGAGCAAGAGGAAAAGCCGAAAGAGATGGCAGAAGCCGGTTTTGGAGAAATAGAGTCCGATGATGAAGTTCTCTTAGCTACTTCACCAAGAAGAAATAAAAATTCTGACTGGGTACTTGATTCGGGTTCTGCCAACCATATTTGTTCTCAAAAGTCTCACTTTACCGACTATCATCCGGTGAAGAATAAAACTGTTACAATGGGTAACGGTTATCATTGCAAAGTTCGTGGTGTTGGCTCCGTACGGATCAAGACGCAAGATGGGGTGATCATGACTTTGTCTAATGTTCATCATGTTCCTGATCTGAAGAAGAATATCATTTCTCTTGGCATTCTGGACTCAAAAGGATATAAGATTTCGGCTCAAGGTGGAGCACTCAAAGTCTCCAAAGGTGCTCAAGAAATATTGAAGGCCATCAGACATAGAAATCTCTATGTATTACAAGGATCTACTATTATGGCTTCATCATACTCAATCCGGACTCGACAACAACGCTCACATAATACGGGTTCAAGTAACATACGACGAGCGCACATATAAAAACTTCATGGCGGCTAAGGTGTTTACCAAGGAACTCACACATCGAAGGTATAAATTTTTGCTAAGTTCAGTTAACTTAATAAAGTCCTAGTCTAAGTTATTTTCTTAAATAAAGTCCTTGTTAATCTTTGCTTAGTCTTTTTGGTTTACTTAACTAATAACATTAAAGTACTTGTCTAAGTTCTTTAGTTAATATGTTTGTTTTTAAAGTTTTCATGTTTTGTTTTAAGTGTATGATGCATGCCTGGATGTTTTTATTTACCTAAGTTTGTCAATGTTTGTCATCATCAAAAAGGGGGAATTTGTTGACCCTTTTGGTTTTGATGGACAAATTGACAAACTCGACTAATGAGTGTTTTGAGTCTTTGGTGAATAAAGGATTCAAGCAAAGTTCGTTCCGGAGTAGGAACTTGGATGCGGAGTAGCATTCTCTAAAAAGCCTCATGCAAATTTCACGTTCTAGTTTTAATTGTGAGCACTCAATAATATAAAGTCGGAAAGGAACTCAATGACTTATGTTATTAAGATTACTGGAATAAAAGTTAGTTTTAAAAGATAATTTCTTAAGGAAAAAGATAATTTATAAAAGTTTTATCTAGTCATCTATTTTCGAATAAAGATAATTATCTAAGATAATTATTTAGTTGTTTTAAAATAAATAATTAATTTATCTTTTCAAATAAAATCCTTTTTAAGATAAAATCTTTTTAAACAAACTTTTGATAAAGTTAACAAGCAGTTTCGTTGTTGTAAAAATCTCTGATTATACGGTTTTACAAAAGCTAATGTTTATCAAGTTGTTGAGATTGTGGATCAGTGAGATAAGTCTAGGAAACCTCCTTCATGATCACCATCTGTCAAGATAACTCCACAAGTTGTTAGTGGGGTGTTGACATGTGTACGTGATTATAGTGGAAGTTAATGACTAAGCCTTCTCTATAAATACTCATGCAAACTATCTCAGCAAAATGTAACTCTTGAGCATAAAAATTCCAGTAGCTAGCTAATAACATAAAGAGAGTTATTCTCCTTTATATATTATTGAGTGCAATAAGTATTTGTAATCTCTGATTGTATTCAAGTACTCTGGGTTTGGGATTGTGAGTTTGTATAAGGTGAGGTTAAGGAAGCTTCGCTGCTGAAGTCTTCTGTGAGAGTTGGGAACAAGTTCCTAATTTGTGGAACTTGTTAACGGGTTTGAATCTTCACTTGTAAAGAGTTTGATTACATAGTGGAAATTTTAGAAAAGCCTATATCTTCTCTCGTCATTATTTCATTTAGTTAAATTCCGCAGAAGTTTTTAGATTTCACCTCAAATACAATTCACCCCCCCTCTTGTATTAGCCAGTTAGACTTTCAGTTGGTATCAGAGCAGGAACTCAGAAAACGCAGGCAACCCTGTTGAGCAAGTTCCTGGGAAAATGGCTTACACAGAGGAAAAGGAATTTGGGAGTACATCCATTCAAAGGCCTCCATACTTCAACGGCAAATATTATCCTTATTGGAAGGATAAGATGGAAATCTTTATTCAAGCAGAGAACTATCAGGTATGGCGGATTATACAAGTAGGAGATTACGAAATTACGAAAACGAATGCTAACAATGAGGTAATCCCTAAACCTATGGATGAGTATGAAAAAACTGATTTCGAAAAATTAGAAATGAATGCTACTGCTAAAAAGTTTTTAATTTGGGGACTTGGACCCGATGAACATACTCGTGTCAAAGGGTGCAAGTCCGCAAAGGAAATTTGGGATCTTCTGGAAGTTACACATGAAGGAACGTCAGATGTTAAACGTTCCAAAATAGACATTCTTTTATCTCAGTATGAGCGCTTTGAAATGGGAAACAAAGAATCTATTAAAGACATGTTTACTCGATTTAAAAGTATTACTAACGAACTAACGTGTCTTGGTAAGATAATTCCTATAGATGAGCAGGTCAGAAAGGTCTTAAGAAGTCTTCCAGAAAATGAAAGATGGAGAGCAAAGGTTGCAGCTGTGCAGGAATCAAAAGACTTCACCAAGTTCAATCTGGAACAGCTTGCGGGTTCCCTCATTACCCACGAGATCCAGTTGAACAACCGGACTCAGGAGACTGTTAAAAGTCAAGGGCTAGCATTAAGAGCTAATGAAGAATTCGAAGAGAAGTTTGACATTGATGAAGAAGAAGCTGCAATGTTGGTGAGAAGGCTGAAAAAATTCTACCGTAACAGCAAGTTTTTAGACAAGAAGAAAGGATACAGTAAAAGAAATCAGGAATCCAAAGCCAAGTCTTCTTGTCACAAATGTGGAAGCACCAACCACTTCATCAAAGAGTGTCCATTGTGGGAATCTGAGAAAGGCAAGGGAAAAGAAGCTGATCAAAACAGAAACTCCAAGCCTAACTTTTCTAAAACAAATTTCAGGAAAGCTATGATTTCCACGTGGGGAGAATCAAGTTCCGAAGAAGAGGAACAGGAACACACTGATGATGAAATAGCCAATCTCTGTCTAATGGCAAAACATGATGATGAGGTAGTCATTCAACCTAGTTATTTGAAATCTCTCTCAAAAGATAAATTAATCTCTTTATTGTTATAAACCTTAGATGATTATAAAGAATTATGTGAAAAACTAAGGCAAGCCGAAAAGGCAACTGGAATCTTTAGAGATCATGTCAAATATTTGAATAGCTCAAGAAATGATGTTCAAGGCAGATTTTTTGAATTACTAGATAAGAATATCATGCTAAAAGAATCCCTTGAAAGAGTCAAGAGTGAAAATATCATGCTGAATGTTGAATTGACTCAATATAAAATGTTGTGTACTAACATTGATTCTTGCAGGTCTACTGAAGTTCCTTTAATCATGTTCAATACAGAACTAGAGCATATTAAGAAAGAGTTAAAGGATACTAATGATAAAAATGAGAAACTAGAAAATGACCTAGAAATTGCAAGAAAAAGTAGAAGTACAACAAGCATGGGTGTTCCTAAGTGGGTACAGGAAGCTCAGACAAAAAGAACAGAAGGTCTAGGCTATGTTCATAAGAAGAAGTCCACTGGAAAGAAAAAGAAGTATGTGGATTTGCCTAGTGAGACCGTTTGTTCTTTTTGTGGTAAAAAGGAACATCGCAGTAAAGAATGTACTAAGAAAGCAAAGCAGTACAATAAGAATGTGAACTATGTTTGGCAGAAGAAATCTGATTCAAATGTCTCAACACAGGAACCCATGAATGAAAGGGTTCCTGCTACTAACCCTTAATTTCTTTTGCAGGTCGCAGTGAGGGGGAACAACCAGTGGTACCTCGATAGCGGTTGTTCTAAGCACATGACAGGAGATGAATCCAGATTTCTCTCACTGACGGCCTATACAGGGGGAACAGTGACCTTTGGAGACAATAAGAAAGGCAACATAGTTGTTGTTGGCAAAATAGGAAGGTCAAGTTCCCATGCAATTGACAATGTTTTTTTAGTCGAGGGTTTGAAGCATAATCTACTAAGTATTTCTCAATTTTGTGATAAAGGAAACTCTGTAAGTTTTTCTTCTGAAAAATGCAAAATCATCAACAATAACACTAGAAAAATCGTTTTGGAAGGAACTCGTAAAGGGAACACATATATAGTGGACCTTAACAAAGTTCCAAAATACAATCTATCTTGTTTAAGTGTTATTGAGGATGATCCACTTCTATGGCATAAACGTTTTGGACATGCTAGTCTTTCATTGCTTGACAAATTAAGATCAAAGGACTTGGTAATCGGACTACCTTCTATCAAGTTCCTAAATGACAGAATTTGTGAAGCCTGCATCAAAGGAAAGCATGTTCGATCATCGTTTAAATCAAAGAAAATGGTAAGCACCACAAAACCATTGGAACTCATTCATATGGATTTGTGTGGTCCCGTTAGAATTCAAAGTAGAAGTGGAAAAAGATATGTCTTAGTTCTTGTGGATGATTATTCTAGATTTACATGGGTCATATTCTTACATAGTAAAGATGAAACTTTTGATATGTTTATGACTTTCTTGAAAAAGACACAAAAATCAGTAGGTAATCAACTTATTCATATGAGAACTGACCATGGTACGGAATTCGAAAATTCCAAGTTTGATGAATTTTGCAGGGAACAGGGAATAAGTCACAATTTCTCAGCACCAAGAACACCACAACAAAATGGTGTGGTTGAGAGGAAGAACCGAACATTGGAAGACATAGCAAGAACGATGCTAATAGCAAGTGGACTTCCAAGGAACTTTTGGGCAGAAGCCGTCAACACAGCATGCTATATCATCAACCGGGCCATGCTTAGACCAATGTTGGACAAGACACCTTATGAACTGTTAAAAGGAATATGAAGATGGAGATTTTGAAATTGGTCTCACTCGTTCAACAGACCAAGATGAAGAATTAATTCCCAGAAAGCAGCCTGTTCGAATTACTGAAAATGCTGATAAGGAACCTGCTGAAGTTCCAAAGAATGCAGAAGTTCCAGTTCAGAATACAGAGGAAGCAGAAAATGTAGAAGTTGAAGCAAATGCAGAAGCTGAACACCATGGAGAAATGGAAGAAGGAGCAACTCAAAATAACACCTTTATCACAGCTCAATCATTCCAGCCAAAGAAATGGAAACATCAAAAGTCACACCCCCTGGATAAAATTATAAGTGACCTAAGCAAGGGAACTCAGACAAGATCCCAGATGAGAAACTTCTGTGCATTCAACGCCTTCCTATCAACACTGGAACCTCGAAATCACAAAGAAGCCTTGGAAGATGCTGATTGGATTGTTGCCATGCAAGAGGAATTAAATGAATTCGAAAGAAACAAAGTGTGGCACCTTGAACCCAAACCAACAAATCAAAAGGTTATTGGTCTCAAATGGGTGTACAGGAATAAGCTAGATGAACATGGCACAATTGTGAGGAACAAGGCAAGATTGGTTGTCAAAGGATACAATCAACAGGAAGTGTAGGTCTTTGTGCAAGATTTCAATCGGATCCAAAGGAATCGCATCTAACAGCCGTCAAAAGGATTCTACGATACTTAAAAGGGACGGAAGATCTGTGTTTGTTCTATCCAAAAAGTGACTCGTTTGACCTAAGAGGATATGCTGATGCTGATTATGCAGGAGATTTAGTAAATCGTAAAAGCACATCAGGTATGGTCCAATTCTTAGGCTCTTGCATGGTTTCTTGGAGTTCCAAGAAACAAAACACTGTTGCTCTATCCACTGCCGAAGCAGAATATGTGGCTGCTGCTGCATGTTGCTCTCAATTGTTGTGGATAAAACAACAGTTGCGTGACTATGGCATTATTTTAGAGTGCGTTCCTATTCATTGTGATAACACAAGTGCCATTTGCATCTCTAAAGATCCAGTACAACATTCTAAAGTTAAGCATATACATGTAAGGCATCACTTTTTGAAAGACAATGTTGAAAAGGGCTTAATTAAGCTAGATTTTATTTCTACTGAATGTCAAATTGCTGATATATTAACTAAGCCTTTAAGCAGAGACAAGTTTGAAAAGATGCGTGTGGAATTGGGAATGCTACGGCTCAAGTGATTTTTGTTTGGAACCCCTAAGGTAAAATCGGATGTAATTAACAATGTTATGCTCAATCTTGTGTGCATAACACAGCTGAAATTACCCAGGGGAAAGATTTGTGAAGTATTGAAAAGTCACTTATACATACTTTTAATATGTTAAAAATATTGAGCCATGTTGTTTCAAGTTCCCTTTTCATCATTCTTTATTCTCTGTATTATGATCACGTAAATTATCATCATAATTTACGATCAATTTGCACTTATCTATCTTTTTTAATTTTTTTTATCTGTTTTCCTTCTTGTTATTTTTTATCTTTTATTCTTATCTTTTTCCTTCCCTATTTTTCTATGTTCAATTCTTTTTCTATTCCTCATATAATTCAAAAATACAAAAAGATTTTTTTTGTAAGATAAGGAGCTAGTATATTCACTACTCCTTACTTTCCGAATATTTCTTATCTTTTACAAGTTTATCTTTTATTGTGTTAAGTTTGAAAATTGCAATTAATCCACCCTCTTAAATCCTACTACCTCTAAAACTACTCTACTACCTCACCATATAAACCGTCACTTTTTCTCACCCTTCCCAATTAAACTCTTTTTCTTTAACACTCCACCTTCACCAATCACATCAAATTCACTTCTCCATACACCCTCATAAAAACCGGCCTCACTCTCTCTCCTTCCTATTCACACTATTCATCTTCTCCTTCCTTTCAACTCACCTTCATAACCATGAAAACCAACCTAAACTCAACACCGAAACCACCAAAAACCCGAATACCTCCACCCAAACCTTCCTCTGCTGACGGCTCCCCTGAACCAGTCCCAATTGCCGTCGTTCACCCACAAGCTCCACCAAAGAGAAAGGCTACAACCGTGAAAGGAGGCGACAGGAAGAGGCGAAGCTCTCAAAAGTTTCCATCTTGGAACTACACTCATGGCTATCACATCAATTATGACTGGTGTACGGCAAGTAAGTTCTCCGAATTCACCTCCTTAATTGATTATCAAGAATGGGTGCATTTGTTCCAAAATTGTTCTCACTATCCAATTTACCCTAAGCTTCTGTTTGAATTTAAAAATACTTTCAAACACAACAATGGTGTATGCACGGCTACAGTCAAAGATACTCACATTCATTTTGATGTTGCATATTTAGGGAACTTGTTTCAAGTCCCCACCTCTGGCTATAGTTCGTACCTAAAACACAAACAAATTGTGCAAATTGGGCATTATGATGAGAATAGAATAATCAAATTTATAGGTGGAAACCCAAAAAGCAAGACCTCACACCATAACATACTCACTCCTCTTCACAAATTACTGTTCAATTACACATGGAGAGGCATTGTTCCCCGTTTGCAAAAACGAAGCACATTATCCTTACTAGATGCAACTATCATCTTTTGCCTTGCTCGGAAAATAAAAATAAAATTTCCAAAACTGATGATTGAACATTTGGTTTTTTATGCTGCTAAAACTACTATTCCATATGGATCTCTTCTTACTGTGTTGTTTAAGTCATTTGGGATTGATGTTGAAAGTGAGTCACCCACTTATATTAAACCTGAGAACATTCTTTCAGAACAATCTTTGCTTTGCCTGAGCCTTAAACTTGAGAGTGGGATAATTACTTTCTTGACTAGAGGAGGAGAGGAGAAAAATAGTGGAAAAGGGAAAACACAGGTTGTAGAGGGAGATACAAGTGAGTCAGAAGAGGAGGAAAGTGAATCTGAAAAAGAAGAAAGTAAAGAAAAAGGAGAGGAAGACAAAGAGGAGGAAGAAATTTCTGAGGGGGAAGCACAGGAGGCAGAACCTGAGAAAGGAGAGGAGACTCAGAGTGAGGGGGAACCTAGTTCAGAAAGTGAGAGTCTTGACCTCCCTTTTGTTCCTGTGTTTAAAGGGGAACTCAGGAGGAGTAAGAGGAAAATTGTCAAACCTACTGTTTCTACTCCAAAGCCTGTGATTATTGAAGACATTAGTTCTTCAGATCACTCTGACCCTGATTTTACCCCCACACAAGTTCCTTTTGCTTCTGAGCCATCTTCTGTTCATGATTCCCCCCCAAAACAAGCTGAACCTTCTTCCACTCCTGTTTCACCTCCAAAACAGACTTCTCCTTCTCCTTCCCCAGCTTTTCCTACATCACAGCCTACAGGCTTTGCTGCCTTCTCTGGAACAAATGCTTCTATTTTTGATATTCAACAGGTGAAAGCAGATATGGAGCAGCTGACAAAGATGGTGAGCACAAAGCTGGAGGAAATGGCAAAGCAGCTTACTACTCTTCAACGCCAAGTGCAGGCTGTGGCAGACACTCAGGCAACTAGTTTTACTGGGATGGAAAACAAGGTTGATGCTGCTGAGAAGAACATCCTGCACAACACTCAGGAGATATTGGAGACAATTAACAGGGTGGCTTTTGAAGAAGTGGAGGAAGCTTCTAATGACCCCATAACCCCAGCTGATGAACCTACCTATTCACCAAAATTGCAATTTCAAACTTGTCACTTTTTAATTTCTTTTGCTTTTGCATGTTTCTTTTGGATTTCAGTTTGTAATCCTTAACTTTTGCTACTCTTTTCTGCTTTTGACTTTCGTTCTATGGGAACTTGGCTCTTATTTTTCATATGATTGTGTGTGTTTGTTGATAATTCAATGCCTAACTTATAATTGCCTTGCATTATTTGAGCTCACTATTCCCTACGTAGTCTAGTGGGAGTATAGCAAACTGTTTTTTCAATCTTTTGATAATGCCAAAAGGGGGAAAAGACAAACTTCATGGCGGCTAAGGTGTTTACCAAGGAACTCACACATCGAAGGTATAAATTTTTGCTAAGTTCAGTTAACTTAATAAAGTCCTAGTCTAAGTTATTTTCTTAAATAAAGTCCTTGTTAATCTTTGCTTAGTCTTTTTGGTTTACTTAACTAATAACATTAAAGTACTTGTCTAAGTTCTTTAATTAATCTGTTTGTTTTTAAAGTTTTCATGTTTTGTTTTAAGTGTATGATGCATGCCTGGATGTTTTTATTTACCTAAGTTTGTCAATGTTTGTCATCATCAAAAAGGGGGAATTTGTTGACCCTTTTGGTTTTGATGGACAAATTGACAAACTCGACTAATGAGTGTTTTGAGTCTTTGGTGAATAAAGGATTCAAGCAAAGTTCGTTCCGGAGTAGGAACTTGGATGCGGAGTAGCATTCTCTAAAAAGCCTCATGCAAATTTCACGTTCTAGTTTTAATTGTGAGCACTCAATAATATAAAGTCGGAAAGGAACTCAATGACTTATGTTATTAAGATTACTGGAATAAAAGTTAGTTTTAAAAGATAATTTCTTAAGGAAAAAGATAATTTATAAAAGTTTTATCTAGTCATCTATTTTCGAATAAAGATAATTATCTAAGATAATTATTTAGTTGTTTTAAAATAAATAATTAATTTATCTTTTCAAATAAAATCCTTTTTAAGATAAAATCTTTTTAAACAAACTTTTGATAAAGTTAACAAGCATTTTCGTTGTTGTAAAAATCTCTGATTATACGATTTTACAAAAGCTAATGTTTATCAAGTTGTTGAGATTGTGGATTAGTGAGATAAGTCTAGGAAACCTCCTTCATGATCACCATCTGTCAAGATAACTCCACAAGTTGTTAGTGGGGTGTTGACATGTGTACGTGATTATAGTGGAAGTTAATGACTAAGCCTTCTCTATAAATACTCATGCAAACTATCTCAGCAAAATGTAACTCTTGAGCATAAAAATTCCAGTAGCTAGCTAATAACATAAAGAGAGTTATTCTCCTTTATATATTATTGAGTGCAATAAGTATTTGTAATCTCTGATTGTATTCAAGTACTCTGGGTTTGGGATTGTGAGTTTGTATAAGGTGAGGTTAAGGAAGCTTCGCTGCTGAAGTCTTCTGTGAGAGTTGGGAACAAGTTCCTAATTTGTGGAACTTGTTAACGGGTTTGAATCTTCATTTGTAAAGAGTTTGATTACATAGTGGAAATTTTAGAAAAGCCTATATCTTCTCTCGTCATTATTTCATTTAGTTAAATTCCGCAGAAGTTTTTAGATTTCACCTCAAATACAATTCACCCCCCCTCTTGTATTAGCCAGTTAGACTTTCATGGTCCAAGGTGGAGATTGTTGGGTATGGCCCAAATTTTATAAGCCCATTATATTGATGGAGTATAATCTAGAAGCTTCTTGAAAAATCAAGAGAAAATTGCACTTGATTTTTCTAGAGTTATCTACAACCTTAATATTTCCTAGAATATTCTAGAGAATAATTAAAAGAGGAAGCCACTAGAATAAGAGCCATAATTATGAGGAAATTCCCATAAAAATCTAGAAACCTCCATCATCACCTATAAATATTGGTCAAGGGCATTCAATCAAAACAACAACAAGACAACATAAAAACACAACACAAGAAGCCATACCAAACACAAGCCTTTCTACAAAATATTCTCCCTCCTTGTAATATTCCACTACTATCGTAATACTCCTTTGTGAGTACTTCTTATAGTGAGAGTTCTCTTGTAATACTCACCCTCTCAAGGGTTCTTGTACTCTCATACTTTCAAATAGTGGAATAAAAGTGCTCGTTATTACATAAAATCGTGTGTTCATTTATATTAATTATCTTGCCAATTATCAATTCAATTTATACTTCTCAATCAAACACATCTTCGCTTCCGCTGTGCATTCACCAACCCTAACATGCTTAATTTCGTTAACAGTAGTTTCTTATATTAATGTCCTGACTTTATTCTAAGATAAGGCCTTTATAAGTTTACAGTATAGAATGGGACATTATGTGTGGGAAATTCACTGGCTTTTTGACTTGGAAGTCACTTAATTAGGATGTTTCATTGAAATTTTTGGCATGGAAATTTGGGAGTACATCAATAGAGATTTTTTTTTGTTGGTGTGCCAATACAATCAGTGAAGTAGTATCAGAAGGATTAAACTGAATTCTTTTGATTTTGATAAATGATAATGATAAATTAAATTTCTAATCTTAACAAGGTTTAGTATGGCCTGATATTGTTTCCTCAATATCTAGTATAAGGGCTGATGTAACTGGCAAACACTAGTCCTCATAGTCTCGTAAAATCGTATTTGTCCTTTATTTTCAAGCTATTGTTATGTGACAAAGAAAATTGTCATAACTAATCTTTGTTAGTTTAGCAGTCAAGTCTCATATAGTCGCATGTGATCTTTATTTTCAAGCTATAGTTATGTGATAAAGAAAAATAATGTCGTTAATTTTAGCATTCAAGTCATTAACTTAGTCCTTAGCTAAGTAAACATTCTTGTAGTCTGTATAAAACTAAGCTCAACCAACCATGCATATAGCTGTTACTTGGTGTAAATCTGGAGGCCTGTTAAGACTTCTCTCAGAGTAGTGACTGAATCTTTGACACTTTAAGACTGTGCTATGCAATAAGCATGAAGGCTTCACAGCAGAAATACATCTATGTAAGAAATTAAAAATGCGAATGATTTCGTGTTATGATCAGTACTTTGTATCCTTATTAATCATATATAAAAATAAGGGAAGTGTTTAATTCCTTCATTGATAATGATCTATTTTTTGTTCTAACAGTGTTATGTATTAGGATTTTCTGCTATTGGCATAGTTAAACGCCTAAACAGATGGTATTATGTCTTAGCTTCAGTAAAATGCATGAGTATTTGGGTAGTCTGCAATACATGAATTGATGTCATGATATTCTGAGATATAACTTGCATGATGAGAGTTAGCTACTAGTAATTTTTTTTTTCTTCTTAAAGTTCTTCATAAAAGAGATCTAAAGCTTTATTAAAATTTGTATTATTTGTAGGTGGGAAAAGTGCGATTTTAACTACATTATGTGTTGCTTTTGGGTCTCGAGCTAAGGCCACTAATCGAGCTTCAACTTTGAAAGATTTTATTAAGACTGGTTGCAGGTTTACTTTCTTTCTTTTTTCTTCTCTTTATGTATAATTTCAATTGGATGCTACAATGTGTTAAGTTTAGAAATTGTATGTGTATGTGATCAAGTTTACGGCAACCTTAAGCGCGGTTATTGTCTTTCGAGCAGCTATGCTTTGGTGCAGGTGGTACTAAAGAATGAAGGAATGCATAATTATTGAGCACAGGATCACTGAATCATCTAGTACACTTGTCCTAAAGGATCACCAAGGTTCGTACTTAAGCTTCATTAAGTCTTCTGAAGGAATTATCTTATGAGTAATATTGATAAGTGAACCACACGTATATCCGAAATTAGTAATAGTGAAGTGTGGGGCGGGGATGGGAGCAAGTTATACCATGTATTTATCAATATATTACATTGCATTTCGCATGCCAATTGCCATGATATGTTGAACTAGGTTGGTCAGTTGGCGTGCCTTATGTTTCACATAGAAACTATGGAGTACTTTACAGCCACAGGGGGTTATAGTTCTTGCTTGCAGTGAAAGAGGTAAATTAACTGCCATGCATCTACATCTTTTAAATTTCCTTTTGCCTTTCTCCTTTAAAGTTGTTGTGGTTTCTAGACCACACCCCCCCCCCCCCTCTGTTATAGTACAAGGCTTGCACATCTTTTGGAATTTTTACCTTCGACCACTAATTACTCAAAAATAGAAGTATGTATATAAAATTATGGATAGTATTAGGGTTCATCTAAAAGTTTTTCCATAATGATGTTTTGCATTTTTTATAGAGGGAGCCCCCATTACTCACAGTGAGTAACAGGTTATGTTACTCACAGGGGTATAGGCGACATTTCACCTATTATAAGTGACTTGGTGGATGGGTGATTAGGCCTCATTTTGCTGACGTGGTTTACTTGTTTTGCCACATGTGCTGATGTTGGGTTTCTCGCATTAGACGCCGTTAACATTGGCCGTTTATGGAGTTTCAAGAAAACTCCGAAACCCTAGTCGAAGATTTTTCAATTCGACTTCGTTGAAGCTCAACTGGACTTCTGGGCGGAACCGAACCCGAAGAGGCTCGAAGAGATCTGACTCGAATTCTGTGCGGAACTCAAGTCGACGAGGTCCCAACTCGAATTGTTGGTGTATCCAGGTTCTTTCTGATTCAATGTAATTTCGAACTGGCTTTTTGTTTTTCTGTTTTTTGAATGTTTTATGTTTGGGGTTCGATGTTGTGTTCGTCGATTGTCTTTGTTGACGGAATTAATTCGATGCTAGGGTTGCAGTCCCAATTCGTATTTGTACCAGCAAAGGTAAAAATGGTAATAGTTTGACTGTAATTGTTAACTTGTGGAATTAGCGGAATACAAGTGGTAACTAAAAAAATGGAATTGTTGCGATTATGTTTGTTAATTGGATGTAAATGGAATAAATTAATAATGGAAGTTGTAGAATTTGCGGAATATAATCGGAATTCTTTAATTACGGGTGCAATTATGTTGCTCATTCCAGCATTAAATATGATGGAATGAGGTGAATTATGCATTCATTGGTGGTCATTATTCGTTCGTTCTATGTGATATTGTGTTATTGTGTGGAATCTTGACATTGTGTGGTCATTATTGTGTGTTATTGTGTGGTCATTATTTTGTTTTTCGTTCGTTCGATTTGCTTTGATTGGTTATTGTGGGTATTCTTATGTGACAGATTATGAAAATGTCAGCGGGGAATGGTAAGCGTAAACGTACAATGGTGAGGATTTTTTTTTTTAAGATATTCTTTAGGCTGGGGATGTGATGATGTTTTGAACTGTGGTTTTATGGGGATGTGATTATCTTTTGAATTACGGTTTAATGTTTTGTGATGTTGTGGCTATGAAGGTTGGGGCTGAAGATGAAGAGGGGTATGGGCTCAGTAACAAGAGTAATGTATGTGAGCAGAAGACCATGCCTCTGTATCCAGAATTGTTTAAGGTACTACATTACGGAATTCTGCGTGTGTGAAATTGTTTTGTTTGCACGATTGAGGAATCATTGAATGAATTTAGTGCTTAGGATGACGGATTAAGCTATGGAGGGGCCGTCAAAGGTAGGGCGGAGGTGATGGCTGAACATTCAAAGGCCAGAAGTCGGGTAAGTTTGCTTGTTAATTAAGTTGTCAGTGGGTGTGGGATAGGAACATTAACTTAATTACTGTAATTTCATTGGCAGCCTCCTAACATGGGTTGCCGCATCGAGTCATTTGGGCGCATATGTCAGAAATTTGATGACAGGCGAAGACGTTGGGTTTGTGAGATGGGATTTGGCAGTCTTTTACGTCTTGCTTTAGATATGCGTTTACCAAGGCAATTGGCATACTGGGTCATGACACGGATGGATCCAATCAGTAAAATGCTTAGGAGTCCCAACGGACTTGAGTTT
The DNA here is from genome assembly GCA_034703905.1 of Chenopodium berlandieri. Taxonomy (NCBI): domain Eukaryota; kingdom Viridiplantae; phylum Streptophyta; class Magnoliopsida; order Caryophyllales; family Amaranthaceae; genus Chenopodium; species Chenopodium berlandieri. Next base: position 9,616,275 of record CM068281.1, read on the forward strand.
CGGTTTTCAAAGAATCAGGTTCGGTGGGTACTAGGGATACCAATGGGTCCTAGGACTGTTCCTAGTACTAAAACCATGACCCAACATGATCGTGTGAAGGTTCAGAGATTTATTCTCAAGTATGGTAAATCGTGGGAGTCCAAGTCTGGTAGACAATCTGGTCTGGTGTACACGTCTGTAGGCATACCATTAAGTTCAGATATGATGAATCGGTTGGAGGGGTACTTTGATGCTGTAGAGGAAGAGGAATTCAAGACGTTGTTCTTGATAATTGCTTTAGAGATGGTGTTGTGTCCCACGCAGTCACCTCGGCTAGCGTCTGACCTACTACCTGCCATAAGCTGTGCTATGGAGGCAATTAAGTACGATTGGTGTTCTTTAGTGTTGTTGAAGTTGCTAGAGAGCGTACAAAATTTTGCTCGACGTTTCTATGCTAATGGGTTTGCCAGTGGATGCGGCGGGTGTGCAATATTTGCCGTGGTATGTGTTTCAGTGGGGAAAATCACTGTTTACTCGTTTCAGTGTATTGTTGCCTGTTTTTTTTTTTTTTTTTTATCTTGTGCTTTTGTGGTTTAGTAATTGCTGGTTTTGCCTATATTATTTGGCAGATATTTTACTTGGATCGGTTGGATAGGGATCCTATTCAATGGGATGTTTTTCCAAGAATTAAAGTGTGGACAATGCAGCAGATTGGGAAGGCAGCAAAATCAGACAAATTGCTGTCCGGCGACTATGGGAAACTAGGGGTAAGCACTTTTGTATTTGTATTATATTGCTTAGTATGCATAGTGTTCTGCTTCAATCAAATAAGGTTTAGAGTAACCTTTTTCCATTTGTATTGGGTTGTGTGGTTGAAGCTATTGGATGTTGCTTACGGTGAACAACACCCAAGGGATGCAAGGGATAGTGTTGGACCCCTACAAGCTGCATCGAATAATGTGAGGTTTGATCTTAAAGTAGTTGTTTCAGCTGTGTATTTTGAATCTGAATCTGTCGTAACTTTGTTTGGATGCAGATGGATGATTTAGATGATTTACCAGTGTCTGGGGTTAACTTCAAGGCCAGGCAAAGGAGGGGCCGAATGCCCGAGCGGACAGATCAATGAGCTCAGTTACACTTGTATTTCTATTTGTATTTCTGCTTGTATTTCTATTTGTATTTTTTTTCAGTGTGGAATGTTCTGAATAATCTTATAGGATTTGGATATTGTTAATTCATTTGCAATAGTATTTCTTTTGTTTGTTGCATTAATAATACTCCCTCCGGTTTTGGATATTTGTAACTTTTGCCATTTTAGTCCGCTTTAAATTAAATGCAACCTTCTATTTTATTTCTATTTTGGGCAAACAAAATCCCTGAAAATTACTATGTTACCCTTACTTTCCCACTACTTTCCCAAGTGGTGGGCCAAACTTTCTCTCTTTTGCCTCTTGAACCGCAAATCACACCAAAGTTGCAATTAAAACAAAACCGGCGGGAGTATAAAATATTATTCCAATTGTCAATTGTTTGTAGTGTTGTATTAATAATAGAGGGTTAAGATCTTGAGATCAATTTCAAGGCTTTGTAAAATAATTCGTAGAGTGTTTGTTGTATTAATAATACAGGGTAAAGGTCTTGTCAATTTGTAAAAACAAGTTGCGTAAACAAAACTGAAGTTAAAAGCGGTAAAATAAATCAAAACAGCAGTAAAAGAGACAAATATCATTACAAAGTTCGGCAACAATTCCCGATATAGGAAAAGAAAAGGAACAGAGTGAATCTAGCAAAAGATAGTTTACAAACCAAAAGTCAAAGAAAATATACAAAAACAAAAGAAAATTGTTCAACATATTAAATTTGAAAAAGTGCAATCAAGGGTTTAAAAGGCTGCATTGGTAGGATCAAGGGAGTCTTCCTCTACTTCCTCGAAGGCTACTTTGTGGATTGTTTCCAAGATCTCCTTGTTGCCTTCAGTGAACTTTCCTTCAGCCTGTGCAAGCTTTTCCTCCACCCTTTCAAAACCTGTGGCCTGAGATTCTGCCAGAGTTTGTAGAGAGGTCATTTGTTTGGCCATGTCTTCCAGCTTGTTGCTGACCATTGTAGTCAACTTCTCCATCTGTGCTTTCACCTGTTACAGCATACTTAGCTTCCTAAAAACCAGGTCAGCAAGCACAAGTAACAACAATATTTATCTTAAATAGAAAACTTATCAAGTCAGCCAAATAAGATAAATAATAAGATAGATAAAGAAAATACATTTTACAGAAAATACTATCTTAGAAACATAAAGATAAAATCAGTTCCATAATAGATAATATACGAATAATGCTTAATACGAATGGGTCAGCATGCTTAACAGGATATATATTCGAATATAATTTGGCACAACATAAAATAAGCTAAGCACAAAATAAGCTAAGCATATTAGCATATTAAATAAACATTGACTAATCATTTTGACTTCCATCATTCAACATAAAATATAAAACTAAGTGAAAATCAAACTAAACAACAAGGTGGAGTCATCAATCTCCCCCTTGATGGAAGTCAAAACCTGTGACAAATAAACCAAATAATAAACCTGTGACAAATGATTAGAGTAAGATAACATAGATCATAAACCATCATAAACCATTAATCATTACTAACACACAAACATCACAAAATAAATCTCCCCCTTTTTGACATCCAACAAGGGAGAAAATGTCTGGAACATGAGTTTGAAAACAACATAAAAACATAAGTTCAAAGTTATTACAGACCAAAAGAAGCAAAATAACTGTTTTAAAAACATCAAGGCCTTGAAAAGCAGAAATAAGCCTTGAGTCCTGCAACTCCCCTACTCAACCAGCCAACTGAGCACTAATTTCATCAAGCTTCCTCTCAATATCTGCAAACAAAGAGTACATGGACTGGCGAAGATCCTCCATGCCAAATTCCAGAGCTTGAAGCTTTGAAGCAGGAACAGGAATATCAGCTTTGGGTTTAAAGGCAGAGGGAATGGCAGCAAGTTCTTCATCAGAGAGGTCTGAGACGAACTTCCATGTATCCTTGCTAACCCGGAAAATCCCAATTTTGTTGAATAGTTCCAAGCCCACACGAGGAGTAGTAAGACGATCTACTTCCTCTGTGGCAATTGGAACACCGAAATACTCGAAGATTTTTGGCAAAAGATTAGCATAAGGAAGGGCAGCAGGACGAGAGGAGTTGTAAATGTGAGACATATAGGTGAGAATAATGGAGGGCAGGTCAAGAGGATAGCCATTGAACAACAAATACAGAATTTCAAGGCATTGATCAGTCAATAATTCCCTTGAATTAGATCTGGGCAGAATAGTTCGAGTCAGAAATTGAAAAATGATCTTTGGTTCAAGATCAAGAGAAGAGTGAGTGAGCTGCTTCGAAGTAGGGGTATTAGGCAAAAGAAATTGAGTCCTAGCAGCAGTAATACAAGAAAGACGAGAAGGATAGGACTTATCATGCACAACAGGAGCAACCCCCAAAATTTCTGCCAGAATTTGATTGTTCAATTTAATTTTGATTCCTTTAACATTTGACTCAATTGAAAGCCCCTCACTCGAATTAACAAGAGTCATATTAAGATAAAACAAACGAGTGAGACGAGGGTATGCAAAATTTGGCAGAGAAGCAAGATGAACAAGAGAAGACTCACGAAATAGCTTGAAACATTGAAGCGAAGAGGAATTGACAAGATCCATAGCAATTGGTTCACAAGAACAAATCTTGCGAGAATGAAACCCATCCTTCCATTTGCCAAGGGTTGTGAAATTCTTGAACCAAGAAGGAGGGAGAGAGGACGGCACTTCAAAGGTGTGTTCTTGAGAAGCCGAAGCTTGAGATTTCTCAGGAATTTTGACAGGAATGGCTTTCGATGGGGTTTCCTCTTCTCGACTTCGTGAATGAGAAGATGCCGATTGTGAGGGTTCAGAGTACGGGACTTGCTTTGGAGATTTCTTTTGGGCTTTGGCTTGCTTCTTCTTCTGAGCGGGTTTAATTGCAACATGTTTTCGTTTGGGTGCCATTGAGAAGGTAAGAGAGAGAAAACGGAAATGGAAGAATGTAGAAGGGGAGAAGACAGAGGTAGCAGAGGAGAGAGAAATTGAGATATTTTTGGCGGATGAGAGAGAAGGAGTGAATGCAGGCAAGCATTTATAGGTACGGGGTAGTAAAAGATTTTTCAAAAACAGAGTAAAAAGATAAAAGGTGAAAAGGTGCGACTGTTTAAAAATCAAATAGATTAAATGAATGTACGAGTTTTGAAAACGTTTTCAAAAGAAATAATAAATAAGTACATTGAATGAGAATTCACGAGGATAATCACCAAGTACTGTTCCAGATTTATTTATTTATTTTTCGGCAGTTCAAGGCCTTGAAATATAGTTCAGGACTCTGAAGTAATTTGCCCTTAATACAAAAAGAACTACTTAAAGCAATTAAATAAGTTAGGTAACGTACCTTGGCTCCCCCTACGAAGTTGCATCCTTATTTAGCATTCCCAACTCAAGCCGTATAAAATTAAATCTTTCTTCACTCAAAGGCTTAGTAAAAATGTCAGCAATTTGAAAATTTGTAGAAATGAAAGAGATAGAAATATCACCTTTCTCCACATGATCTCTTAAGAAATGATGTCGAACATCAATATGTTTGGTTCGAGAGTGCTGCACAGGATTCTTAGCAATTGATATAGCACTGGTATTATCACACTTTAAAGGAATTCCTGTATAATTAAGGCCCAAGTCTTTAAGCTGTTGAGATATCCACAATATTTGTGAACAACAAGCACCGGCTGCAATGTATTCAGCTTCTGCATTTGATAAAGCTACGGAATTTTGTTTCTTAGAGTGCCAACTTATGAGAGATGATCCAAGAAATTGGCAGCAACCTGAAGTACTTTTCCTGTCTACTTTATAACCTGCAAAATCAGCATCCGAATACCCAACAAGCTCAAAGTTGCTATTTTTAGGATACCAAAGACCAAAGTCCTTAGTTCCATTCAAATACCTTAAAATACGTTTAACATCACTTAAGTGTGATTCCTTAGGGTCAGCTTGAAAACGTTTAACAAAGCAAGTACATCCAAATGGTTTAAGATGAGCTATATTGGGTTTCCTTCCTTTGAAAAGCTCATATGGAGTTTTCTTTAAAATAGGGCGAATTAAACAACGGTTTGAAACATAGTTAGCTGTGTTTACAGCTTCTGCCCAAAAGTATTTTGGTAAAGCATTTTCCAAAAGCATGGTCCTGGACAAATCCTCAAGGGTGCGGTTCTTGCGTTCCACAACCCCATTTTGTTGAGGTGTCCTTGGAGCTGAAAAGTTGTGAGAAATACCATATTTAGAGCAAAACTTTTCAAAATTGATTTGATCAAATTCTCTACCATGGTCTCTTCTCACAGCTACCACAGGTAGGTTTTTCTCAGTTTGAACTTCTTTGCAAATTTTTGAAAACTCTAACAAAGCTTCTGATTTTTCTCTTAAAAATGAAACCCAAGTAAAGCGAGAATAGTCATCAACAACCACAAGGATATACTGTTTTCCTTTTGGAGTTTTGACACGCATAGGACCACATAAATCAATATGTAAAAGTTCAAGGGATTTAGAGGTACTTACAACCTTTTTGGTCTTAAAAGAGTCTTTAGCCTGTTTACCTCTAGTACATGCTTTGCACAGCTCTTTTTCTTTGAAATTTAATTCAGGCAATCCACGCACTAAGCTCTCATTGCCTTTGTCGCACAATTGAGAGATGCTTAAAAGATTGTACTTCAATCCATCAACTTAAAGAAATGGATTATACTTTCACAGAATACCGTATACGCAAAATGCATTCTCTTGAAATAGTTCAATACTACACTTGTAATACTATTTCTAAAACAGACAAATAGATAAATATAATACAACCAGAAAGAGCTTAGCCGGGGGAGGGATAGCACTGAAATCAGTTGTCGTGAGCAGTACACCGCACATGATTAACGGCACCGTAGCAATAGTAACTCACTGTGAATGCGATGAACGGCTTGCATCAATTTCAATCTGAAAGCGTGCAATTCGCTGATCCCGGAGCGGGCGCAAACGGGCCCACAATACCCTCGCTTCTTCCAGCTTTGCCATATTTACTGCTACAACCTTATCTACTTCTGCTAGCATTTTCAACTTCTTTGCCATTTGTACTCCTCTAACCTTATCTACTTCTTCTAGCATTTTCCTCAGCTGCGCAGTGAGTTCGTTCATCTCTGAGTACAACTTGTCAAGTTGCCCTTCTAATTCAGTCACTTCCCAGTCACTCATGGTAGCTTCGTTAACAACCCTCGCTTCTTCCAGCTTTGCCGTATGTACTGGTCTAACAGACAGGAAAACCAAATCATGGTGTAAAAATTGGGCAGACAGGACAAAATTGAAACCCTAATTCCATGTGTCTAAAGTGGTACAAAGCAGCACCACTAATAAAAGTAGTACAATTTCATGTACCATCCATAACAAGTGTGTTGGCCTGACAAGTGGTACCATAAACACGAATAATTAGTTAAAAAATTGGGCAAAAAGGAAAACACTACAATTCAGATCAATTCCGTTCAATCCTAACTAAGTGGTACAAAAATCCCACACGAAAAATGAGGAAAAAAGGGATTTTGCCAATAATTCTCATCCCAACAATGGCGATATCAGGAAACAGAACACAAAACCATGAACATACCAGCCAGAAAGAACGGAAAGACGACAGAAAAACAACTAAACATTGGAGATATAAACAAAACCATGAAAATGAAAAATACCCCTACAAAGACGAAGTGGAAAAAAAATAAAAAACATACAGTGTTACAGAGTGGAGAGTGTAGATCCAAAGAAAAACCAGGGAACACAAGTAAAGAGTCTGACTCCAGTAAACGGCGAATTAAATTGGGACAATTGTTTATTTTAGGTTCAAACATAGATGTTTGAAAATGTTTATGTAAATAGTTTGCTTTGTTGAGGGGGAATATTTAAAGATAGGATGAATATTTATGTTGAAAATAGATGTTTGAAAGTTGAACGTTCGTTTGGAACCCTAAGTAAACCGCAAGACCTACTCAAGTGTACGTTCAGGCTTCAACACCTTTACGATGTCGACCCTCGGATATTTGAGGGTACGCCTAGTTATGTGATCCTGGGTACCACCAAGACAGGTCCTTAGTTATTTTAATTTTCGTAATGGTTGCACTTGTATCATTTTTGGGAAATCCTTTTTCCCATTTTTCTGAGTCGGTAAACAGTCCTATTTGTGCAAAGGTTGATAGCGTATGGGTAATAGCTATTTGATTGATGTTTCACCAATCACCTAACACCATCAGCTAGTTGACTGAATATGTAATTACGACTTTCATTATGATCCTTGTTTCGGCAAAAAATGAGCTAACCGGGCCTTGGAGGGGTGTCTGAGAACCTCGAATTTGGGCCTTGAATGGACCTGCAAAATGAACCCCGAGCCCCGGGGGTTGAACCCGGGGCGGAGCCTCCGACGCCCAAGTTAGTTGCCAAACAATGCATATTTTGAGAGGAGTTTAGGGGAGAGAGTGGAGGAGTATGGTCATCTTAGATGATAAGAGTGACCTCCCTTTACCTTATGCCCTTTGAGGGGTATTTATATGAGTACATAAGTGGGTTTATGAGCCCTAAAAGTACATATGTGGGCCGTTGAAGGCCCTAAAAGAGTTTACCCTTAATCCGAGGATAGAAAGAGTTTATTACTCTTGATCCGGGGATAGAAAGAGTTTACCCTTAATCCGAGGGTGGAAAGAGTTTATTACTCTTGATCCGGGGATAGAAAGAGTTTACTCTTAATCCGGGGATAGAAAGAATTTACTCTTGATCCGAGGATAGAAAGAGTTTACCCTTAATCCGAGGATAGAAAGAGTTTATTTTTTTTATTATTTTTTTTTTTAATCATCATCATCGTGAGGAAGATTGATGATTAATTTTATCATCGTCATCGTGAGGATGGTTGATGATATATTTTTTTTTTACATTGCTGAACCCGTTTCCTCGGCTGTGACACCGAGACAATTCAATAGTGGTTCGGAGCTCTCGACCTCGGCACGATACTATTTAGCCCCGACTTGGATGAACCAATTTCGGTGAGCTAGCTCGGCCTCGGCTGGAAGCTCGAACCTCGTCCATGGCGAGCCTCGGCATGGATGAACCACCTTCGGCTCGGATGATGGCGAGCTAAAACACCTTCGGCAATTGGAGATGGGCCTCCTTCGGCTCGAATGAGCTTTGGTTCGAAGGAGCTTCGGTTCAAATGAACCATTTCGGAGCTCTTAACCTTGGCACAAAATTACTTTGCCTCGGCTTTAGATGAACCACCTTCGGCTTGGGTCAAATGAACCATTTTTGGCTCGGATGAGCTTCGGTTCTGATGACCATTTTCAGCTCGGATGGTTACAAACCTCGGCCATTGCGATCCTCGGCTGGAGCTTGTTCCTCGGCGAAGAGAAGCCTTGACTTTTTATTTTAAAATAGGATAGGCTAGCCTCGGCTGAGCTCAGCTTTGACCTTGCCGAACCAAATTGCTCGGATGAACCAATACAACTTCGGCTCCGGACAGAACACCTTCGGCTTGGTGAGCTTGTGTTTGGATGAACCAATTTTGGTTCGGAAAAACCATCTTCGGCACCACCCAAAGGTGAACATCGACAAAGGTTGTAGAGGTGAACCTCGGCTATGAGCTTTAACCTCGGCAAGGCTTGCAAAGGTGGTTGAAAGCTTGAGCCTCGGCAATGGAGAACCTCGGCCATGACCCTTTTTTACCCCTTTACTCGGCTTCCTATTTCCCGCAGCTCATTGATGAAGATAATGGCATATCTCCTTTGAGTTGCTACTAGGAAGTAGGAAATGGGAATGAATAAAGAGGTGGGGGACCGACCCCTCTATTCTTTAAAAAGAATAGTAATGAGAAGTAGTATTTTGGTGGAGATACCACCCACTATTTCTTTGAGGATGGATGCATATATGTGTCGTGTATGCACACAATTACTTAATGAGTGTTTAATTAGCTTTGGCAAAAGGGAAACTAATGAAAGCAAAGTAAAACTCATACTTTAAGTAAATTGCCGGTAACTTTTAGCGAAGACATCGGGAGTGGGTCTTCTCTAAGCTACTGGTTTGGTTCGCTTCCGGAGGTAGAGAACGGTGACCATGAAATTAATGGGTCTTCATGGGCTGTAGTATTCGTGTCCCCACAGACGGCGCCAAATTGTTTCGGCAAAAAATGAGCTAACCGGGCCTTGGAGGGGTGTCTGAGAACCTCGAATTTGGGCCTTGAATGGACCTGCAAAATGAACCCCGAGCCCCGGGGGTTGAACCCGGGGCGGAGCCTCCGACGCCCAAGTTAGTTGCCAAACAATGCATATTTTGAGAGGAGTTTAGGGGAGAGAGTGGAGGAGTATGGTCATCTTAGATGATAAGAGTGACCTCCCTTTACCTTATGCCCTTTGAGGGGTATTTATATGAGTACATAAGTGGGTTTATGAGCCCTAAAAGTACATATGTTGGCCGTTGAAGGCCGTATTGATGTATTTGACTTATTTGGGGCCTTTTATACCTTTTTTATGCCCTTTGGGCTTATATGGGTACAGTTACCCAAGACTAAAATGGGTATGACCATTTTAGTACCCAAACAATCCTTAATGAATGTTTGATTACGAATTTCATTTTGATCCCTGATGAATGAATTTGGACAATGAATGTTTATTTACGATTTCCATTACGAATTAGAACAATGATTTGCATACATCATCAAGACACTTCCGGGGGTTACACATAACTACCACAACCGGAATATAATTAGAAATTGGTAAGGTGTCACCGCAAAAAAAAAAAAAAAAAAACCAACAACAGTGAACTTGTTTAATTAAATTTCTTAAAATGAAACGCCATCATTACCTCCCCTCGAGAATTGAAACCATTAATTACATCGGTTCATCACCCTATTCATTTTACTTCCATGCTTCGTTCGAAGAGTAAAACACCTGTTCATCCCCCTTCAAAACCCTCTTGCAAACCTTTAAAAAACCACGCCAAGTGAATTCTGCTCCAAGGTTTGTTCCAATTTCTTAATAGCCGTTTAATGGTTTGGGACGCTTTAATTATGTTTCCTGGTCTTTCTCTGTAATTATGTGTCGCTTTTTTTTTTTTTTTGTGTACTTCGTGGTGTTATTGTCAGTTTCCTATTTGTTGGTGTTTTTGATATCGTTCCGCATGTGGTACCACTTTAGTTACGCTTATACGAAATTGATCAACGCGGTACAAGAATTGGCTTATTAAATTATACCACTTTCATGACGGTGGTACAGAAACCCCCTTGTTTTGTAACACTTTAGAACCATGGGTTTACCCTGTCAATTTTGTCTTTGGCTGTCAAAGACGCGGATAGGGGAAGGGATTGAATTATACTTTTTCCCCGTTTTGCCCAAATTTGAAACAAATTATTTCGGGTTTATGAATTCATGAAATTTAAGTGGGGGCTTTTTGTACCACTGGTAGTGACGATGCAGTGACATTATTCAGGGTGGTACATGATATTGATGATGAAATGTACTACTTCAATTAAAGTGGTATAGAAACCCGCTGCTTTGTAACACTTCAGAAACATGGATTTACCCTATCAATTTTGTCTTTGCCTGTCAAAGAAGTGGAGGGGGAAGGAACTGAGATATTTGTTGTTCCTTTCTGCCCAATTTTTAAACATTAATGTCGGGATTATGATTTTTCTAAATTTAATTGGGCGATTTTTGTACCACTAAAGTCACAATGATATGAAATCATTCATAAATGGTACAATAAATGGATGATATTATTGTTCCACTTTAGTGATGATGGTACAAAAACCCCCTGTTTTGTACCAATTTAGAAACATGGATTTACCCTATCAATGTTGTCTCTAGTTGTCAGAAAAACTACCATGGCTGACAGGGACGTGACTGAGGTAAAAGGGCATCTTGAAAAGTTGTACTCAGAGTTGGACGAAATTAACGCAGAGGAGAAGAAAAAGATAGAAGAAGTAGCTAAGATTAGAGCATTACATACGGCAAAGCTAGAAGAAGCGAGGGTTTTATCGGCCCGTTTGCACCAGCTCCGGGTACCACGAATTGCACTCCTTCAGAGGGAAATTCACGCAATCCGTTCAATGCCAGGATATGCCGGAAATGACACGGCTGTTGGAAATGACCAAGCTGTTGACAGGATTATCGAGGATGACAGGGGTGGTGCTGTGGCTGTTTCCAGGGGATCTGATGATGGTAATGGCGATGAGGAGATGGAGGACCAGAATCAAGAGGGGAATGCTGGTGATGAGGATGAAGATGATGAGGACGACGACGATGAAGATGATCAGGATGACGAAGATGAAGATGATGAGGGGTAACCCTTTTACTTTTCCAGTGGTTCATTGTCATCTGATTAGAGTTTAAATAAAGCCCATTTATCGGGTGACAAGAAATATAGTTGACTACTTGTAATACGTTTCATTACTCGAATGTATGACCAGAATCATTTGATACTTTCTTTTAATGATTCGAGCCAAAATGATTTTTTGGGGTACAACCCGTACAAGCACAAAACGAATTTGTCAGACAGAATGATGACACCATTTTCCCCATTATCTATATCTTCCCACAGTAAAACGAAGATAAAGAAATAGTTAAATCTCATAATTTTCGATCTATTCATTCATTATTTCCGTTTTTATGGGTCAAATTACTATGCGGTACAACTACAATTATTTTTCTACACATTACTTCTAACGCTGACATGAGGGTCAAGGTCTTGAAAGATTATGCGGTACAACTACAATTATTTTTGCACTTTTCTGTCGGTCTGTACTTTTTTAAACATTGTTTTCGAAGGATCAATAGGGTGATGAAATTGTACCAAGTATACTCTAGAAGGGGGGGTTGAATACAGTTAGCCAATTTTTTGCACCCTATAAACCTCAAGGTCCTGAAATCAGTTTCAAGTGGAATAAACGGCTTTTGCTATCAAGGAGTCAATCCTTTGACAGGATTTAAGATAAGTTAACTATTTATATATACATTTTCATACATCTATTTTTTAAACTAATTATTATTTTGGAAATACATGCCAAAATATTTGAAAAGTGTCAAATATATAATGAAGTTTGAAATTACCTCTAATAATGATTTATTCATAAAGTCCAAATATAAAATTACATAAATTTATATATCCTCATCTTTTTGAAGAGGTTCAATACTAGCAAGTCTTTCAACCATAGCCGGAGAAAAGACCCTGACATAAAAAATTTTATTACCAGCATAATAAACAAACATTATCTCACCATCAGCCAAGTAATTTTCCTTAACAAAACTTTCCCACCCAATATCAAGACACATATTATTTTTGGTATCTTCAATAACCTTCACTAGTTGCATAGGCCATATATGACTATTAGGGCCTCGAAGAACTTCCACAGGACTACAAACTTCAGCCAACAAGGAAGTCCATTCCTGTGGGAGTACCTACAATATTCACAAAGTTATTTACAAACAGGGAAAAAAAACAATAAATCATACATAATATATGAAACAAAAACCAAATTACCTACCAACGTATGTCTACATGCATCTCCAAAAGTAACAATATGACATGGCAGGTTACTATACATCTCTGCGTTTTAGAAATTACGATTAATATGTCATTGTTAAGAAGAGTCTGTATTTATAAACAATCAAATCCCAATAACAATAACCATGTACTAAGTTGTCAAAGTGTTTTAATTATGTGTACACATGTTTGACCTAATTTAAAACCAAATATGAATAGAACCTTGGTCTCAAGATATTCCTCAATCTATTTTGACTAATTTAAAATAGTTGAATCCTAAATTAATTGTAATAGTCAAAATCAATTACAATTAATAGTCAAGTATTATTTTCAATGTAACTTATCTTAAATTAATCAATTTAAGTAAGGTATGAACTCCATAAATAGGAAGGGGACAATAAACAACTTGAAAAGCTAAAACAGAAAATTTGACTAGTCAATGGAACAGAAAAAATGGAAGTGAATACAAAATAGGAACAAAATATTTGATGAATATATCTATGGATATTTATTATACGGAGTATGTTTTGAAAAATTCTTTTTGGAAATAACTTATATTTTTGACAGAACCTTTCCGATTTTCAAGGAATTTATTAACTTTATTTCCTCCGTCCCTATTGCCAAATACACATATATGTACCGTAATTGCCTTCATCCATTGAATTGTCAAATCACAACTCTTCACTCCACCGTTTCACCTTCTTACTCCTCTTAAACCGTCACTGCATCCATTACTTAAGCCCCCGTTTTCTCTCTCTCTCTCTCCTGTCTCCACCTATTTCACCTTCATCTCCACCTCAAAGCTTCATTCTTTTTAGCAAAGGTGCCCAAAAGAAAGTCCGTTGCCTCTAAACCCTCGTCCAAATTCTCCCGCACAGGGTCATTGTAAAGGTAGCATCTCTTTTCGATATCCAAGCACATCATTTTGGTTATAGCTCCCTCAAGTTTCGATAACCAATTTTTGGCTTTTTCCATCTTAGCTGTTAAATTCTTCTGCTCTATAACTAAATCCTCTTTCTCTTTGTTTAGTTCCTGAATTATTTCATCTTTCTCTATCAAACTTTCCAATTTCTCCCTCTTTAAAACCTCTTAACTTCCTCAACTATAGTGGTTTTTTCTCCATGATGACGCTATACGCCACCTTAACAAATCCCTGAAGATACTGACGCTGCAGATCTTTGAAATAAGCTGGAACAGTGATAACGGCCGCGTTGACAATCAAAACGGCGAAGATGAAGGCCTTGTCAAGGATGCTGTTCTCACGTTCCGGCTTATTTCAATAATCTGCAGCAGCCAGGGGCGGATCCAATGTGGGTTCAATGAACCCATTGATTTTTTCAAAAACAATTGAAAAGTTTTTTTTGAAAAAAAAAAAAAATTAGAGGAAAAGGGTTAAACAGAATAATTGTGTGATATATGTCAAGAATTAAAGCTGCAGCCCAGTGGGTGTATGGGTTCAAAACCCTGCCTAAGATTTTATACCCATGTACTGTAAGTTTTGAACCGGAATTTCTCACTTTTTCGAGTCATTTAATCATTTACTCTTTTGGATATTTGATTTTTTGTACATTGGTATGGGGTTTTCTAACATTAACTCTTCTGGTAGCTGTTTTTTTCTAATTGGGTGGGTTTATTTAGTAGTCACGCCAGAACCCAGATCGGAAGTGATGTTTGAATGTGTGATGAACTGTAACTATCAATTTTGGGTTTTTGAGATGACTAGTTAAAAAATGGTTGAAATTGGGGTCTTGGGGAAGTACCTCTCGGGGGATGAAAAACCAACAATAATTGAGGAAGTTAAGGAGGTTTTAGAGAGAGAGGGAGAAATTGGAAAGTTTGAGAAAGAAAGATGAAATGATTCAGGTGCTAATTAAAGAGAAAGAGGATTTAGTTATAGAGCAGAAGAATTTAACAGATAAGATGGAAAAGCCGGAAATTGGTTATCAAAACTTGAGGGAGATGTAACCAGAATGATGTGCTTGGATTTGGAAAGAGATGCTATCTTTACAAGTACCCGGTGCCGGTCAGTGTTTGCAATGCTCTTATCTGAGCAGACTACCTGTCATTTTGATCAAGAGGGATGGTTAAATTATTTGAAAGATTCATCACTAGCAGAGATTTCAGTCACGGCCAAATCATGTCCAGGCAGCTTAATCCTATGTAAATGGAAGGCGGTGTGATCAATCTCTCTGTTACAGCGACAATCAGACTCCTGTAACTTCTCACCCGAGCAGCCTGATGTAATGAGAAGTTTATATGTGTCATGAGAACTCTTATCGGAACACCAATCCCAACAACAGAAGCCACATGGCATTTTTTTAATTCCTATTTTGAATTTTTACTATATGTTTCTAAAGTGTAATCGGGTCATTACCGGTAGAAGAGAGGTGATCTTGTAAGTGCTTCAGGGCTCTAAAGGAAGAAATAAATAAAACAAGTTTAAAAACCTAGGGGTTGAGGAACCCTAGGCGGAGACGTAGGCATTTTTTGCCGAACTTCGTAATAATATCTGTCTCTTTTACTGCTTTTTTGCTTAATTTTACTGCTTTTACTTCAGTTTTATCTACTCAACTTGTTTTTAAGCGTTGAAGTAAATCTCAAAGCCTTGACACTGAATAGTTAAAACAGTTTATTACGCCTTAGCACAACCGTAGGTGGAGACGTCGTCAATTTTTTCCGAAATGCGTAATAATATCTGTCTCGTTTATGCCTTTTTTGCTTTATTTTGCTGCTTTATAAGCCTTGAAGTAAATCGCAAAAACCTTGAAACTGAATTGTTTAAACATCGTTCAAGACCTTGAAATTTAAAACTTGCGACAGGTGGCCATACTCTTTTCAACCCCCACTTCTAGAGTATACTTGTTATTATGCCATCACCCTATTGACCCTTCATCCTTGCCGGAATTTACGATGACCGTAGAGCATCGTAAATTCCGGCAAAGGATGAAGGGTATGTATTTGTATTGCCATCACCCTATTGACCCTTAAATACTACAGTTCTTCCTAGTGAGTATATATTGCAATCCCAGAATCCTGTCTTTGATTCGATGTAGGTTGTTAAACCAATTTACCAATCAAACGTGGAAAGTTTCAAGTACCGTGTCATGTGATCAAAGGGTACCACTAACACAACTATAGTCCGGTACAAAACCTGTTATATAATGTCATGTGGTCAAGGGTACCACTAAGATACCATTAAGACAACTTTGGTACCACTGAAGTATTGATGGTGCAAACAAGCTTATACAATGAACCACTGGGTAAAAGAAATGGATTATACCTGGGGTTCAGGATGGTACAATGCCTGCGGCATAGGGGGACGTTGACATCACCCGACTAGTTACTAAAAATCAATTAGTAGTCAAGTGACTAATAACTAATTTCTAGTCAAGTAGTCAAGTGACTCACAGCTAACAACTAGTCAAGTTAGTAATTACTAATTATGCCTAATTACTAGTCAAGTTACTGATAACTAAGTTACAGTACTCTATAATCTTAGTGATTTGCAAATCAGAACGTTCGGATATTGGACCATAGAGCGCAGTTGGAAACTATTCAACGGCAATGAGCAGGTGGTACCCTGAAATAATACAAGTCACATTATTTCTAATGTACTACGACGACTTGGTTGACGTAAACGTTCTCCTACGACGGAGGTATTTGTACCACCTTGGTTATTAATAATCCAAGTGTTTATAAAGTGGCTCATTCTAAAAGTTTATACGTACCACTATAATTTTGGTGGTACATAACCTGTCTTGGTGGTACCCTGGATCACATAACTAGGCGTACCTCAAACTTGACACGTTTGATTGGCAAAATGATTTAAGGACCTACATCGATTGTAATACAGAATTGAAGGAGTAAGATCTAGTTTGTAGTCCTTGAGAATCCTTATATCCGAAACGATTGGTCCTTCAACAACTTATCATTGCAACCAATTCGAACACTAGAAATTATTACGATACTAACTAGGGGTGAGCAAACCAGGTACCCGGTCAAAATTTTAGGATCCGTACCCGGAATTGGTTGGGATCGGGTCCTAAAATATGGGACCGATACAACCGGGTCCTAAAATATGGAACCGGTACAACCGGGTCCTAAAATTTAGGAATTGGAATTGGTTCAACCGGGTACCGGTTCCGATTCCGGATACCCACTCAAATATGTAAGTGTTGAAATATAATAGAAATCATAATATTTTTATGGCTTTTTTTATTTATTTTAGCGTTTCCGTAATTTTTTGTAACCGTAGTGAATGGGTTAATAACCATTGTAATTCACTGTTTTGTAACCGTTTTTGTTCCTGCAGGCTGCAGTTACGTTTACAACAACAATTAATTTTTGGTAGGTTTTACAACAATAATTAATTTAACATAGCTGTACAACAATAATCACTACGGAGTATGTCATAGGGGCTAAATAAGTTCAGACGAGCGAAACAGATCACGACAGTCGAAGCCAATTTTTTGACGGTTCACTGCTCATTTTCGTAGAGTACGTCATACAACACTGTAGTCCCATTATGATCATTGTCATAGGAACCTGTAAACAACACCAGCCCGACACTCCATCTCAAAGATCTATGCCTCCTTGGCATTGAGTTGTCATTGTCAACAATATTTGAATCACGATGATGTGTGTCAGTGGCATTGCTCTATAATTGTCAAAAAAAACTGCCAAAGGCCGATTACCATGGTGAAACTATGTAATCGTCCTTTTTACCGCAAACATACTTCCAAATATCACACACACCCATTCGTAAATCGTTTCTGGTGTTCGGGTAATGCAATTGTGACGGAATAATTATATTCGGGTTTTTTAAAGTTGCGATTATGAGGTTTACGTATAACTGGTGGTAGAATACGATGGTAATTTGAGTTAGATAATAAAATGTACAAGTGTGTTATATCATATAGGTGTTTATGTTTGTAAGATAATATGTGTTGGGTGGTACGTAAGGGTTGTTATTCGATCACAACCCAAACCCTTTTGTTGGAATATGAATTGGACCCAAACCGTAACTTCAATGTAACCAATACACTCAAGTACAACAACATTTGACCCACTGACCGTTCATTACCCGGATCGTTTACAACCCATAAATTATTAGAACCGCTACATAAAAAACATAAACCAAATCAAATTGAAAATCATTTAACCCCACCTGCAAAAGTCCCGGAAAAATCCATTTCAAACCGCGGTGTCGAAAAGTATTCCAATGCAGGGGTCTAAAATAGGTAAAATGAACATATTGAAAAAAAATCACACCAACAACAACTGTATTCCTATCGGACAACCAGTATTGGCAAAGAACTTCTTCAACTGTCTCACCCGTCCGATCCTTTCCAAGTCACGAGAATCGAAGCCATTTTGTTGACAGTTCACTGCTCATTTTCAAAGATTAAGACCTCCATCACTGTACAAAAGCAGTCCGAATGACTTGCCTGCAAATATCTCTGACACTTTGGCATTGAGTTGTCATTTTGGAAAGATCTGTAATCTATTTTTGGGAAAATTATTTTTTTAAAAAGAAGTCTTTTCGTTTGTCAGACTTATTTCTTCCAGTTTCCAGGATTCCCTCTGTATTGCAATTCATGCGTTACTAGGAGTACTTATTAATCCTCCCATTGAATTGTCAAGTCAAATCAAGCCTTTCCGTTTGAACTTGACACACCTCCTCAGAAGTCACCTTCTTGTATTAATTAATCCCAATTTCTAGCAACTAATCGCATTAGTTAACTAATCACAGTTGGTTTCTAGTAAAACAGTATGACTCGCCTACAATAACCGTTTACAACTGTTCTCCATATTTGTCTTAAAACATTTTGCTTACCTAAAACAGTATGTTTACTTATACAGTTGGGCAATTCTCGAACCCTTTTCAGACACGAACATACAAAATTGTACAGGGTGGAGATAAACGTGTACTACTTTTATAGCCGTGGTACATAACCATCCTATCTTGTACCACTGTCGATAGATGCTGTGACCCTTTTAATTTTGTCCTCGCTTAAGAAAGAAACATACTTCATTATTGACGGTGGTACATTCGTTGGATATTTAGTACCATTGAATTTTGGGTGGTACAATAGATTTTACATAATGAACCACTAAGATAACGGTGGTACCACTAAAGGTTGGTTGGTACAAGACCTCTTATGATGAGAAACAATGGAAAAAGTAATTGATTATACTTTCACAGAATAGCGTATACGCAAAATGCATGCTCTTAAAATAGTTCAAACACTACAACATCTGCAAACATTAGGTTTTCAAACATTGTGTAAAATTCGCGGTTCTGGTAGATATAATCTCAAGGTCTTGAGATCAATAAACGGATTAGAACAGTGAGAGGTTCAATTCGCAATTTCCACAGATAGATATAAACTCAAGGTGTTGAAACAACACACATAAACTATAAACTTAACAGACGAGTGCTTTAGCACATCACATACTACATACTGGTCTTCAAAACTACAAGATATTAAGACAAATACCATTACACTCTCCCCCTTTTTTGACATTACATCCAGTCAACCAGAGAAGAAATGTGCAACAAAAAATCAAAAACATTGTTTAGTACAGACCAAATATTGAAAAGGTTCAAAGGAAAATTGTTTAAACAACACAAATTCAAGGCCTTCATCTCGTGGATCGTTTAAAGCGAACATCATCCCTTGCCTTTTTACACCAGCGCCCATGAGCTTCTGCGAAGACTTTGTCCTTCATCATCTCATCAATCCTCCGTTGCTCCTCCGCTTCCCTGTATTTCTTGACAACCCCATATTCCTCAACGGTAATAATTGTAGGTTCGGTCTGCTGGGGTCGTAAAATAGGCCTGTCCTTCACACTACGTACACAATTCAATAGAACATTGGCAGACTTCTCTCGCGCCTGCTGAGCAGCATCTTCAAGTAAGGGCATTATGCTACCAGTGGCTGTGTAGGTTAGGGCATTGAGATAGAACATTTGATTGATCTTGGCATTCACAATTGCCAAAAGTTCATGAGTCTGGTCCAACTTTTTTGCTTGGTCTTGAATTTCAAGTATCATATCTCGACGATTTTCATCTTGACAGAATTCCAGGGCATCAAGCCGAGAGTGGAGGCCATCAAGACGAGATTCGAGGGCATCAAGACGAGAGGAAGACAAAGGAGGGTTAGCAGGGGCTTTCTCTTTCCCTTTGGACATAGACGGTGGCAGGGCAGACATTTCATCAGAGGATAGCTCAGATCGGAGCTTCCATGTACCATCAGGAAGACAGAAAATCCCGATTTTGTTAAAAGTATCCATACCAATGTTAGGGGTTCGGTTTCTTTCGACTTCCTCATTCCCTAAATCGATTTCAAAGAACTCAAATATTTTGGGAAGCAGATTGGCGTAAGGAAGAGGAGTATGGCGGCGTGGCGAAGAATAGCAGTGAACCATGTGGTTCAAGATTATGTTAGGTAAATCGAGGGCGTAACCATTAAGGAGCAGGAATATTATTTCAAGGGTTTGATCTGTGACGAGTTCCCTGGAAGTTATGCGGGGAACAATGCATCGAAAAAGATATGTAAAGATAATTTTCGGTTCAAGTTTCAGAGAGGAATGAGTTAATTGCCTAGCTTGTGGAAGGTCTGGAAGCAAATATTGTTCTCTTGCCTTAGACACACATTCCTGACGAGGGGGATGAGAGTCTGTCCATAAATCAGGGGTAGTCTTTAAAATTTGGGCCAATGTAGACGGATTCAGGATTATTTGTTTCCCTTTGACAAGGGTTTTAATATTAGTCTCCCCACCACGGCTCTTGGAAACAACCATGTTTATGTAAAAAAGACGAGTAAGACGCAGGTATGCGATGTCACAAAGAGATGACATTTTAAATAAAGAAGACTCTCTAAAGACCTTAAAACAATTGAGAGCAGCAGAATCAATTAGGTCAGTATTCATAATTGCAGAAAAACACAGTCCGCGAGAATGATACCCATCTTTCCACTGACCCAGTGTTTAGTTATTTCTAAACCACGACGAAGGAAGGGAAGAAATTACCTCGGGTTCAGTCGGACATTTGTCAACTGGAGACCGTGGAACTGAAGAATCTGAGGAGGACGCCGATGAGGAGGAAGGCTCGGAAGACGAGATCAAGGTAACCTTCTTCTTAGAGGAAGAAGCGGTTGGAGCAGCTTTTGAAGACGAAGGTTTGGAAGATCTGGTCTTTCTTTTGGGCGCCATTGAAGCCGAACCACAGAATTACGGTTTTCGTTTCCAAAAAGTTCAGAGAGACGAAACAAATCAGAGAATTTGGAGAGGAGAATTGGCGGATGAGAGAGAAAGTGAAACGGGCTTCAGTGTAATATAGGTGGGAATTCGAAAAAGGCTGGAATACCCAATAGCTCCTTTACTAGGATCAAGGTTTTGAATAAGGGAAGAGTAAGAGACAGTCAAAGGAGGAGATAGATGACTTCTGTCACGTGACTAGACTACTGTAGACTACTCAATAAGAGAAATAAATACATTTTGAAAATCAAGGACTCTTAATTCCTTTATGAAAATCAAAAAAAAAAAAAAAAAAATTTGCAACCGTCCCTCTTTCTATTTAAACTACCCCACCCCCTTATTTGAAGCTTTATTGTTGTTCTTATCAAATTGAGGAATTTCCCTTTACCCTTTTATGATTTCTACTTGTCAATGTCTTCTTCTGGCATGGGTTCTTCAACCAACAGGAGTGGAAGTGGTTTGTGGTTCAAATCAGTAAACTGCAACTGTGACCCCTCAAGAGCTGCTGATATACGATTCTCAAGCTCTGTTTCAAACCCGGGAAGGCCCTACTACAAGTGCAGATTCTGTGAATTTTTCATGTGGGTTCAGGAGGAGCAGTACGTGTGTGACACAGCTGGTAGTGTGGGTAACACAGCTGAAGCTACTAGTGTTAAACTTCTGAGGCGAGAATTCAATGAGTTTATGCAGAAAACTGATGAATTTGCTGACTTTGTTCATTTTGTTGTTAAAATTAGTGTTGTTATGTATTTGGTGTTACTATTGGTAGCTTTGAAATGATGTGACGAGTAGCTGTAATCTGCTATTTCATATGAATAAAGCTAAGTATATCCTCTGTTTTGGGTAATGTGGCTGCTGAAATTCTTTTTGAAATTATTTAATATAGTAGAACTAATGTTCTACAATACTCAAAACATTGTTTCAATAGACATAAACCAACACAATTAAGTTCTACTACAGACATAAACAAACACAAGGTTTCAATACACATTTGACTTCTTAGTTACCAGCATCACCATCATCAACATCTGTTAAAACAGTAATATGGAAACCCCCCCGACCAACATACCGGACTCTGAGAGTATCACCATGCTCGACATCATTGTCAGCCACATACTTCTCCCAACCAGAGTACATGTACAGACCACGAGCGTGACTAAGATTAGCACCGAGCAATTCCACATGCCACGATGGCCCTCCCGGACCACGTTGAACACAAACAGGACCGGAAAAACCAGAAGCAAAAGACTTCCAACGTCTAGGAAGAGGCTACGCACACGGAAAACAGGACAGGAAAACAGGACAAGAACAAAATTAGGCACACACCTATAATTATTCCACGAATACAAAGACAAACACACATACGCAAGTTAAAAACAATACCAGAGCATATCTGTGGTGGTTCTTATAATTAATTATGCATTCCATCTCATCATCAACACCACCAACCTCGTTCCGTTCTCCAGGACCTCCACCAACACCACCTTCATCCCTCACATGACCTCCTCGAACACCAACATTCGTAAGCCGCTTCAGCTGGGCCGTCAAAACCCTCAATTCTTGTAGCTTTGCGTTATGTGCCGCTCTAATTGTAGCCAATTCTTTTGCCTTGACCTTCCACTGGGCACGAATTTCAGCCAATTCAGTGTACACCACTTCAAGTTGCTCTTGCAGCTCACTGACTTCACTGTTGTACGCCATGGTTTCGGTGTCGTAGGATTGGAACTACAACAACAGATTTGTTACAATCTGAGAAAAAAGAGAAAAAAAACGGAGAAGTCAAAAGATGTGTAAAGGGGTTTTTACAAAAAAGGGTCTGATGGCAATGAACGAAGCAATGTTAGAAAGAGAAAATATTACGCTTGGTTCCCATGAACTCTGGCAGTGTTAGGTCATTGTCAACCGGTCAAAACTATTTGCGTTTCGGAAAGTGTGTCATTGTCAATCTGTCTTCATTGTCGTCAAGTATCACTTTATCCAAATTTATTCTTGATTTTGAATCGGCCTATTACCACACCCATATTTTCACAAATGACACACACCCAGTTGTAAATCGTATATGTTGGTAATGCAATCATGGTAAGTGAACACTTAAGAAAGATCGCTTTTAATTTTTCATCCCCAATTCATATAAATCAAGACGTGGCCTAAAATTGTGAAGAAAACACAAATAGCTTTGGAAAAAAATTAATTACACAAACATCACTTAAGAAAGACCAATTTAAAAAATTAGAGCAATTAATTACAATTATTAACTGAATAAGTAATTCCATCCATATTTTCTCTACTACTACTTATCAATTAGCTGATATTACTACTAAGCCTTTAAGTGAAGGACGATTCAAATTTATTCGACTGGAGTTGAGGATGCTAAAGGTACACTATACTTATCGTAATTAATTTCCATACCTCTCCTCTAACCCTTATGTCCCGCTGCACATTATGTCAAGTACTTGACCCTTATGTCGCGTCCTTGATATATATCGTGAAAAACTAAATATTGGAACGACATATTTGGTGAATATTGTTGAAATACTTATTAAAAAGGCTATTGAAATTATCTTTTGACAATAGCTCTTCAAAATACTTTTTTAAAATTATCTTGAAAAAAAAATATTTGGTTTCTCAATCTTATTTCTTCTCGTTTCCCGGTTTTCCTGTATACTGCTTTTGATGCATGTCTACTAATTAATCCCCCCATTAATCCCCCCTTTGATCCTCCCATTGAATTGTCAAATCAAACCTGTGTACAGGGTCTTTAAAGCATGTGCTACTTCAGTACTTCGCAGTGAAATAAAGTGTTGGAGGCCATACAGTTTCTTCATCATTCCTATGTACTCAGTTTTTCTTCATCATTCCTCTCCCAAATTTGTTTCCCCTATTAATTTTGGAATTACCAAAAAAAAACAATGTCTGAACCTAATAATCAAGCATTGTCACCTTCAATTGTTAATCCCTCATTCTCATACACTCATCAATTTCCATACCTCTCCTCTAACCCTTCTGCCTCTCTTCCTATTTATGGTTTCACTCCGGGTTTTGGAGCACAATCGGTTTATTCGGACCCGGGTGCTGCATCAGCAAACTGGATTGTCAAACAATCTACCCCTTTTTCTCCTTATTCTGTGGTATGCTTTCGTTTTCTATGATAACCGGATTCATTTGTTTGTTTTTTTAATTGATTTTATGGTTTATGATTGAGTTTAGATTTACTTAACTACGGGTAGTTGCATAGCGTAAATAAATTATATTCTCCTATTAGTTAATCCTTTTTTCTGAATTGTACTGTAATTTTATCAACATTTACTTCTTATTATTTATAAATATACGTACACCTATACTACAAATTCATTGTAATAATTCGATTAACATTAATGTTTGTGAATTTCAAAGTAGTGTTTTTTGTTTATTTATGATTTATTTGCCCCAATATTCCGGAAAATTTCCTGATAATCGAATTGTACAGCACAACCTTTCAGGGACAAGTAAAATCGGTGAACCTTGGTGTGATGTTTGTAAAATCAGCTGCACAAGCAATGATTGTCTTAAAATGCATTTAGGGGGAAAGAAACACCAGAAGAGCTTACGAAAGCTACAAATCCCGATTCCCTTATCTACCCCAACCAAAGCTGATGCTAAAACACCGCTTCCGGTGAGTAACAATGCACAACACCACCTTTCAAAAAAACGAAAAATCGAAGAACCATGGTGTGATGTTTGCAATATTAGGTGCACAAGCAATGATTGTCTTAAGAAGCATGTAGTGGGAAAGAAACACCAAAAGAACTTACGAAAGCTGTACAACCCCATTAAGTAGTAATTTCTCCACTACTGCTGATCTCAGTGCTATCCCTCACCCCACTTATCTCTTTCAGGTTGTATTATACTTATCTAGTTGTCTGTTTGAAAAACAACATTAGAAGTGTAGTAGTATATGCTACATTGATATGCTCAGCGAATACATTTTGCTTATGATCTATTCTGTGGACATTAGGATGTAATGTAATAGTTATTAAGGGCTTTGCCCTAGAATTATTGCATTCTTCTTACTGTGTTTATAAAGTTTGTTTAAGATTAGGACCGGATTTTTATTAGCAGTAAACTAATCGCATTAGTTCACAAATCATGTAAACATGTTTTAAAATATCTTTTGAAATTATATTTGAAAAGAACCGATTACAGTTAATCTCCATATTTGTTGTAAACATTATGATTACCTAAAACTCCTTGTATACCTATACATTTGGGTGATTTTTGTACCACTTTAGTCACGAATATACGAAATTATTTAGGGTGGTGTTAGAGAATTTCAAGATTATACCACTTTTGACTCGGTGGTACAAAACCTCATATTTTCTACCACTCTGGAGATATGGTGTTACCCTTTTCAATTCGCCTTTGCTTGTGAAAGAAGTAGAAGGGGGAGGGACTGAATTTGTTTTTCCTACTTGCCCAAGTTTGAAACTATGTTTTCCTGGTATCTGTACGTTGGACAATTATTTGGGTTATCTTTGCTCCACTTTAGACGTGAACATACGAGATTGTTTAGGGTGGTAAACGGGATGGATATTTGGTGTTTCAGTTGTATAGGTTGAAACTATGCTTAGGGTCATGAAATGTACCATCGGAAACTTAGTTTCGTGTATTGAAAATAAAATGTACCACTTATATAGAGGTGGTACATTTAGTTCTACATTGGATCAGTTTTTATGGCGCCCCCATTACTCTCTGTGAGAAATGGTTTTGATTCTCACAGAGGCAGTTTCGTAAGTAAAATGTACCACTTTACTGACGATGGTACATTTTAATTACCAAATGGATGACAAAATTATACCACTTTATCACAGGTGGCACAATTTATTTACGAAACTGCCACTGTGAGTTTGAAAACTGCCACTATGCACTCTGTTTGTGTGTGTTGTTCCGAACTGCTAACCATATCAGTACGTGTAACCTAAACACAAAGTTAACAAATCATAATCTACGAGTTTGAAAAAGATATGACCTTAATACAAATCATATTCATTACACGGGACCGGTGAGTAGACCACGCAGTATTTCATAAAATACGCTTATTTCCCTAATGCATTTGCATGTCATACAAGATATTGTAATCTCCGCATCCTCGTCATAAAGAGGATCCCATGGGTTTAAGCCCTTCTCGTGGTGTATTTTTTTTTTGCAGAATAATTTCGGCTGTGGCATATAATGTACAATCATATGATTGCGCATCCAATTTGACATCGCCATCTGACGTAACTTCCTTCTGCACTGGACTATCCCTGGAGATCTGATGCTGTTGATAGTGTTCTCCAAAAGCTTAACACCCCTTTCTTCTTCTCCGGTGTATATGTATATATGGCTTACTACATATGCTGCCATTGAATTATGCAACTCAGTTGCTCTTTCCAACATCGTCAAGCCTTCGTCTAGCACCAAGGTGTTGAAGTATTGTCGCTACGGTAAAGAGAAATGCTAAAACAGTGACTAGAAGTCTACAACAAAAATTATGACGAATAAAATTCCCAATAAATAAAAAGAAGAGCGTACAAATCCAAAGTCAAGCATTGCCTCAGGATGTTCATTCTCCACGCACGTCATGAAGAACTTCTCCGCCGCTTCTCGGTGTGGCCACGACATTCGTGTTTTAATCCAGCGGAGGTCAATTTGTTGAAGGACCCCTTTTTCTTCGGCTATCCGTCGCAGTGTTTTACAACTATTATCATCAAGTTATACGGCAGAAATTAGACTATTACATTATCTGTGTATGTGATGAGAAACAGAGTGCATCTGGCAAGTATAAATGTACCTTAATTTGCACCGAAATAAATCAGCAGGGGATGACTTGGCAACGAAACCTAGAATGGACGCCAACACTTCTGACGGCAGGATGTCAACCATAGAGGTTGTAAATTTTCGCCCTTTCACTACTACATCCATTTTTGAATTTTTTAGAGAGGAAGATCGCATTGCCTGAATAGAAGGAAGTTAAATTTGTTGCAAAAAGAGTTTGGCACATAAATAGACTTCAAGTGACGGTTCACGGGAGTGGATGTAGTGGGTTGGGAGTTGTGATGATGATGGTGGATAATTGAATTAGTGGGGGAGAATTTCTTGGAAACTCCCAATTAGAAGTTAATTAAAAGTTCCGCATGCATATATTAATTTATGGTACATGTCTTACGTAATAAATGTACTACTACACCAATTATTCTAGATGGACAGGGTAAGTTACTAATAATTCTTCCCATTACTCACTGTGAGAAACGTTTTTTTTTTCTCACAGAGTGGCAGTTTCGTAAATTAAATGTACCGTTTTCGTTACAGTGGTACATTTGATTTACGAAATGGATTAAATATTTGTACCACTTTAGTGAAGGTGGTATATATAATTTGCCACTGTCAGAAGCAAAAACGTTTCTCACAGTGAGTAACAGAGATTTACTGATAATTAAGTACTAGTCAAGAGTCAAGTTACTAATAACTAAGTCGTCATAGTACACTAGAATCTTACTGATTTGTTATTCAGGACATAGTGATATTTACAATGAACGGAGAGCACTGTTGGGAACTCTTCAACTAACGGCAGTTAAAAGGGCTCAATACCATTTTATGACGTAACACATACATGTACCAACACAGTAGAGTTGTCTTAGTCCTTAAATTTTGTCTTTAGATCGATGTTGGTGGTTAAACCATTCCACGAATCAAACGTGTCAAGTTTGAAGTAGGCCTTGTTTTGTAATCCAGGTAAACTTAGGTACCGTTGAAGAAATGGTGGTACACTAGCACGTATCAGTATGAACCACTAAATACGGAAAGGGATTATTAATAACCAGGGTGGTACAAATACCTGCGTCGTAGTAGGAGGACGTTTACATCACCCAACTAGTGAAGTTAATAATAACTAATGAATAGTCAAGTTACTAATAACTAAGTCGTCGTAGTA
This sequence comes from Chenopodium berlandieri, assembly GCA_034703905.1. Taxonomy (NCBI): domain Eukaryota; kingdom Viridiplantae; phylum Streptophyta; class Magnoliopsida; order Caryophyllales; family Amaranthaceae; genus Chenopodium; species Chenopodium berlandieri. The sequence continues at coordinate 9,644,082 of CM068281.1, forward strand.
CAGTAGAATCTAAGTGATTTTGTAATTCTGGACGTGTGGATATTTATGATGAACGTAATGCATAGTTGGGAACTCTTCAGCATCAGTGACCGGGTTAAGTACCAATTTTTGCCGTAACACCTACGTGTAACTACATGAATCAATGTAGGTTGTTAAACCATTTTACTAAACCATTTTACCAATCCACCGTGTCAATAACCAGGGTAGGTACAAATGGATTATTTATAACCAGGGTAACATGACCACAAAGTTCCCATATCATAATATGTGCAGGTTTGAAAAAGAAATGCCGCCAATGTAGACGTAAGCATTACACAGGACCGGTGAGGACTCCGCGTCGCGTAGTATTTCAATTTGAGTGTGCATCCAATTTTCCAACAGTTAGTGGCAATAGGTAGGTATCTTTGAAGATTCTTCCAAAGCCTTGTGTTTGAAAACACTTACTGTCTAATCAACATAATCAACGTAAAAGAAAAGGAATTGTGTGGATTACATAAGTAAATATAAACAATCCAAGCTAATCCGAAGGATCGTTTTTTGTGGAGAGGACTTCGCTGCCTGTTAACCATCTGAATTGAGACAGAATCATCTTCTTCATCATCTTCAGCAGCTTCACCCACGTCGTCATCCCCATGTTAATCATCTTTATCTTCATCTTCTGCCGCATCCTCATCCTCATCAACTTCATCTTCTAGATCTTCCTCATTCTCATCATCTTCAGCGTCGTAGTCCTCAACATCTTCATCGTCGTAGTCCTCGTCTTCATCTTCTGGATCTTCCTCATTCTCATCATCTTCAGCGTCGTAGTCCTCAACATCTTCATCGTCGTAGTCCTCGTCTTCATCTTCTGGATCTTCCTCATTCTCATCATCTTCAGCGTCGTAGTCCTCAACATCTTCATCGTCGTAGTCCTCGTCCTCATCATCTTCATCCTCATCAGCTTGCTCATTTCCAACCGCATAACCTGGCAGGGAACGGATTGCGTGAATTTCACGCTCAAGGCGTACAATTCGCTGTTTCCGGAGCTGGTGCAAACGGCCCGTCAAAACCCTCGCTTCTTCTAGCTTTGCCGTATGTAATGCTGTCATCTTATCCATTTCTTCTAACCTTATCTTCTCCTGTGCATTGATTTCGTCCAACTCGGAGTACAACTTTGCAAGCCGCCCTTTTACCTCAGTCACGTCCTGGTCACTCATGGTAGCTTCTTCGACAACCCTGAGACAAAATTGAAAGGGTAAATCCATGTTTCTAAATTGGTACGAAACAGGGGGGTTTATAAATTGTACCACAAAATCGCCCACATAAATTTACAGAAATCATAAACCCGAAATTAATGGTTTATAAAGAAAGGGGAAACAAATAATTATGTACCACTGTGAGTAAAGTAGTACAATTTCATCATCAATTTTATGTACCACCCTCGACATTTTCGCTGCACCGTTACTACAGTGGTACAAAAAAACCCAACAAGACTCCGTAGAAATTCATAAACTCGAACTTATTACTTTCAATCCCTTCCTCCTCCGCTTCTTTGACAGCCAAAGACAAAACAGAAAGGTTAAACCCATGTTTCTAAAGAGTTACAAAATAGGAGAGTCTGTGCCACCGTGAGAAGATTGGTACAATTTTACCATCCAATTCTTGTACCGCCTTGATCAATTTCGTTTAATCAAAACTACAGTGGTACAAAAACCCCCCACGTAAATCTCCAAAATTCGCAAAACCGAAATAAAAGTTTAAACATTGGGAAAAAAGGAAAAACAAATTAATCAGTCCCTTCCCCCTCCACCCCATTGTTGTCAGTAATAAAGCAGGAAAGACTCACCCCATTAATGGCGACATGGGAAACAACCACACAAAAACAAGTGGGTACCAGACACAATATATATAGCAAATGCAGAATCATGAACATGATCAACAAGAAACCATTACTGATAAGAAGGAAAACATTGGAGGTCACCACATTTAGAACGAAATCAAAAAAACCAGCAAAAAGGAAACGACGAATTGCATAGGAACATACCTTGGACCGGAATTCGCTTGGCGAGGTTTTTTTAGGTTTTCTAACGAAGTATGGAAGTAAAATGAATACGGTGATGAACTATGGAATTAATGCTCCCAATTCTCGAGGGGAGGTAATGATGGCGTTTCATTTAAGAATTTAATTATCAACTTCTCGAGGGGAGGTTTTTATTTTTTTTGGTTTTTTGTTTTTTTTTTTTTTTTAATTGGGAAACCTTACCAATTTATAATTGTATCAATAATTTGTGCTAGTTCTGTGTAATCCCCAATGTTCAAATCCAAACATCAAGGATCATAATGAAAATCGCAATTAAACATTACATCAAGGATTATTATGAAAGTTGTAATTAAACATTCAAGGATTATATTACGTACTACGAGTATTATTTTTTCACCAGGTTTCCTTTACTTTGTTGTAATTTTATTTACACAAAACACTATAATTATAAAGAAGTAACATAATTTTATTTCAACAAATAAATTGTTGGGGTAACATCAATCAACTAGGTATTACCCATACGCTATCAACCATTGCACAATTAGAACTTTTTAGCGAATCAGATAAATGGAAAAGGATTCCCCAAAAATAGTACAAGTGCAACCATTACGTAAATTAAAATAACAACGGCAATGATTTAATAATTAATTGTTATTGAATTTTTTGAGGAGCACTGTAATATTGTACTAGTCCAATGAATTGCTCCAATAATACTGGTCTTAACTCTTGAGTATGGTTGAGTTGAGGGTGTTTCTCCTTTAAAATTGTTCTTCTGATTGAGTATTGATTTCAACGAATTTACGGTCCGTTCCGATTTCAACATATGTTTTCGGGCTACGATCGAATACAACTTTCATATAACCTTCACAGATTAACTTACATATTACTTACAAAAATAAATACTAGGTTCAAATGTACTTGTACATTTAATATTATCGGACTCAAATTACCGTCGTATTGTAGTGACAATTATTTATAAACCTCATAAACACAAAATGATAACCCGAATATATATACAAGGTGAATTATTGAATTTTTCTGGCTCCGTCGAAGAATTATTATTGCGTCATCACAATTGCATTGCATACCAACTTTGCAAATACGATTTACGAATGGGTGCACTTGAAAGTTGAAAGTATGAGTGTGGTAAAAGGACATGAATACACTATGGTAATTCACCTTCATTCACGTGACACTTTTTGACAATGACATTTACACACTTCCTACTTTCCTAGTGATTCAATATTGTTGACAATGACAACTCAATGCCAAAGTGTCTGAGACATTTGCAAGCAAGTCATTAGGACTGCTGTTTTCTCTGCACAACAGTGACGGATGAGCTCA